>JAVQMG010000116.1:2787500-2792500 GCA_032878915.1 Castanopsis chinensis
CTATCTCTCTAAAGAATAAATCAGCGATGTTGGTTGCATCATCAGTTTTATGACAAGATATTAAATGTGTCATCTTTGAAAATCCATCAACAACCCCAAAAATCAAATCCCTACCTTTCCTTGACCTTGGCAAGCCTAAAACAAAATCCATAGAAATATCGACCTAAGGTGCACTAGGTACAGGCAAAAGAGTGTATAATCCATGTGATAAGACTGTAGATTTGGTCTGTCTACAGGTAATGCATCTAGAACACATTCTTTCCACATCACGTTTCATCTTTGGCCAAAAAAACTGTTCATGTAACACATCTAAAGTCTTCCTTACGCCAAAATGACTCATTAAACCACCTCCATGTGCTTCACGCACAAGTAGCTCACGTATTAGGGACACAAAGTCTATTCTCTCTAAACAAGTACCCATCTAGTCTATAGAATTTTCCAAATGCTGCCTTCTCACATGCACCATACACACTAGCAAAATCATCATCATTAGCATACAATTCCTTGACATATTCAAATTCTAATAACTTTGCATTTAAAGTGGAGATAAGGGCATACCTTCTTGATAATGCATCAGCCACAATATTTTCCTTCCCTTGTTTGTACTTGATTATATAAAAGAAGGTCTGAATGAATTCCACCCACTTGGCATGTCTTCTATTTAACTTACCTTGTCCTTTCAAGTGCTTCAAGGGCTCATGGTCAGCATGTATGAGAAATTCCTTCCACCAAAGGTAATGTTGCCAAGTCTCCAATGCTCTCACCAATGCATAAAGCTCCTTGTCATTTGTTGGGTAGTTCAAAGCTACCCCATTTAGCTTTTCACTAAAATAGGCTATTGGCTGCCTCTCCTGCATCAAAATAGCTCCAATACCTATTCTTGAGGCATCTCATTCAATCTCAAAAGTTTAGAAAAATCAGGTAATGCTAATAAAAGAGCACCACATAACCTGTCTTTAATTTCAATAAATGCACGATCTTGCTCACTACTCCATTTAAAATCCACAAATTTTTTAACAATTTCAGTGAGTGGTGCGGCCAGTGTACTAATATATTTAACAAATAGGTGATAAAAAGTAGCCAAACCATGAAAACTTCTTACCTCAGTGATTAACTTAGGTGTGGGACATTCCTCGATAGCCTTCACCTTTTCCTCATCCACCTCAATTCCTTTCGCATTAACAACATAACCAAGAAACACAACTTTTGTCCATGCAAAAGGAACATTTCTTTAAATTGACATATGGTTTTTCTTTTCTCAAAACAGCAAGCACACAATGTAAATGATCAATATGCTCATCTAAGTTCATGCTATATACCAAAATATCATCAAAATAGACCACACCAAATATGCCTATAAACGCACGCAATGCATGGTTCATTAACCTCGTGAATGTACTTGGTGCATTTGTTAGACCAAAAGGCATTGCCAACCACTCTTACAATCCGTATTTAGTTTTGATGAGAATCAGCAAACATTTAAGGATCCATTGTATGTTCCAGTTGGGCCTATTACAAGAGCAAGATCTAAGAAGATCAAGAAAGCACTTAATGGGCTGATTCCAGGGATTTGGGCTGATTCTAACGCAGGACAATCCAAACTTGGCCCAAAGGAAGATTAAGATGTGGTAAATTTAATCCAAGCTATTGAGGGCTGATCTAGCTTAATTGGGATTGATTTATGGTGTGGATTAATAGCTAATTGACTTTCTAAGTCTATATCAGTTAATTGAGATTTTTTTTCTATTCTAGAGCTGCTATTTCAAACTAGATCTTCCTAAACTTAGGGCTTTTATTATTTAGAACATTTTTAGCTATATTCCTATTTTGGATCTGCTAATTTCAGACCAAATCAACTTTTATTTAGGGTTTTATTATTTAGTACGTTTTTTTTTTTTCTATTTTTTAGTATGTCTAATAAATAGCATGCACTCATTGTAATAGAGGATTATGGAATAAAAATCAGAAAAATGTGAGGCTTTGCTCTTCTTTTGGTTCTTCAGGAACTGTGAACATATCAGGGATTCTTCCTTGTGGCGTTTAAACTTTATACCTTCGGTTCATGATTCATTTATAATCATTGGGTCAAAGTCTGTTGCTTATACCTTTGGTTCGCGTTTCACTTATAAACGTTGGGTCAAGGTTCAATCAAAATCTGAATTTTAGCTTTCTTGGGCAAATATTTCAATATTGTTTGTTGAGTCTCAAAGCGTGTCGATTGAGGTTCGCATTATTTGGTATCGGAGCACAGGTTCTAAAATCAGTTTTTTATCCCTTTTATTTTTTGTTCACTGTTATCAAGAATCTTGTTCCTTTAGTGTTCTTTATTCATCGTTCTTATTTTTTTTACGTGCACTAGGTTAAAATCGTGCACCCAGCTCCACAAAAAAAAAAATAATAATAATAATAATAAAAAATTAAAAAAAAAAGTGAAAAAAAAAGAGAAAAAAAACATTAGAAAAGAAATAGAAAATAGAAAAAAAAATAGAAAAAAAAAAAGAAATTGTTTGTAGTTTCAGTTCTCTTAGACCAAAATTTAGTTTTTCTTTTGTCCTCTTCCTTTGATTTAGTGTTTCTGTCAAATTTTTTTACTGTTGGTATTTGTTTAAACACTACAAGTTGAATTCCTTGATCAAGTTTATTAGTTTAATGCAGAACTGAAAAAGGGAAGCTACTAGTGGAAAAAGGCAAGAGTGAAATATATCGAGAAAAAGCCAATTTAAGAGTGAAATACGAGTGGGCGTGACATAATTTGAGTGCAAACACGAGAGGGAGTGTTGTGAGGAATTATTTCTAACAATTTTCTGTAGTTTCTAAAGTATGTCTTCTAGGAGCGAAACATCAAATAGGGAAGGAGGGTAGGAGTCGTCCATCATTTTGCAAGCTATGCAACAATAATTTCAACGCATGAACGTGGTGTTTAATGAGATTCGGGATCAAATGGATAAGCAAGACACTGTTATTGCTACTTTGCATGAGGAGCGTCCCCAAAGAGGCCTTAATGCTAGAAGGCAGGAAAGGCGTGCGCGCATGGATGATTTTGATGACTACCACGAGGATGAGTTTGAAAATGAAGATGATCAAGTTTCATTGAACAGTGAGGACATGTTTGCACTAAGGGGAGAAAGGCGTGGTAGAGGTTTCCAAAGAGATCCAAGATGGCAAGATAGGACTGACAGAAAACTAGGAAACATAAAAGTGATGATGCTAAGGGAGAAATGATCCAGAAGCATACTTGGAGTGGGAGAAGAAGGTGGATGACTACCATAAGGAGACGGAGATTGCCATGATTGAGGCAAATGTAGATGACGATAGAGAAGCTACCACGGCAATGTTTCTAAATGGGCTGAATCGGGACATTGCCAACATGGTGGAGTTGCAGCACTACGTGGAGTTGGAGGACATGGTGCACATGGCAATAAAGGTGGAACGACCGCTCAGAAGAAAAGGAATTTGGTCATTTCAAAATCTGGGCTCCTCTGCTTCATGGAGGTCAAATGGTAGGAAAGAGGAAGGGGTTATTTTTAAGTCCAAAATCGAACTTCGAAAAAGGAGAGATGAAGCTCCTAGTGTCAACAAAGGTAAAAATGAATCTGATGCGAACTTTAATCGACACACTTTGAGACCCAACAAACAATATTGGAATATTTGCCCAAAAAAGCTAAAATTCAGATTGTGATTGAACCCTGACCTAACGTTTATAAGTGAAACGCGAACCTAGAGTATAAGTAATAGACCTTGACCCAGTGATTATAAATGAATCACGAATCGAAGGTATAAAATTTGAACGCCACAAGGAAGAATCCCTGATAAGTTCCCAGTTCTTGAAGAACCAAAAGAAGAGCAAAGCCTCACATTTTCTGATTTTTTATTCAATAATATCTCAAAAAAACGTTTACAGACTTAAAGGCCTATGTCAAGGCTCCATAAAACTTGACAGACAAGAAAATATATTCTAAAATAACTCCTAATTGATACCTAACCATATCAGGAATCAAATTTGATCTAAAAGCATTAAATGCACCTAAAAACAAGGAAATAAACCACTTAAACCTAAAAAACGTGCTAAATAATAAAAACCCTAAATTCAGGTAAATTTAGTCTGAAATAGCAGCTCCAGAATAGGAAAAAATCTCCATTAATTGATATTGAGCTAGAAAGTCAATAAGCCATTCATCCACGCAATAAATCACTCCAAATTAAGCTAGATCAACCCTCAATAGCTTGGATTAAATTTATTACGCCTTCATCTTCCTTGGGGCCAAGTTTGAAATGTCTTGCATTAGAATCAGCCCAAATCTCTTGAATCAACCTATTAAGTGCTTCCTTGATCTTGTTGGATCTTGCTCTTGTAATAACCCCAACTGGTACATGCAATGGATCCTTGAATGTTTGTTGGTTCTCATCAGAATCCCAAACTCGTAATCATGATATTAAGTATTTTCATTGTTTGGGAGTAGGTCATATAGGTTCACAATGCCCAAATAAGAGGACCACGATAGCACGTATTGATGGAGAGGTGGAAACTGAAAGCGAGGGAGATGATGACCAGATTCTATCACTTGAGGATGCTTGTGACGATGATGTGGAGTATCCAGTGGAGGGTCAGTCACTTGTGGCTAGACGTCCTTTAAGTGCCCAAGTCAAAGAAGATGAAATTGAACAGCAAAGAGAAAACATTTTTCACACTAGATGCCACATCAACAACAGGGTATACATTATGATTATAGATGGGGGGAGCTGTACTAATGTGGTTGGCACTACGTTAGTTGAAAATTTGAATTTACCAACCTTGAAACACCCTAGACCATATAAGTTGCGGTGGTTGAATGATTGTGGAGAGGTTAAGGTAAATAAGCAAGTACTGGTTTAGTTTCTCAATTGAGAGGTACACGGATGAAGTACTTTGTCATATTGTTCCAATGCATGCGAGTCACATTTTTTTGGGCAAGATATGGCAGTTTGACAGGAAGCTCAATCATGACGGGTTCAAGAATAGG
>JAVQMG010000116.1:2797500-2822500 GCA_032878915.1 Castanopsis chinensis
TCATCTCTCCTTTTCGATGGTTCGATTTTGCACTTAAAAATAGCCCCATCGTCTTTCCTACCATTTGACCTCCATGAAGCAGAGGAGCCCGGATTTTGAAATGACCGAGTTCGTTTCCTTTTAAGCCGTCATTCCACCTTTATTGCCATGTGCACCATGTCCTCCAACTCCAGGTATTGCTGCAACTTCACCACGTTGGCAATGTCCTGATTCAACCCATTCAGAAACCTTGCCATGGTAGCTTCTCTATCCTCCTCTACATTTGCCCGAATCATGGCAATCTCCATCTCCTTGTGGTAGTCATTCACGCTCCTATAGCCTTGAGTAAGACTCTGTTATTTCTGATACAAGTCCCTATAGTAGTGACTAGGAACAAACCAGAAAATAATTTTTTTCGACAAAAACATATCCTTGAAATCACTAGAATGACCATTGTACTCCTAAAATTGCGAAAATCACCAAAATACCTTCAAAACCAGAAAATGTCCCAAAAAAAAAAACTCCTCAAACCTTTTAATTCGCCAAAATAGCCTCAAAATCTCTAAAACGACTAAAATAACACCAAAACCTCTAAAATGACCAAAATAACACCAAAACCTCTAAAATGACCAAAATACCCCTTAAAATGCTAGAAAAAGTAGTCAAATCTCGATGCCTCGTAAATGACTAAAATGCCCCAAATTTTTGAAATAGTTAAAAAATACCCCTCGACATTGCTAAAATGAGCAAAATGCCCCGAAATCCTCTAGAATGAGCAAAACAACTTGACACCCACCAAAATACACCCCAAAATCTAAAAAAATCGAGTGTATTTTGGCTTAATTTAGGGGTATTTAGGTCATTTTCAGAAATTTCGAGGGTATTTTTCTTATTTTTGAGGTTTCAACGGTGTTTTTGATGAGAATTAACAAACATTCAAGGATTAATTGCATGTTCCAGTTGGGTCTATTATAAGAAAATGATCCAAAAAGATCAAGGAAGCACTTAATGGGCTAATTTAACAGATTTGGGCTGATTTTAACGTAGGACATCCCAAACTTGGCACAAAGGAAGATGAGGGCGTAATAAATTTAATCCGAGCTATTGAGGTCTAATCTAGCTTAATTTGGAGTGATTTATGATGTGGATTAATGACTGATTGAATTTCCAAGTCTTTATCAGTTAATGAAGATTTTTTCTTATTCTGGAGTTGCTATTTCAGACTAAATCTACTTGAATTTAGAAATTTTATTATTTAGAACGTTTTTTTAGATATTTTCCTATTTTGGATCTACTAATTTCAGACCAAATCAACTTTTATTTTGGATTTTATTATTTAGTACGTTTTTTATATTTTCTATTTTGTAGTCATGTCTTATAAATAGCATGCACTCATTGTAATAGAGGACTATTGAATAAAAATCAGAAAAGGTGCGGCTTTGCTCTTCTTTTGGTTCTTCAAGAACTGTGAACTTATCAAGGATTCTTCTTTGTGGCGTTCGAACTTTATACCGTTGGTTTGCGATTCAATTATAATCACTGGGTCAAGATCTGTTGCTTACACCTTTGGTTCGCGTTTCACTTATAAACGTTGGGTCAGGGTTCAATCAAAATCTGAATTTTAGCTTTCTTGGGCAAATAGTCCAATATTATTTGTTGGGTCACAAAGTGTGTCGATTGAGGTTCGCATCATTTGGTATCAGAGCACAAGTTCTAAAATCAGTTTTCTAAAATCATCCATGCGAGCACGCCTCTCTTGCCTTCTAGCATTAGGGCCTCATTGGGGATGCTCCTCTTGCAAAGCAGTAATAACAGTGTCTTACTTATCCATCCGATCCCGAATCTCATTAAACACCACGTTCATACGTTCAAATTGTTGTTGCATAGCCTGCAAAATGATGGATGACTCCTCACCTCCTTCCCCATTTGATGTTTCAACCTTGGAAGACATACTTTTGAAACAACAAAAAATTGTTAGAAAATAATTCCTCACAACACTCCCTCACATGTTTGCACTCAAATTATGTCACTCTCACTCGTGTTTCACTCTTAAATTGGCTTTTTCCCGATATTAGTCTCACACTCTCCTGCATTTTTCCACTCGTAGCTTCCCCCTTTTCAATTCTGCAATAAACTAATAAACTTGATGAAGGAATTCGACTTGTAGTGTTTAAACAAATACCAATAGCAAACAATATGACAGAAACACTAAATCAAAGGAAGAGGACAAAAGAAAAACAAAATTTTGGTCTAAGAGAACTGGAAGTACAAACAAATTTTTTTTTTTTTTTTTTCTGTTTTCTATTTCTTTTCTGATGTCATTTTTTTTTTAAGTTTTTTTTGGAGGTGGGTGCACGATTTTAACCTAGTGCACGCCAAAAAAAAAAGAACGATGAATGAAGAACACTAAAGGAGCAAGATAGGACGATAACAGGAAACCAAAAAAAAAAAAAGAGATAGAAAACTGATTTTAGAACCTATGCTCTGATACCAAATGATGCGAACCTCAATCGACACGCCTTGAGACCCAATAAGAATATTGGAATATTTACCCAAGAAAGCTAAAATTCAGATTGTGATTGAACCCTGACCCAACATTTATAAGCGAAACGCAAACCAAGAGTATAAGTAATAGACCTTGACTTACTGATTATAAATGAATCACGAACTGAAGGTATAAAATTTGAACGCCACAAGAAAGAACCCCTGATAAGTTCACAGTTCTTGAAGAACTAAAAGAAGAGCAAAACCTCACATTTTCTGATTTGTTATTCAATAACGTATCAAAAAACATTTACAGACTTAAGGGCCTATTTAAAGGCTCCATAAAACTTGACAGACAAGAAAATATATTCTAAAATAACTCCTAATTGATACCTAACCATATTAGGAATCAAATTTGACCTAAAAGCATTAAATGCACCTAAAAACAAGGAAATAAACCACTTAAACCTAAAAACACATGCTAAATAATAAAAGCCTTAAATTCAGGTAAATTTAGTCTGAAATAGCAGCTCCAGAATAGGAAAAAAAACTCCATTAACTGATATAGAGTTAGAGAGTCAATCAGCCACTAATCCACACCATAAATCACTCCAAATTAAGCCAGATAAGCCCTCAATAGCTTGGATTAAATTTATTTTGTCTTCATCTTCCTTGGGGCCAAGTTTGAAATGTCTTGCGTTAGAATCAGCCAAAATCTCTTGAATCAGCCCATTAAGTGCTTCCTTGATCTTCTTGGATCTTACTCTTGTAATAGCCCCAACTGGTACATGCAATGGATCCTTGAATGTTTGTTGGTTCTCATTATAGGTTCTAAAATCAGTTTTCTATCCTTTTATTTTTTGTTGGTTCTCCTTTAGTGTTCTTTATTCATCGTTCTTATTTTTTTGACGTGCTCTAGGTTAAAATCTTGCACCCAGTTCCCCAAAAAAAAAAAAAAAAAAAAAGTGAAAAAATAGAGAAAAAAAATACATCAGAAAAGAAATAGAAAACAGAAAAAAAAAAATGTTTGTAGTTTCAGTTCTCTTAGACCAAAATTTTGTTTTTCTTTTGTCATCTTCCTTTAATTTAGTGTTTCTGTCATTTTTTTTGCTGTTGGTATTTTTTTAAACACTACAAGTCGAATTCCTAGATCAAGTTTATTAGTTTAATGTAGAACTGAAAAGCAAGAGTGAGACTAATATCTGGAAAAAGGCAATTTAAGAGTGAAACACAAGTGGGAGCGACATAATTTGAGTGAAAACGTGTGAAGGAGTGTTGTGAGGAATTATTTCTAACAATTTTCTGTAGTTTCAAAAGTATGTCTTCTAGGGGCGAAACATCAAATAGGGAAGGAGGGGAGGAGTCATCCATCATTTTGCAGGCTATGCAACAACAAGTTGAACGCATGAACGTGGTGTTTAATGAGATTTGAGATCGGTTGGATAAGCAAGACACTGTTATTGCTACTTTGCATGAAGAGCGTACCTAAAGAGGCCCTAATGCTAGAAAGCAAGAAAGGCGTGAGCACATGGATGATTCTGATGACTACCATGGGGATGAGTTTGAAGATGAAGATGATCAAACTTCATTGAATGAGGGCAGGTTTGTGCCATGGGGAGAAAGGCATGGTAGAGGTTTTTGAAGAGATCCAAGATAGTAAGATGGGACTGACTTCTACTTAGGACACATAAAAATGAAGATACCAACATTCCATGGGAAAAATGATCCAGAAGCATACTTGAAGTGGGAGAAGAAGGTGGAGTTAATCTTTGAGTGCTATAACTACACCAAGGAGAAAAAGGTAAAACTCGCTACCATTGAGTTTACTAACTATGCTATTATATGGTGAGATCAACTTATGACGAACAGAAGGAGAAACCATGAGAGACCAATTGAGACTTGGGAGGAAATGAAGGCCATCATAAGGAGGCGGTTTGTTCCTAGTCACTACTATAGGGACTTGTATCAGAAACTACGGAGTCTTACTCAAGGCTATAGGAGCATGGATGACAACCACAAGGAGATGGAGACTGCCATGATTTGGGCAAATGTAGAGGAGGAT
Organism: Castanopsis chinensis; assembly: GCA_032878915.1. Classification (NCBI taxonomy): domain Eukaryota; kingdom Viridiplantae; phylum Streptophyta; class Magnoliopsida; order Fagales; family Fagaceae; genus Castanopsis; species Castanopsis chinensis. The sequence continues at coordinate 2,802,026 of JAVQMG010000116.1, forward strand.
AGAAAAGCTACCATGGCAAGGAATCTGTATGGGCTGAATCGGGAAATTGCAATGTGGTGGAGTTGAGCACTACGTGGAGTTGAAGGACACGGTGCACATGGCAATAAAGGTGGAACGACAACTTAAAAGGAAAGGAACTCAGTCATTTCAAAATTCGGGCGTCTCTGCTTCATGGAGGTCAAATGGGAGAAAAACGTAGAGGTTGTTTTCAAGTCCAAAATCGAACCACCAAAAAGGAGAGATGAAGCTCCCAGTGTCAACAAAGGTAAAAGTGAATCACAGACTCGTAATCGTGATATTAAATGTTTTCGTTGTTTAAGAGAGGTCATATTACTTCACAATACCCAAATAAGAGGACCATGATTGAACGTATTGATGGAGAGGTGGAAACTGAAAGCGAGGAAGATGATGACCAGATTCCATCACTTGAGGATGCTTATGACAATGATATGGAGTATCCCGTGGAGGGTGAGTCACTTGTGGCTAGGCGTGCTTTAAGTGCCCAAGTCAAAGAAGATGACATGGAACAACAAAGAGAAAACATTTTTTACACTAGATGCCACAACAACAACAAGGTATGTAGTATGATTATAGATGGGGGGAGCTATACTAATGTGGCTAGCACTACTTTAGTTGAAAAATTGAATTTACCAACCTTGAAACACCTTAGACCATATAAGTTGCAGTGGTTGAATGATTGTGGCGAGGTTAAGGTAAATAAACAAGTGCTGGTTCCTTTTTCGAGTGAAAGGTACACGAATGAAGTACTTTGTGATATTGTTCCAATGCATGCGAGTCACATTTTATTGGGCAGGCCATGACAGTTTGACAAGAAGGTCAATCATGATTGGTTCAATAATAGGTACTCTTTTGTAAAAGATAACAAAACCATTACTCTTATACCATTGCTCCAAGACAAGTGTGTGAAGATCAAATGAAACTGAAAAGAGAGAACGACTTGAAGAAAAATTGTGAGACTGAAAGTTCAAAAAAAGATGATGAGAAAGAGAGTGAAAGAAAAAAAGAGAGTAAGCAGAAAAAAGAAAGTGAAAAGACAATTGAGGGTGAAAAAAATGAGAGGAAAAGAAAAAAACGATGGAATTTTTATGCTAAGGCAAGTAATGTCAAGAGTGTTTTTTATACAAACAAGCCTATATTTGTACTCTTGTACAAAGATGTATATTTTAATACTAACGAGCTTGACGATTCTTTACCTAGTGTTGTTGTCAATTTATTGTAGGATTATGAGGACGTGTGTCCTAATGAAGTTCTTAGTGGATTGCAATCTATTAGTGGAATAGAGCATCAAATTGATTTTGTGCCAGGTACGGCAATTTCTAATCGACCAGCTTATAGGATTAATCTGAAGGAGACAAAGGAACTTCAAAGGTAAGTTGAGAGTTGCTGACCAAAGGACATGTGAGAGAGAGCATGAGTCCGTGTGCGATGTTGGTGCTACTTGTGCCTAAGAAGGATGGAACTTAGAAAATGTGTGTTGATTGCAGGGCTATCAACAACATTACGGTAAAGTATAGACATCCCATCCCTAGGCTAGATGATATGTTGGATGAATTGCATGGATCATGTGTTTTCACAAAAAATTGATTTGAAAAGTAGGTATCATCAGATTAGGATGAAAGAGGGTGATGAATGGAAAACTGCCTTAAAACTAGATATGGATTGTATGAGTATTTGGTAATGCCTTTTAGTCTAACTAATGCCTCAAGTACATTCATGAGGTTAATGAACCATTCATTGCGTGCGTTTATAGGCAGATTTGTTGTAGTTTATTTTGATGATATTTTTGTGTATAGCAAGAACTTAGATGAGCATATTGATCATTTACATTGTGTGCTTACTGTTTTGAGAAAAGAAAAACTATATGCCAATTTAAAGAAATGTTACTTTTGCATGAACAAAGTTGTGTTTTTTGGTTATGTTGTTAGCGCGAAAGGAATTGGGGTGGATAGGGAAAAGGTGAAGGCTATCAAGGAAAGGCCCACACCTAAGTCAATCACTGAGGTAAGAAGTTTTTATGGTTTGGCTAGTTTTTATAACCGATTTGTCAAAGATTTCAGTACACTAGCCGCATCACTCACTGAAATTGTTAAAAAATTCTGTGAGTTTTAAATGGGGTAGTGAGCAAGATCATGCATTTATTGAAATTAAAGACAGGATATGTGGTGCTCCTATATTAGCACTACTTGATTTTTCTAAATCTTTTGAGAATAGCCTATTTTAGTGAAAAGCTAAATGGGCTAGCTTTAAACTACCCAACATATGGCAATGGTGAGAGCATTGAAGACTTGGCAACATTATCTTTGGCCAAAGGAATTTGTCATACATATTAACCATGAGTTTTTGAAGCACCTGAAGGGACAAGGTATGTTAAATAGAAGACATGACAAGTGGGTGGAATTCATTGAGACCTTCTCTTATGTAATCAAATACAAACAAGGCTTGAAAATATTGTGGCTGATGCATTATCCAGAAGGTATGCCCTTGTCTCTATTTTAAATGCAAAATTATTAGGATTTGAATATGTCAAAGAATTGTATGCTAATAATGATGACTTTGCTAGTGTGTATGGGGAATGTGAGAAGGCAGCATTTGGAAAATTCTATAAACTAGATGGGTAATAAGGATAATTTGTCATGGACAATGGGAATTAAATTGTGGGAACCATGATTGGGGCTAGGGGGTTTGGTGTCATAGTGAAGAATAAGTTTTTATTTAATTTTTTGGTTATCTAATTTTCAGTAGGAATAGGATATTTTCGTGACAGCTAAATGAGCACCTTTTTCAATATTAATTGTTTAGTAATTAGTACCAATCAAGCTAAATCCAACAACAAAAATTGAATTCCTTAATTAAAAGATTAGTGTTTTTCTATAAAAATTCAATTCCTAATATATTTGAATTGTCATTGTAAATATGAGGCTTTTTGTTTGTTTGTTTGTTTGTTTGTGTTTGGATTTAATTTAAATTTATGGGTTGTGTTTTTTGTTAATTGTAATTTAAGTTTCATTAATATTTTTTTATTTTGTAATTTAATATTTCATATCAAAAATAGGAATTTTTGAGATTGGAATTCAATGTACAATAAAAAAAGGAAGAAACAAAAAATTGTTTAAATTTCCATATTCCACCCTGAATAAGAATTAAAGTATCTCATGCATTGCGCGGGTTATATGGCCAGCCCAATTAGATAATCAGTTAGATACAATGGGAGAAATATACAGAATTTTTATTAGGGAACAACACTCTTGTGAAATAGTGTATGTGTGAGTGCATGTCATTTTCTCTAATTCTTCCTTGAAACTGATTGAGAGACCACACTTCTTGGACGTTAGTAAAATTGGAGTGAAGGTTAAAAGTGTTCCCAAGTACTTCTGATCTTTTTTTTGAAATTCACCACACCAAGGTACACTTCTTATTCTGAAATTCTAAAACTTACGTAGTGTATGTTATCAATTGCAAATGAAGTAGATCCGTTAATTTTCCGCTGCGTATGTTTTGTATGAGATACAAACATGTATTTTTCCACCAGTTGGCTGCAAAATTATTTACTTTATCAATAATGAAGATCAAGAAGTATTTGATTACAAAACCCTAAGGCGCAAAGACGCAATAACTTCTTACAGAGAGAATAAAACACTCGGTCACTTTTTACTTGTGTTCTCCTTATATATTCACTCAATGCATATGTGATAACTTTTAAAATAAGCCTTATATATGTCTAAGATTATGAGAAAAGTAGCCCTACAAAAATATACAAGCATGGATTGAAAATCAGATCTGGAAATTCTGATTACATAAGTATCGACAGATTCAGTCCGTCAAGCTTCTGTCGAGCTTCCTTTATTAAGTCTTGATAGATTTTTTGTTGAGGTATCTGTCGAGCTTTAAGGAACAACTTTTCTTCACTTGTTTCTTGGTCCAATCTCCATGACTTTAATACCTAACTTGAACAATATGTTTTTTGAAGTACTAAACCCATCCTAGATCTACCTAATTACAAGTAAAGTGTACATTGCCGAAGAATTAGCCAATTACATAAAATATGTCCTTACAACAGATTTTCCAAATTAAGCAAGTTTCGCATGTTAAGTGAATGGGTAACAGACTAGCACACATCTTGGCACAATTTGCCAAGGGTATCAATAGTTATGTAACTTGGATATAGAAAAGTCCGGATATTATTGAGTCTGCTTTGACTCAAGATGTACTGAATTGATCTTCTTTCTTAATAAAAGTTACAATATTTTCATCAAAAATAAATAAATAAATAGCATGTCTTACAATTAGAAAGGCATTAACTTGTTTGTCAATTGGACAAAACAATGAATAAATTCTATTATAAACAAAATCTAGTCTCCTATGTTATTTTAGGCCATTGCATCTGTAACCTGGTCTGCAAACTAAGCATACTCAGGCATTGTTGACCATGTTATTTTCATATATGACTAAGTGAGTTTAAGACATTGAAGATTTATGTGTCACCTTGTATTTAGATTTCATCATTGTGCTAAACATTCAAGTTTACAATAAAAAAAAAATTAGCAAACATATGATGGGTTTATTTAGCAAACATATATCAAACCTTTTATCAAGCTATATGATGGGTTTAATTAGCAAACATAAGATCAAGCCCTATTGTTCCCGATCTTGTTCATGAACAATTTTTTTTTCTTGGACTTAACTTCTTTATCAAACAAGCCTAAAAATAAAGCTCAAACTTGGCTTATTTATAAACAAATGAACATGAACGAGCTTTTTATTGAGCCGAGCTTGAGTTATTTATGAACGACTTGATTCTTTTACAACCTCTATCAACAACTCCAACAACCAAGACAAAGATAAAGATAAGTTCCACCACATACAATAACCTAACCACTATCCATCACAACTACTACCAAACCTATACTACTATTTTCCCCATCAACCACCTTAAAGCCATCATCACACACACAAATCAACCACTGAATAGCCAAATAACCACAAACACCCGAATACAATTGGCCAAGTACAAATCCATGCTACCACCAAAGTTCAAATCCATGTGAGTAGCCAAATCCCCATATGCCAACATCTAAACAAAACCCACACAGCTCTGACCAATGCCACCACCAAAAGTATCTCTAAGCTGCCCAAGCCATCATTGATTAGCAAAATCCGCAAATCACCAAAGCTTTTCCATAACCAAACAAACCCATCACTTAGGCTTTGTTTAGTTGAGGTGAAGGAAAAGTGGAGAGATGAAAAACTTTTTATTTGGTTAAGATAAAAAAAATGAGAGGATAAAAAAATGGTGTTTGTATAAATTTATTCTCCTATTACATTAACAAAAAAATTAGGACTAGTTCATAAGATGGGGGGAAAAATCTAAATGCTTAACTTGAAAAAAAGAAACAAGAAAAAAAAAAAAAAAGGTAAATCAATATGAAAATGGTGGGGGGGGGGGGTTTAGATGGATAATTTCTCATCTAAGCCCACTTTCTCTCCCATTTTCCCCCCAATCTGGGGAGAAAACAAAACCGCCCAAAAATGTGGGTCCGAGGAGAAAATAATTCTCCTCTCCAAATTGCCACCTCCAACCAAACACATAAGTTTCACTATTTTCTCTTTACCCCACAATTCACCCCATTTGTCTCCCTAGTAAATTAGCCCCTTAAGGCTCCAAATGGCCAAATCCACTAACAATTAATCCTAGAAAGAAATGGAATATATATATATATATATATCCCTATTTAGAGCCCTACATGTTATAATTACTCATATACCACTTGAAAAAAAAAATCATATTTAGACCCCAAGAGATTTATATAATGGAATAAACAAATTTATCCAACAGAATCATTATAAATTCCACACACAAGTAGATATATCAACTACAATAGTTGAATACTAAATAATGATGAAAGCAGTAAAAAAAAAACAAAGATAAGTTATGAAGTGAAAAACTAATCAAAAATCTCTCCAATGAAGAAAAACCACTCTTGGGACTCAGTCCCATAGAAAATTCACTATAAACAACTCTTTTTCTAATTGGATTCGAAATTTGAATCTTCTTTTCTCACTTAAGTGATATGGCTTCTACCTTGAGTGAAATCATTTTCTCAATCAAGCGATATTTTTGGATTTAGCACAATTGTGTGAGTTTGAAATTCAAATTGGGTTAAATTTGTGTTTGTTTTGAAACACTATCTACTTTCCATTGAAAGAAGTTTTACTCATAATTTCGTTATGTTGAAAAGTATGGGAAAAAGTTCATGACTCCTCATCTTTAGGCAAATTGAAATTTTGTCTTCTTTGAACAATATCTTATCCAGACTCAATCATAACACAATGTTGTTGATAAAACCCTACTTCAACATATTTCGAAACTATGGATTTTCCAATAAATCTTTCAACCCTAACACATTCAAATCAGAAGCAAACCATCATCTAAGTTTCCATACAGTCAAATCCTAGTAATTTGACTCCACCAAAGGAAAGGAAAGGAAAAAAACAAAGACTCCACAATTGGATTTTGAAGGGCCTTTCACCTCAATACTTCTTACCATCGCTTGGAAAGTAGGTTTATTTTGGCCTTGGTTTCTTTGTCAACAGCGGCTGGAAAAGAGTTACCATTGCTTTCTGGAATTGGGATGGAGCATTTTTAAGACCAAAAGGCATAACAGTCCATTGATAATGGTGGTCTGGAATGCAAAAAGCTGTCTTGTACCTTTCTTCTGGGTGGATTCTTAATTGCCAAAATCCTGCTTTGAGATCAAACTTTGAAAATATCTTAGCATGTGAGAGATGCTGGAAAAGAGCACTTTTGTTTGGCAAAGGGAACTTATCATCAACAAGGAAATGGTCAAGATCTTGGTAGTTAATTACCTATCTGAGTTTTCCACGAACTTGCTTAGCATGCTTATTGACATAGAAAGCTTCACATGCCCATGGAGAGGTTGTGGGTTCAATGAGGCTTTCTGAAAGAAGAGTGGATAGTTCTTGCTTGGCTAAGTTCAAGTGATCTGGGTTCATTCCTCTGTGGCTGGCTTTTGTGGGATTGACATCTTCATTCTTTTTGAAAGGTAAGGTTATGAAAAAGGATGGCATTGAAAAGTTCCAGTTCCACCTCCTCGGGCATAATTTTCTAGTAGAAATGGATATGTCCTCATTTCCAAAAATGCTCCAGTTCAAAAGAAAAATGCTTCCACATCCTCAGCTACTCCGATGGTCAAATTGGTTTTCACAATGGTCTTTCCAAGTCAAACACATCAAAGGTAAAGACAATCTTATCACTGATTACCTTTCTAGAAAACCTCCAGTTCTTACCACCACAGTGATTCCTCCACCCTTATGTGTATACCCAATCACGGATCCATCCTCATCCTCAAGCTCCACTTCAACCCCCTGATGATATACTCAAAATGATAGAAACCCTTCCTCCAGAAATCAAAGACCAAATAAAGAACCTGACCCTCCAAGCCAGATCCAAAAGAATTATTAGAATCCTCCATGATTACCTCAAAGAACAACAGAGTCATTTCCTTGCTGTTTTCCCAGACATAGATGAACCATGTAAAACCCCTTTCGCCTTTTGGATAACCAGTTGGACAGTTGCTCATTATCTCTACATGTGGTACTTACTCAATGAGTATTACTTGTGTCTCCATTTTGAACCAGAGTTTTATTCATACATTTTCCCTCGTGAAAATAAGTATTTTTACAAGTTCTGGTCTGAAATCTTGAAAAATGATGCTCATAATGGTAATTGGTCCAAATATCCCAAAATAGAGCACCCACACTTTGGAGAAAAACTTACTTCTGCCTGTTTAGTTGCTAAGCTCAATTCTAAAAATGATATTCGAGCAGAAGGAATCTTTCACCCTGCAAACATGCATTGGGTAACTAATGCTGATGATACACATGGACATATCTTGGCAATCTTGTCACTATTCCCTCACAATGGCTGAATCTCTTAATCAAGGAATTCTCCCTGAAATAGTGCCTACAGGCCCAGATATATGCAGACAACAATGGCCACATGAAGATCATTGGGAAATGCCAAATCCTTTGATGGGACATGATGACCCTTACTACCATAACCATGATGGCATCCTGATTTTGATGATCTTGATGAAGAATGGTTCTAAGGAAGAGATGGATGGGATGATTAGTGTACGTTATAGCTTCTTTGCATTTGTATCCATTAATTGATCTTCACTTGGTGTTGAAGAAATTGGCCATTCTTAGTCTTCAGTACCTTTAGTCTATGACATCATTGGTGGTGACTAAGATTCAAAAGATTTTCAGTTTCTTAGCATGTAGGTATCAAAAACCTATGCATGCACACACGCGCACGCGCGCGCACACACACACACGCGCGCGCGCGCGCAGAGGAGAATTTTAGAATATTTTTTATTAAATTTTATTTTAGAAAACCATTTCTTATTACATAGTTAATGGAAATATAATGGAAGAATCAATTATGTGATTTCCATAACTTAATGGAATAAGAAGTCACTTTAATTGTGATATATATATATATATATATATATTCTCCAATAACAAATGAGACCACAATTTGTCACCTTAGAAAGCTCAAATCCACAGGCTCCTATCATTCCCTAAAATAGGTTCTAACTTTAAATTGAAAATTCATATATTTTTATAAAATGATAAAACTACCAATTTTATTATGAATGGCTTATAAACTAGTTGGACAATTAATGTGATCGATATCATTTCAACTACATAGTAAATGCAAAGTTGATCAAAAAAAAGAAAAAAAGAAAAAGAGAAGTAAATGCCAAGGGCCTTATGTCTTAATTGGCACCACTTCTTGTATAAAGTGTTTAAGGGTGTAAGCAAGAAAATGTTTTAGATTAATAGCATATTGTAAATATCTAAAAGAAAAAACTACATACTAAATAATTGTTTTTTTAATTTTTGTGATTTATGGTATATTAATTTATCAGGCTTATGTAACAAAACTCACAAGACTTATGTAACAAAATTTATAATATTCCTATAAAGCTTTTTTTTTTTTTTTTTTTTTTGTGTAAGTTGAATTACAAAACTTTTGACAAAACATTCCACTTTAATACCATACTTTTGTAACCTATATAATACCCTTTTTTTTTTTTTAAATGTCTTGCACAATTATGCATTGCGAATTTTTTAATTAAAATCCCCACACCAGTTGTGCTTTTTTTTTTTTTAGGAACCATTATGCATCCTCAAATTTTTAGGGTGTGTTTGGATACTGCTTATTGTTGAAAACACTGTAGCAAAATAATTTTTAAATATGTGAATAGTGCCTTGAGACCTAGTTTTGAAGTTGTTTTAAAGGAAGAAGTTACTTGTAGGTCCCGTGAACAGTGCACAGGACCCATTGAAAAAGGAAACGCAGACGCATAGATAGCGTAAAACGCGCTATCTAAACGTGCACTTAATATAATGGGTGGAAATTACAGTTTGTAGCAAAAGTTAAGTATTAATAATGAGATTATAAGAGTGCTATTAAAAAAAAAAAAAAAAAAGATTATGAGAGTGAAATTTTTAATAATTTATTATTAATGCAAATATTAACACAAAAATATACGTTAAATCAGTAGGCTGAATGCTCCGGGTTTCAATAGCGATTGGATGATTTGAAAACAAAGAAAGAGACTATTGAAGGTAACCGGTGCTCCGGGTTGCAAAATAATAAGAAAATACAAAATTAAAAAAAAAAAATCGTATCCTAATATAAAATTGAGTACAAATAAATATAATATAAACCATAAAGTCATCAAAAAACAAATTTTTAACAACAAAGTGTTCATTCTCAAAACTAAACACGATAACTATACAAACCATGGCCTTGTCCCTTTCCCCCAAAAAATTTGTCATAAGATACCCCTCTTTAAAAATGACAATATTCAATGTTGTCCACTCTTCAAATTTGTGTAGTTTGACTAAATTAAATTTCTTTTTGCTATATATCCAACCAAGAACCATAAAGAAAGTTAGAGAGAGGAAGACTGATTTAAATTGAAAAAAGAAATAAAGGCCTCTAGAAGAATTTAGACTCAGTATCAATAGCAAGCATCACCTCTAACTTAAAACATTGGCAATCTTTTTGTTTGGAATGTGGGCAATATAGACAGATACAAACAATCGAATATTTAACAATACAGCACTCTCAATTACAGTGCTTAAATCATCATGCATGAAAATTTTTGTGGAGTGGTCTCACACCCTTGGCCTAAAAGATATGCAGATAGAGATTTTGGGTTCACGGTCATGAGGCCTCTCCTTAATGCCAAAAGATAATAGATAGATAGATAGATAGAAGTAAGAGTTACCGTTAATGTTTTGGAAATCATCGAAACTGTAATGTCTACAATGCCAAAATCCAATTTGATTGAAGTTTCTTTTGTGTTATCTAGCTACTAATTCAAGTTCAAAACTAAACATATATTATATCCAAAATCAAGCTATGTCTAATATTATTTAACCTTCCTGCAAAAGCCCAGAACATAGAAATATGACACTAAGCCATCAAACCCCATTTGTTCTATAAATCAGCATTCACAATTCCAATTCTCATTGCACATTCCCGTTAACATTTTTCTCTTATACGAGTATTAGAATTATGGTTAAGTGATTAAATTCACTATTTTCTCATAGTTTAAGCTTTTAAGAGAATCAATAATCAACAATTAGTAGCTAAGTGATATATCATTATGAATCTTTAGTACTAATTCACTGCAAAAATTGCACAAAAGAATATAAAGATAGAAATTCATTGGTTGAATATAGATAGAAATGCACAACGGAATATAAAGATAGAAATTCATAAGCATATTAGAAATGCAGAAGAAGACTAACTACCTAAATAAATTACCAAAATTGACAAAACGTGTTCCAAAAAAACTATTCAAATTGAAGAATTTGATAATGAGCTTAAAATAATAAGATGCAATTTGGCCCACTTGGGGGTTACCTTGAAACAACACATTTTGGTGAGGTGTTAACGCTGATGATGAATTGATAATGGTAGTGATGAAAGAAAAATCAAACTTTACAGGAAAAAATGACGATGAAGAAATTACACATGTTTTGAATCTACTACCATCGCAATCAAAATTTTAAGGGAAAAAATAGAGTAAATATATTATTAAGAAAGCACACAATCTTCACCTCAAAATTCAAGTTGTTATTCTTAACACCCAAAAATATAAACAATACTAACAACGTCTACAATGTCAACATGAAACAATGGTATTGGTCCAATCATTGAAACATGATACAAACACCATAGACAAATAAAAAAAGAAACAAATATAGTTTAAAATATCAATGAAACTTTGTGAAAAATAAAGATTATGCAGTAAAAAGAGGAAGCACCAAATTACCAATCAAAGTAAGATACTTATCCATAAACTGGCTTTGCAATGCCTTAGTTCTCCTTTGCCTTGTTCTTCCTCATTCATTGGGCCGATAATCTCCTCTTTTATTTTTTTTCCCTATATCAATATTCACGCGTCAAAAAATATATCAAAGTTTATATATTATCCCAAAAAAATAATAATGGACCTAAAACAACTCTAAATATTAGTATATGGTAAAATGGGCCAAACAAAGAACTACAAGTACCTGTTATGAATGCAGAAGTTATTAAAGTGTTCTTCCCATATGAATGGTGGTGTCCACAGTTTTTCCAAAATCTGTTGGATTGAATAATCTATAGAAAAGAAAAGCAATGAAAGTCAAATGGAAAACCATAGACATATCTCAGTAGAAAGAACATAAAGAAAGCATTTATTAGAAAAGAAAAGAAAAGAAAAATAATAACAAAGCATTCATTGCTTTATTAAATCTCTCCCTAGAAAAAACATCTACCAAAATTTATAAAGTAATCCTCAATTTGCAAATAACAAAGCAAAACTCACAAGTCACCAACATATCTATCAAAAAAATAAATAAATAAAATAAAAAAACCATTCACAATTGATTGTGCTTCACTTTTTCTTCATTGTTTTTTATTCCTCAATTCCCAAATTGATGCTCAATTAAAATTATGAGAATATAATCCAACATGCGAAACCCAGAAAAGTGCCTAAAAAGTCACAAAAGATAGTTTGAGTGAGGAGATAACACATGCCTCCAACCTGTGAAAGAGAACATAGTAGCAAATTACCCTCGAAACCTATGAAAATGACAAAAATAACCCTAAACTAATCCAAAATACCCTCAAATTTTCAGATTTTTTGGGTATTTTGATCAGATTCAAGTTTTTTTTTTCCACAGTCTAGCAGGTTTTAGGGCATTCTGCTCATTTTAGTAATGTCAAGATGTATTTTTTAATGATTTTAGATGTTTGGGGCACTTTGGTAATTTACGCGATATCAAGATTTGACCTCTCATTCAAGCCTTTTAAAGGCTTCTTTGGTCATTTTAGAGGTTTGGGGGATATTTTAGTTGTTTTTATAGATTTTAAGGCTATTTTGGACAATAAAGAGGTGTCAGGGGGGGGGTTTCTGACATTTTTCAATTTTGAGGATATTTTGGTGATTTTGGGAGTATAATGGTCATTCTAACAATTTCAAATGAATTTTTTTGTATAAAAAAAAAACTATTTGACCCATATGAATTACCAAAATATCAAAAAAATTTATAAATACCCCAAAACCTCTAAAATGTCTACCTTAAAACTGTCAAAATGACTAACCACGAATGTCTGAAATATCCCAAAACCCAAGAAAATGATCAAAATACACCCAAAATGACCACAATACCTCCAAACGAAACCATACACTTGATTCTTTTAGATTTTGGGTGGTATTTTGGTGGGTTTCAAGGGTTTTTGCTCATTATATAGGATTTTGGGGAATTTTGCTCATTTTAGCAATGTTAAGGCGTACTTTTAATCCATTTTAGAAGTTTGTCGCATTTTGGTCATTTACAAATGATCAATATGCTCATCTAAGTTCTTACTATACACCAAGATATCATCAAAATAAACCACAACAAATCTGCCTATAAACGCACGCAATGCATGGTTTATTAACCTCATGAATGTACTTGGTGCATTAATTAGACCAAAAGGCATTACCAACCAGTCATACAATCCATTTTAGTTTTAAAGGTAGTTTTCCATTCATCACCCTCTTTCATCCTTATTTGATGATACCCACTTTTCAATTCAATTTTTGTGAAAACACATGATTCATGCAATTCATCCAACATGTCATCTAACCTAGGGATGGGATGTCTATACTTTACCGTAATGTTGTTGATAGCCCTGCAATCAACGCACATTCTCCAAGTTCCATCCATCTTAGGCACAAGCAGCACCGGCACCGCACACGGACTCATGCTCTCTCTCACATGTCCTTTGGTCAGTAACTCCTCAACTTGCCTTTGAAGTTCCTTTGTCTCCTCCAGATTACTCCTATAGGCTGGTCGGTTAGGAATTGTCGCACCTGGCACAAAATCAATTTGATGCTCTATTCCTCTAATAGGTGGCAATCCACTAGGAACTTCGTTAGAAAACACATCCTCATATTCCTGCAACAAAGAGACAATAACACTAGGCAAAGATTTGTCAAGCTCGTTAGTATTAAAACATACCTCTTTGTACAAGAGTACAAATATAGGCTGGTTTGTATAAAAAGCACTCTTGACATCACTTGCCTTAGCATAAAAACTCCCTCCTTTTTTTGTTTTTCTCTCATTTTTTTCACCCTCAAGTGTCTTTTCACTCTCTTTCTTCAGCTCACTCTCTTTTTTTCTTTCACTCTCTTTCTCTTCATGTTTTTTTGAACTCTCAATCTCACAGTTTTTCAAGTCATTCTCTCTTTTTAGTTTTATTTGATCTTCACACACTTGTATTGGAGTCAACGGTACAAGAGTAATGAGTTTATTATCTTTTACAAAAGAATACCTATTCTTGAACCCATCATGATTGACCTTCCTATCAAACTGCCATGGCCTGCCCAGTAAAATGTGACCCGCATGCATTAGACCAACATCACAAAGTACTTTATCCTTGTACCTCCCAATTGAAAAGGAAATCAGTACTTGCTTATTTACCTTAACCTCTCCACAATCATTCAACCACTGCAACTTATATGGTCTAGGGTGTTTCAAGGTAGGTAAATTCAATTTTTCAACTAAAGTAGTGCTAGCCACATTAGGACAGCTCCCCCCATCTATAATCATACTACATACCTTATTGTTGATGTGGCATCTAGTATGAAAAATGTTCTCCCTTTGTTGTTCCATATCATCTACTTTGACTTGGGCACTTAAAGCACGCCTAGCTACAAGTGACTCACCCTCCACTGGATACTCCACATCGTCGTCACAAGGATCCTCAAGTGATGGAATCTGATCATCATCTTCTTCGCTTTCAGTTTTCACCTCTCCATCATTACGTGCGATCATGGTCCTCTTATTTGGGCATTGTGAACCAATATGACCTATTCCCAAACAACGAAAACACTTAATACCACGATTGCGAGTCTGGGATTCATTTTTACCTTTGTTGACACTAGGAGCTTCATCTCTCCTTTTTGGTCTTTCCTCCCATTTGACCTCCATGAAGCAGAGGCGCCCGAATTTTGAAATGACCGAGTTCCATTCCTTTTAAGCTATCGTTCCACCTTTATTGCCATGTGCACCACGTCCTCCAACTCCACATAATGCTGCAACTCCACCACGTTGGCAATATCCCGATTCAGCCCATTCAGAAACCTTGCCATAGTAGCTTCTCTATCCTCCTCTACATTTACCCGAATCATGGCAATCTCCATCTCCTTGTGATAGTCATCCACGCTTCTATATCCTTGAGTAAGACTGTAATTTCTGATACAAGTCCCTATAGTAGTGACTAGGAACGAATCGCCTCCTTATGATGGTCTTCATTTCCTCCCAAGTCTCAATTGGTCTCTCATGGTTTCTCCTTCTGTTCATCACAAGTTGATCCCACCATATAATAGCATAGTCAGTAAACTCAATGGCAGCGAGTTTTACCTTTTTCTCCTCGGAGTAGTTGTGGCACTCAAAGATTAACTCCACCTTCTTTTCCCACTCCAAGTATGCTTCTGGATCATTTTTCCCTTGGAACGCTGGTATCTTCATTTTTATATTTCCAAGGTTTCTGTCAGTCCTATCCTGCCATCTTATACCTCTTCGAAAACCTCTACCACGCCTTTCTCCCCTTGATACAAACCTGCCCTCATTGTTCATTGAAGCTTGATCTTCTTCATCTTCAAACTCATCCTCGTGGTAGTCATCAGAATCATCCATGCGAGCACGCCTTTCTTGCCTTCTAGCATTAGGGCCTCTTTGGGGACGCTCCTCACGCAAAGCAGCAATAACTGTGTCTTGCTTATCCATCCGATCCCGAATCTCATTAAACACCACGTTCATACGTTCAAATTGTTGTTGCATAGCCTGCAAAATGATGGATGACTCCTCCCCTCCTTCCCTATTTGATGTTTCAACCCTAGAAGACATATTTTTTGAAACAACAGAAAATTGTTAGAAAATAATTTCTCACAACACTCCCTCACGTGTTTACACTCAAATTATGTCACTCTCACTCGTGTTTCACTCTTAAAATGGCTTTTTCCCGATATTAGTCTCACACTCTCTGCCTTTTTCCACTCGTAGCTCCTCCTTTTCAGTTCTGCAGTAAACTAATAAACTTGATCAAGGAATTTGACTTGTAATGTTTAAACAAATACCAACAACAAAATATGACAGAAATACTAAATCAAAAGGAAGAGGACAAAAGAAAAACAAAATGTTGGTCTGAGAGAACTGGAAGTACAAACTATTTTTTTTTTTTTCTATTTCTTTTCTGATGACGTTTTCTTTTCTTTCTTTTTTTCCCTTTTTTTTCCACTTTTTTTTTTTTTTTTTTTTTTTTTTTGGAGCTGGGTGCACAATTTTAACCTAGTGCACGAAAAAAATAAATAAATAAATAAGAACGATGAATGAAGAACACTAAAGGAGCAAGATACGATGATAACAGGAAACAAGAAAATAAAGGGATAGAAAACTGATTTTAGAACCTGTGCTCTGATACCAAATGATGCGAACCCCAATCGACAGGCTTTAAGACCCAACAACAATATTATAATATTTACCCAGGAATGCTAAAATTCAGATTTTTTATTGAACCCTGACCCAACGTTTATAAGTGAAACGCGAACCAAAGGTATAAGTAACAAACCTTGACCCAATGATTATAAATGAATCACGAAATGAAGGTATAAAGTTTGAACGCCACAAGGAAGAATCCCTGATAAGTTCACAGTTTTTTAAGAACCAAAGGAAGAGCAAAGCCTCACCTTTTCTGATTTTTTATTCAATAATCTATCAGAAAAAACGTTTACAGACTTAAGGGCCTATTTAAAGGCTCCAAAAAACTTGACAGACAAGAAAATATATTCTAAAATAATTCCTAATTGATACCTAACCATATCAGGAATCAAATTTGACCTAAAAGCATTAAATGCACCTAAAAATAAGGAAATAAACCACTTAAACCTAAAAAAAACGTGCTAAATAATAAAAACCCTATATTCAGATAAATTTAGTCTGAAACAACAGCTCCAGAATAGGAAAAAAACTCCATTAACTGATATTGAGCTAGAAAATCAATCAGCCATTAATCCACGCCCTGAATCACTCCAAATTAAGCCAGATCAGCCCTCAATAGCTTGGATTAAATTTATTATGCCTTCATCTTCCTTTGGGCCAAGTTTGGAATGTCTTGCGTTAGAATCAGCCCAAATCTCTTGAACCAGCCCATTAAGTACTTCCTTGATATTTTTGGATCTTACTCTTGTAATAGGCCCAACTGGTACATGAAATAGATCCTTGAATGTTTGTTGGTTCTCATCACAAATGTCCAGAAAAACACACCAAAATAACAGTATCCCTGAAAACTTTTAAAAATAACAGTATCCCAGAAAAACACACCAAAATAACAGTACCCCTGTAATAGGCCCAACTGGTACATTTCTTGGGTAAAACACACCACAAATGTCCAGAAAAACAACAGTATCCCTGAAAACTTTTAAAATGACCAAAACACCTTTGAAACCTTAAAAATAAGCAAGGTACCTAAGAAACCTATAAAAATGAACAAAACTACGCCAAAATACATTCGATTATTTAGATTTCAATGGTATTTTGGTAGGTTTCAAGTTGTTTTGCTCATTCTGTAGGATTTTAGGGAATTTTGCTCATTTTAGGAATGTTGAGGGGAATTTTTTAATCGTTTTAGATTGTTCATTTTGGCAATTTTAAGGGGGGTCGCTTTAGTTTTTTTGGTGTATTTATAAATTTTTTGATATTTTGGAAATCCTCACAAGTAAAATATTTTTTTTTTTATAAAATTATTGATGAGAACCAACAAACAAATGATGAGAACCAACAAACATTCAAGGATCTATTGCATGTACCAGTTGGGCCTATTACAAGAGCAAGATCCAAGAATATCAAGGAAGCACTTAATGGGCTGATTCAAGAGATTTGGGCTGATTCTAACGCAAGACATTCCAAACTTGGTCCAAAGGAAGATGAAGGCATAATAAATTTAATCCAAGCTATTGAGGGCTGATCCGGCTTAATTTGGAGTGATTTAGGGCGTGGATTAATGGCTGATTGACTTTCTAGCTCAATATCAGTTAATGGAGTTTTTTTTTTCCTATTCTGGAGCTGCTGTTTCAGACTAAATTTACTTGAATTTAGGGTTTTTATTATTTAGCACGTTTTTTTAGGTTTAAGTGGTTTATTTCCTTGTTTTTAGGTGCATTTAATGCTTTTAGGTCAAATCTGATTCCTGATATAGTTAGGTATCAATTAGGAATTATTTTAGAATATATTTTCTTGTCTGTCAAGTTTTATGGAGCCTTTAAATAGGCCCTTAAGTCTGTAAACGTTTTTTCATATATTATTGAATAAAAAATCAGAAAAGGTGAGGTTTTGCTCTTCCTTTGGTTCTTAAAAAAACTGTGAACTTATCAGGGATTCTTCCTTGTGGCGTTCAAACTTTATACTTTCAAGGTTCAATAAAAAATCTGAATTTTAGCATTCCTGGTTAAATATTCCAATATTGTTGTTGGGTCTCAAAGCGTGTCAATTGGGGTTCACATCAATTATACCCTTAAAATCACTATAATAGCCAAATTCACCAAAATACACTCAAACCAACGAAATGTTTAAAAAAAACCCCCCGAAAACCTCTTAATTGACCAAAATTGCCTTAAAATCTCTAAAACGACTAAAGTAACCCAAAAACTTCAAAAATGATCAAAATACCCCTAAAACGACTAAAACGAGCAGTCAAATCTTAATACCTCGTGAATGATCAAAATGCCCCAAACATCTAAAAGGATTAAAAAAATACCCCTCGACGTTGCTGAAAAGAGGAAAATGCCCTAAAATCCTGCAAAATGAGCAACAAAATTTGAAACAGACCAAAATACCATTGAAATCAAAGTTTTGCCGTAGTTTTGGAGTATTTTGGTCATTTTCAAAAGTTTTCAGGGGTATTGTGGTTGTTCTGGACATTTGTGTTGCGTTTTAGTTATTTTTGCAGTTCTTTGGGGGTTATTTTAGATGTTTTGGCGTATTTAAAGGTATTCTAATGTTTTGGAAATTCTTCACAGGTAAAATAATTATTTTTCATAAAATCGAAACCCTAGAAATCACTTGAACGGAAAATATACACACAAAATCAGTAATATACCCTAAAACCACAATGCGAAAAAAAAAAATCCCTCGAGAACCAAAATTGTGTAATAATCTCTCAAAAACGACTATTTAATAATCCAAAACTTCTAAAATCACCAAAATACCCCTCAACCAGTTAGAATAAGGAAACACGTCTTGATACCTCGTAAATGACCAAAGTGCCCCAAACATCTAAAATGATTAGAAAATATACATCGACACTGTTAAAATGTGCAAAATCCCCTAAAATTCTCTAGGCTGTGCAAAACAACTTCAAACCTACCAAAGTACCTCGAAAATCGAAAAACTGAGGGTATCTTAGCTTAGTTTCGGGGGTATGATGTTTTGGTCATTTTCAAAGGTTTTGGGATATTTTGGGCATTCGTAGAGCATTTTATTCATTTTGGCAGTTTTTATGGGGCCAATTTAGATATTTTGCTTTATCTGTAGGTTTTTTGATCTTTTGGTAATTCTCACGGGTAAAATAATTTTTTTTAACAAAAACATACCCTTGAAATCATCATAATGGCCACTATAGTCCCAAAATCACCAAAATACCCTCAAAGCCACAAAACGCCAGAAAAAACCTCCCTTAAACCTTGTAATTGACTAAAATATCCTCTAAAACGACTAAAATAACCCCAAAAATATCAAAAACGACCAGAATACCCCTAAAATGGCGAGAATGAGCTGTCAAATCTCAATACCTTATTTTGGAGTCGTTTTGGGGGCGTTTTGGCCATTTTCTAAAGTTTTGGAATATTTTGGGCATTCGTAGAGCATTTTATTCATTCTGGCAGTTCTTAGGGGGTCATTTTAGATGTTTTGTTTTATCTGTAGGTTTTTTAATATTTTGGTAATTCTCACGGGTAAAAGAATTTTTTTTTTGACAAAAACATACCCTTGAAATCATCATAGTGGCCACTGTAGTCCCAAAATCACCAAAATACCCTCAAAGCCAAAAAACGCCAGAAAGAAACCCCCCTAAACCTCGTAATTGACCAAAATATCCTCTAAAACGACTAAACTAACCCCAAAATATTAAAAACGACCAGAATCCCCCTAAAGTGGCTAAAATGAGCTGTCAAATCTCAATATCTCATGAATGACCAAAATACCCAAAACATCTAAAAGGATTAAAAAATACCCCACAACATTGCTGAAAATGAGCAAAATGTTGTTTCGAATATATTTTGTTTATTTTGAAGGTTTCGAAGGTGTTTTGGGGGCGTTTTGGTAATTTTATATGATTTTGGGTGTTCTTGACATTCATGGTGCATTTCAGTTTTTTTTTGCAATTCCTACGGGTTATTTTAGATGTTTTGGTGTATTTCACGGTTTTCTGATGTTTTGAAAATTCTCACAAGTAAAATAATTTCTTTTGATAAAAGTAATATCCTCTCTAGAACTGCAAATATACACATAAAAATCACCAAAATACCCCTAAAACAACAACTTTTTCAAAAAAAAAAAACCCCTGAAACCTCTTAACTGACCAAAATAGAGTCAGAATCTTGAAAATGACTATTTAATAACCCCAAAACTTTTCAAATCACCAAAATACCTTGAATTGGTTAGAATAAGCAATAAAGTCTCGATACCTCGTAAATGATCAAAGTGCACCAAACACCTAAAATGATTAAAAAATACAGATCGACACTGTTAAAATGTGCAAAATCCCCTAAAATCCTCTACACTATGCTAAACAACTTGAAACAAAATCCTCTACACTATGCTAAA
>JAVQMG010000116.1:2827500-2872500 GCA_032878915.1 Castanopsis chinensis
TTTTACTTGATAAAGGAAGGTCTGAATGAATTCCACCCACTTGGCATGTCTTCTATTTAACTTACCTTGTCCTTTCAAGTGCTTCAAGGGCTCATGGTCAGCATGTATGAGAAATTCTTTCGGCCAAAGGTAATGTTGCCAAGTCTCCAATGCTCTCGCCAATGCATAAAGCTCCTTGTCATTTGTTGGGTAGTTCAAAGCTACCCCATTTAGCTTTTCAATAAAATAGGCTATTGGCTGCCTCTCCTGCATCAAAACAGCTCCAATACCTATTCTTGAGGCATCTCATTCAATCTCAAAAGTTTTAGAAAAATCAGGTAATGCTAATAAAAGAGCACCACATAACCTGTCTTTAATTTCAATAAATGCACGATCTTACTCACTACTCCATTTAAAACCCACAAATTTTTTAACAATTTCAGTGAGTGGTGCGGTCAATGTACTAAAATCTTTAACAAATCAATGATAAAAAGTAGCCAAACCATAAAAACTTCTTACCTCAGTGATTAACTTAGGTGTAGGCCATTCCGCGATAGCCTTCACCTTTCCTCATCCACCTCAATTCCTTTCGCATTAACAACATAACCAAGAAACACAACTTTTGTCCATGCAAAAGGAACATTTCTTTAAATTGGCATATGATTTTTCTTTTCTCAAAACAGCAAGCACTTGTAAATGATCAATATGCTCATCTAAGTTCTTGCTATATACCACAATATCATCAAAATAGACCACACCAAATATGCCTATAAACGCACGCAATGCATGGTTCATTAACCTCGTGAATGTACTTAGTGCATTTGTTAGACCAAAAGGCATTACCAATCACTCTTACAATCCGTATTTAGTTTTGATGAGAATCAGCAAACATTCAAGGATCCATTGCATGTTCCAGTTGGGCCTATTACAAGAGCAAGATCCAAGAAGATCAAGGAAGCACTTAATGGGCTGATTCTAGGGATTTGGGCTGATTCTAGCGCAGGACATTCCAAACTTGGCCCAAAGGAAGATAAAGATGTGGTAAATTTAATCCAAGCTATTGAGGGCTGATCTAGCTTAATTAGGATTGATTTATGGCGTGGATTAATGGCTGATTGACCTTCTAAGTCTATATCAGTTAATTGAGATTTTTTTTCTATTCTAAAGCTGCTATTTCAGACTAGATCTTCCTAAACTTAGGGCTTTTATTATCTAGAACATTTTTAGCTATATTCCTATTTTAGATCTGCTAATTTCAGACCAAATCAACTTTTATTTAGGGTTTTATTATTTAGTACGTTTTTTTTTTTTTTATATTTTCTATTTTTTAGTCATGTCTTGTAAATAGTATGCACTCATTGTAATAGAGGATTATGGAATAAAAATCAGAAAAATGTGAGGCTTTGCTCTTCTTTTGGTTCTTCAAGAACTGTGAACTTATCAGGGATTCTTCCTTGTGGCGTTCAAATTTTTATACCTTCGGTTCATGATTCATTTATAATCATTGGTTCAAGGTTTGTTGCTTATACCTTTGGTTCGCATTTCACTTATAAACGTTGGGTCAAGGTTCAATTAAAATCTAAATTTTAGCTTTCTTGGGCAAATATTCCAATATTGTTTGTTGGGTCTCAAAGCGTGTCGATTGAGGTTCGCATTATTTGGTATCGGAGCACAGGTTCTAAAATCAGTTCTTTATCCCTTTTATTTTTTGTTCACTGTTATCAGGAATCTTGTTCCTTTAGTGTTCTTTATTCATCGTTCTTATATTTTTGACGTGCACTAGGTCAAAATCGTGCACCCAGCTCCCCAAAAAAAAAAAAATAATAATAATAATAATAAATAAAAAATAAAAAAAAAGTGAAAAAAAAAGAGGAAAAAAAAAACATTAGAAAAGAAATAGAAAACAGAAAAAAAAAGAAAAAGAAAAAAGAAAAAAAATTGTAGTTTCAGTTCTTTTAGACCAAAATTTAGTTTTTCTTTTGTCCTCTTCCTTTGATTTAGTGTTTCTGCCAAATTTTTTTACTGTTGGTATTTGTTTAAACATTACAAGTCGAATTCCTTGATCAAGTTTATTAGTTTAATGCAGAACTGAAAAGGAGAAGCTACAAGTGGAAAAAGGCAAGAGTGTGTGAGACTAATATCGAGAAAAAGCCAATTTAAGAGTGAAATACGAGTGGGAGTGACATAATTTGAGTGCAAACACAAGAGGGAGTGTTGTGAGGAATTATTTCTAACAATTTTCTATAGTTTCTAAAGTATGTCTTCTAGGAGCGAAACATCAAATAGGGAAGGAGGGGAGGAGTCGTCCATCATTTTGCAAGCAACAACAATTTGAACGCATGAACGTGGTGTTTAATGAGATTCGAGATTGGATGGATAAGCAAGACACTGTTATTACTACTTTGCATGAGGAGCGTCCCCAAAGAGGCCTTAATGCTAGAAGACAAGAAAGGCATGCGCACATGGATGATTCTGATGACTACCACGAGGATGAGTTTGAAGATGATCAAGCTTCATTGAACAATGAAGGGAGGTTTGTGCTAAGGGGAGAAAGGCATAGTAGAGGTTTCCAAAGAGATCCAAGATGGCAAGGTAGGATTGACAGAAACCTAGGAAACATAAAAGTGATGATACTAAGGGAGAAATGATCCAGAAGCATACTTGGAGTGGGAGAAGAAGGTGGATGACTACCTGACTACCACAAGGAGATGGAGATTGCCATGATTGAGGCAAATGTAGAGGAGGTAGAGAAGCTACCACGGCAAGGTTTCTAAATGGGCTGAATCGGGACATTGCCAACATGGTGGAGTTGCAGCACTACGTGGAGTTGGAGGACATGGTGAACATGGCAATAACGGTGGAACGACCGCTCAGAAGAAAAGGAATTAGGTCATTTCAAAATCTGGGCTCCTCTGCTTCATGGAGGTCAAATGGTAGGAAAGAGGAAGGGGTTATTTTTAAGTCCAAAATCGAACTACCAAAAAGGAGACATGAAGCTCCTAGTGTCAACAAAGGTAAAAATGAATTTGATGCGAACCTCAATCGACACACTTTGAGACCCAACAAACAATATTGGAATATTTGCCCAAGAAAGCAAAAATTCAGATTGTGATTGAACCCTGATCCAACGTTTATAAGTGAAACGCGAACCCAGAGTATAAGTAATAGACCTTGACCCAGAGATTATAAATGAATCATGAACCAAAGGTATAAAATTTGAACGCCACAAGGAAGAATCCCTAATATGTTCACAGTTTTTGAAGAACCAAAAGAAGAGCAAAGCCTCACCTTTTCTGATTTTTTATTTAAGAATATCTCAAAAAAACATTTTCAGACTTAAAGGCCTATGTAAAGGCACCATAAAACTTGACAGAAAAGAAAATATATTCTAAAATAACTCCTAATTGATACCTAACCATATCAGGAATCAAATTTGACCTAAAAACATTAAATGCACCTAAAAACAAGGAAATAAACCACTTAAACCTAAAAAACGTGCTAAATAATAAAAAGCCTAAATTCAGGTAAATTTAGTCTGAAATAGCAGCTCCAGAATAGGAAAAAATCTCCATTAATTGATATTGAGCTAGAAAGTCAATAAGCCATTCATCCACGTCATAAATCACTCCAAATTAAGCTAGATCAGCCCTCAATAGCTTGGATTAAATTTATTACGCCTTCATCTTCCTTGGGGCCAAGTTTGAAATGTCTTGCGTTAGAATCAGCCCAAATCTCTTGAATCAGCCCATTAAGTGCTTCCTTGATCTTGTTGGATCTTGCTCTTGTAATAGCCCCAACTGGTACATGCAATGGATCCTTGAATGTTTGTTGGTTCTCATCAGAATCCCAAACTTGTACCATTGACTTCAAGACAAGTGTATGAAGACTAAATGTAACTGAAAAGAGAAAATGACTTGAAGAAAAATTGTGAGACTGAAAGTTCAAAAATAGATGATGAGAAAGAGAGTGAAAGAAAAAAAGAGAGTGAAAAGACAATTGAGGGTGAAAAAAATGAGAGAAAAACAAAATAAACGAGGGAGTTTTTATGCTAAGATAAGTGATGTCAAGATTGCTTTTTATACAAACAAGCCTATATTTGTACTTTTGTACAAAGAGGTATGTTTTAATACTAACGAGCTTGACGAATCTTAGCCTAGTGTTGTTGTCTCTTTGTTGCAGGAATATCAGGACGTGTTTTCTAATGAAGTTCCTAGTGGAATAGAGTATCAAATTGATTTTGTGCCAGGTGTGACAATTCCTAGCCGACCAGCCTATAGAAGTAATCCGGAGGGGACAAAGGAATTTCAAAGGCAAGTTGAGGAGTTGTTGACCAAAGGACATGTGAGAGAGAGTATGAGTCCGTGTGCGGTGCCGGTGCTGCTTGTGCCTAAGAAGGATGGAACTTGGAGAATGTGTGTAGATTGCAGGGCTGTCAACAACATTACGGTAAAAGTATAGGCATCCCATCCCTAGGCTAGATGACATGTTGGATGAATTGCATAGATCATGTGTTTTTAGAAAAATTAATTTGAAAAGTAAGTATCATCAAATTAGGATGTAAGAGGGTGATGAATGAAAAACTGCCTTTAAAACTAAATATGGATTGTATGAGTGGTTGGTAATGCCTTTTGGTCTAACTAATGCACCAAGTACATTTATGAGGTTAATGAACCATTCATTGCGTGCGTTTATAAGCAGATTTGTTGTGATCTATTTTGATGATATTTTTGTGTATAGCAAGAACTTAGATGAGCATATTGATCATTTACATTGTTTGCTTGCTTTTTTGAGAAGAGAAAAACTATATGCCAATTTAAAGAAATATTCCTCTTGCATGGACAAAGTTGTGTTTCATCGTTATGTTGTTAGTGCGAAAGGAATTGAGGTGGATGAGGAAAAGGTGAAGGCTGTCAAGGAATGACCCACACCTAAGTTAGTCACTGATGTAAGAAGTTTTCATGGTTTGGCTAGTTTTTATTGCTGATTTGTCAAAGATTTCAGTACACTAGCCATACCACTAACTGAAATTATTAAAAAAACTGTGGGTTTTAAATGGGGTAATGAGCAAGATCGTTCATTTATTGAAGTTAAAGACAAGTAATGTGGTGCTCCTTTATTAGCATTACCTGATTTTTTTAAAACTTTTGAGATTGAGTGTGATGCCTTAAGAATAGGTATTGGAGCTGTTTTGATGCAGGAGAGGTGGCCAATAGCCTGTTTTAGTGAAAAGCCAAATGTGGCAGCTTTGAACTACCCAACTTATGACAAGGAGCTTTATGCATTGGTGAGAGCATTAGAGACTTCGCAACATTATCTTTGGCCGAAGGAATTTGTCATACATATTGACCATGAGTCCTTGAAGCACCTGAAGGGACAAGGTATGTTAAATAGAAGACATGCCAAGTGGGTGGAATTCATTGAGACCTTCCCTTATGTAATCAAATACAAACAATGTAAGGAAAATATTGTAGCCGATGCATTATCCAAAAGGTATGCCTTGTCTCTACTTTAAACGCAAAATTATTAAGATTTGAATATGTCAAGGTATTATATGCTAATGATGATGATTTTGCTAGTGTGTATAGGGAATGTGAGAAGGCAGCATTTGCAAAAATTCTATAGACTAAGATGGGTACTTGTTTAGAGAGAATAGACTTTGTGTGCCTAATAATTCTATGCGTGAACTGCTTGTGCGTGAAGCACATGGAGGTGGTTTAATGAGTCATTTTGGTGTAAGGAAGACTTTAGAAGTGTTACATGAACATTTTTTTTTTTCCAAAGATGAAACGTGATGTGGAAAGAACGTGTTCTAGATGCATTACCTGTAGGCAAGCCGAATCTAGAGTCTTATCACATGGATTATAAACTCCTTTGCCTGTACCTAGTGCACCTTGGGCAATATTTCTATGGATTTTGTTTTAGGCTTACCTAGGTCGAGAAAAGGTAGGGATTCGATTTTTGTAGTTGTTGCTAGGATTTCAAAGATGGCACATTTCATATCTGGTCATAAAACTGATGATGCAACCCACACCGCTGATTTGTTCTTTAGAGAGATAGTACGGCTTCATGGTGTTCCTAGGAGTATTATGTCTGATCGTGATGTTAAGTTTCTTAGTTATTTTTGGAAAGTCTTGTGGGAAAAGTTAGGGACTAAATTATTGTTTTTAACTACTTGTTACCCCCAAATGGATGGACAAACTGAGGTAGTAAATAGAACTTTATCTACTTTGTTGCGTACTATAATTTAGAAGAACTTGTAAAATTGGGAGGATTGTTTATCATTCGTTGAGTTTGCATATAATCGAAGTGTTCATTCTACTACTAATTTTTCACCATTTGAGATTGTTTATGGTTTTAATCCACTAGCTCCTTTGAATTTGCTACCTATACCAATTAATGAAATGACTAGTTTGGATGGTGAAAAGGAGGCTGAGATGGTGAAGAAACCCCGTGAAAGTGTACGGCAACATATAGAGAAAAAAAATGAAAAATATGCGACCAAAGCCAACAAGGGCCATCTACAAGTCCTCTTTGAACCGGGTAATTGGGTTTAGGTGCATATGAGAAAAGAAAGATGTTCAGCCCGTAGGCGGTCTAAGCTACATCCAACAGGGGATGGTCCATTTCAAGTCCTTGAGAGAATCAATGATAATGCATACAAGTTGGACTTTCCAGGTGAGTATAACATTAGTGCTACATTTAATGTTTTTGATCTTTCTCCTTTTGATGTAGGTGACGATTCGAGGACGAATCCTTTTGAAGAGAAGGGGGAATGATGAAAATCAACAAACATTCAAGGATCCATTAGATGTTCCAGTTGGGCCTATTACAAGTGTAAGATCCAAGAAGATCAAGGAAGCACTTAATAGGTCGATTTTTGAGATTTGTGCTGATTCTAACGCAGGGCATTCCAAACTTGACCCAAAGGAAGATGAAGACATAGTAAATTTAATCCAAACTATTGAGGGCTTGTCTGGCTTGATTGGGAGTGATTGGGAGTGATTGATGACATGGATTAATGGCTGATTGACTTTCCAAGTCTATATCAGTTAATGGAGATTTTTCTCTATTCTGGAGCTGCTATTTCAGATCAAATCTTCCTGAATCTAGGGCTTTTATTATTTAGAACGTTTTTAACTATTTTCTTATTTTGGATCTGCTAATTTCAGACCAAATCAACTTTTATTTAGGGTTTTATTATTTAATATGTTTTTTATTTTTTCTATTTTTAGGTCATGTCTTATAAATAGCTTGCACTCATTGTAATAGAGGATTTTGGAATAAAAATCAGAAAAAAGTGAGGCTTTGCTCTTCTTTTGGTTCTTTAGGAACTGTGAACTTATTAGAGATTCTTCCCTGTGGCGTTCAAACTTTATACCTTCGGTTCATGATTCATTTATAATCACTGGGTCAAGGTCTGTTGCTTATATCATTGGTTCGCGTTTCATTTATAAATGTTAGGTCAGGATTCAATCAAAATCATAATTTTACCTTTCTTGGGTTGGGTCTCAAAGCGAGTTGATTGAGGTTCACAACATGTTTTTAAAGGCAGTTTTCCATTCAATACCCTCTTTCAACCTAATTTGATGATACTCACTTTACAAATCAATTTTTTGTGAAAACACATGATCCATGCAATTCATCCAACATGTCATCTAGCCGACGGATGAGATGCCTATACTCTACTGTAATGTTGTTGATAGCCCTGCGATCAACACACGTTCTCAAGTTCCATCCTTCTTAGGCACAAGCAACACCGGCACTGCGCACGGGCTCATGCTCTCTCTCACATGTCCTTTGGTTAGCAACACCTCAACTTGCCTTTGAAGTTCTTTTGTTTCCTCCGGATTATTCCTATAGGCTGGTCGGTTAGGAATTGTCGCACCTGGCACAAAATCAATTTGATGCTCTATTCCTCTAATAGGTGGCAATCCACTAGGAACTTCATTAGAAAACACATCCTCATATTCCTGCAATAAAGAGACAACAGCATTAGGCAAAGATTCGTCAAGCTCGTTATTATTAAAACATAATTGTTTGTACAAGAGTACAAATATAGGCTTGTTTGAACAAAAAGCACTCTTGACATCACTTACCTTAGCATAAAAACTCCCTTGTTTCTTTGCTTTTCTCTTATTTTTTTCACTCTCAATTGTCTTTTCACTCTCTTTTTTTTGCTTACACTTTTTTTTTTCTGTCACTCTCTTTCTCATCATCTTTTTTTAAACTTTCAGTCTCACAATTTTTCTTTTAGTCATTCTCTCTTTTCAGTTTCATTTGATCTTCATACACTTGTTTTGGAGTCAATGGTACAAGAGTAATTGTTTTGTTATCTTTTACAAAAGAGTACCTATTCTTGAACCCGTCATGATTGACCTTCCTGTCAAACTGCCATAGCCTGCCTAATAAAATGTGAGTCCTATGCATTGGAATAATATTACAAAGTACTTAATCCTTGTACCTCCCAATTGAAAAAGAAACCAGTACTTGCTTATTTTCCTTAACCTCTCCACAATCATTCAACCACTGCAACTTATATGGTCCAGGGTGTTTCAAGGTTTGTAAAATCAAATTTTCAACTAAAGTAGTGCTAGCCACATTAGTATAGCTTCCTCCATCTATAATCATACTACATACCTTATTGTTGATGTGGCATCTAGTATAAAATATGTTCTCCCTTTGTTGTTCCATATCATCTTCTTTAACTTGAACACTTAAGGCACGCCTAGCCACAAGTGACTCATCCTCCACTAGATACTCCACATCATTGTCACAAGCATCCTCAAGTGATGGAATTTGGTTATCATCTCCCTCGCTTTCAGTTTCTGATGAGAACCAACAAACATTCAAGGATCCATTGCATGTACCAGTTGGGCCTATTACAAGAGCAAGATCCAAGAATATCAAGGAAGCACTTAATGGGCTGATTCAAGAGATTTGGGCTGATTCTAATGCAAGACATTCCAAACTTGGCCCAAAGGAAGATGAAGGCATAATAAATTTAATCCAAGCTATTGAGGGCTGATCTAGCTTAATTTGGAGTGATTTATGGCATGGATTAATGGCTGATTGACTTTTTAGCTCAATATCAGTTAATGGGGTTTTTTTTCCTATTCTGGAGTTGTTATTTCAGACTAAATTTACCTGAATTTAGGGTTTTTTTTATTTAGCACGTTTTTTAGGTTTAAAGTAGTTTATTTCCTTGTTTTTAGGTGCATTTAATGCTTTTAGGTCAAATTTGATTCCTGATATGGTTAGGTATCAATTAGGAATTATTTTAGAATATATTTTCTTGTCTGTCAAGTTTTATGGAGCCTTTAAATAGGCCCTTAAGTCTGTAAATGTTTTTTTTGATATATTATGGAATAAAAATCAGAAAAGGTGAGACTTTGCTCTTCTTTTGGTTCTTCAAAAAACTGTGAACTTATCAGGGATTTTTTTCCTTGTGGCGTTCAAATTTTATACCTTTGGTTCGTGATTCATTTATAATCATTGGGTTTCACTCTCTTTCTCATCATCTTTTTTTGAACTTTCAGTCTCACAATTTTCTTCAAGCCATTCTCTCTTTTCAGTTTCATTTGATCTTCACACACTTGTCTTGGAGCAATGGTATAAGTAATGGTTTTGTTATCTTTTACAAAAGAGTACCTATTATTGAACCAATCATGATTGACCTTCTTGTCAAACTATCATGGCCTGCCCAATAAAATGTGACTCGCATGCATTGGAACAATATCACAAAGCACTTCATTCGTGTACCTTCCACTTGAAAAAGGAACCAGCACTTGCTTATTTACCTTAACCTCACCACAATCATTCAACCACTGCAACTTATATGGTCTAGGGTGTTTCAAGGTTGGTAAATTCAATTTTTCAACTAAAGTAGTGCTAGCCACATTAGTACAGCTCTCCCCATCTATAATCATACTACATACCTTGTTGTTGATGTGGCATCTAGTGTGAAAAATATTTTCTCTTTGTTGTTCCATGTCATCTTCTTTGACTTGGGCACTTAAAGCACGCTTAGCCACAAGTGACTCACCCTCCACGGGATACTCCATATCATTGTCACGAGCATCCTCAAGTGATGGAATTTGGTCATCATCTTCCTCGCTTTCAATTTCCACCTCTCCATCAATACGTGCAATCATGGTCCTCTTATTTGGGTATTGTGAAGCAATATGACCTCTTCTAAACACCGAAAACATTTAATATCACGATTACGAGTCTAGGATTCACTTTTACCTTTGTTGACACTGGGAGCCTCATCTCTCCTTTTTGGTGGTTCGATTTTGGACTTGAAAACAACCTCTACGTCTTCTCTCCCATTTGACCTCCATGAAGCAGAGACGCCCGAATTTTGAAATGACCGAGTTCCTTTCCTTTTAAGTTGTCGTTCCACCTTTATTGCCATGTGCACCGTATCCTCCAACTCCACGTAGTGCTGCATCTCCACCACATTGCAATTTTCCGATTCAGCCTATACAGAAACCTTACCATGGTAGCTTTTCTATCCTCCTCTACATTTGCCCAAATCATGGCAGTCTCCATCTCCTTGTGGTTGTCATCCATGCTCCTATAGCCTTGAGTAAGACTCCGTAGTTTCTGATACAAGTCCCTATAGTAGTGACTAGGAACAAACCGCCTCCTCATGATGGCCTTCATTTCCTCCCAAGTCTCAATTGGTCTCTCATGGTTTTTCCTTCTGATCGTCACAAGTTGATCTCACCATATAATAGCATAGTTAGTAAACTCAATGGCTGCGAGTTTTACCTTTTTCTCCTTGGTGTAGTTATGGCACTCAAAGATTAACTCCACCTTCTTCTCCCACTTCAAGTATGCTTCTGGATCATTTTTCCCATGGAATGTTGGTATCTTCATTTTTATGTTTCCTAAGTTTCTATCAGTCCCATCTTGCTATCTTGGATCTCTTCAAAACCTCTACCATGCCTTTCTCCCCATGGCACAAACCTGCCCTCATTCAATGAAGCTTGATCATCTTCATCTTCAAACTCATCCCCATGGTAGTCATCAGAATCATCCATGTGCTCACGCTTTTCTTGCCTTCTAGCATTAGGGCCTCTTTAGGGACGCTCCTAATGCATAGTAGCAATAACAGTGTCTTGCTTATCCAACCGATCTCGAATCTCGTTAAACATCACGTTCATGCGCTCAACTTGTTGTTGCATAGCCTGCAAAATGATGGATGACTCCTCCCCTCCTTCCCTATTTGATGTTTCGCCCCTAGAAGACATACTTTTGAAACTACAGAAAATTGTTAGAAATAATTCCTCACAACACTCCTTCACATGTTTGCACTCAAATTATGTCACTCCCACTTGTGTTTCACTCATTAATTGCCTTTTTCCATATATTAGTCTCACTCTTGCCTTTTAGTTCTGCATTAAACTAATAAACTTGATCTAGGAATTCGACTTGTAGTGTTTAAACAAATACCAACAGCGAAAAAAAATGACAGAAACACTAACTTAAAGGAAGATGACAAAAGAAAAACAAAATTTTGGTCTAAGAGAACTGAAACTACAAACATTTTTTTTTTTCTGTTTTCTATTTCTTTTCTAATGTATTTTTTTTCCTCTATTTTTTCACTTTTTTTTTCACTTTTTTTTTTTTTTTGGGGAATTGGGTGCAAGATTTTAACCTAGAGCACGTCAAAAAAATAAGAACGATGAATAAAGAACACTAAAGGAGCAAAGATAGGATGATAACAGGAAATGAAAAATAAAAGGATAGAAAACTGATTTTAGAACCTGTGATGAAAACCAACATACATTCAAGGATCCATTGCATGTACCAGTTAGGGCTATTACAAGAGCAAGATCCAAGAAGATCAAGGAAGCACTTAATGGGCTGATTCAAGAGATTTTGGCTGATTCTAACGTAAGACATTTCAAACTTGGCCCCAAGGAAGATGAAGGCAAAATAAATTTAATCCAAGCTATTGAGGGCTTATCCGGCTTAATTTGGAGTGATTTATGGCGTGGATTAATGGCTAATTGACTCTCTAACTCTATATCAGTTAATGGAGTTTTTTTCCTATTCTGGAGCTGCTATTTCAGACTAAATTTACCTGAATTTAAGGCTTTTATTATTTAGCACGTTTTTTTAGGTTTAAGTGGTTTATTTCCTTGTTTTTAGGTGCATTTAATGCTTTTAGGTCAAATTTGATTCCTGATATGGTTAGGTATCAATTAGGAGTTATTTTAGAATATATTTTCTTGTCTATTAAGTTTTATGGAGCCTTTAAATAGGCCCTTAAGTCTGTAAACGTTTTTTGATGCGTTATTGAATAACAAATCAGAAAAGGTGAGGCTTTGCTCTTCTTTTCTCTTCTTTTGATTCTTCAAAAACTGTGAACTTATCAGGGATTCTTCCTTGTAGCGTTCAAATTTTATACCTTCAGTTCGTGATTCTTTATAATCACTGGGTCAAGGTCTATTACTTATACTCTTGATTCGCGTTTCGCTTATAAACGTTAGATTAGGGTTCAATCACAATCTGAATTTTAGCTTTCTTGGGTAAGTATTCCAATATTCTTATTGGGTCTCAAGGCATGTCGATTGAGGTTCGCGTCATTTGGTATCAGAGCACAGGTTCTAAAATCAGTTTTCTATCTCTTTTTTTTTTTTTTTTTTTTTCTTGTTATCGTCCTATCTTGCTCCTTTAGTGTTCTTCATTCATCGTTCTTTTTTTTTTTTTTTTTTTTTGACACACGCTAGGTTAAAATCGTGCACCCACCTCCAAAAAAAAGTGAAAAAAAAAGACATCAGAAAAGAAATAGAAAACAGAAAAAAAGAAAAGAAAAGAAAGTTTGATTGTACTTCCAGTTCTCTTAGACCAAAATTTTGTTTTTCTTTTGTCCTCTTCCTTTGATTTAGTGTTTCTGTTATTTTTTTTGCTGTTGGTATTTGTTTAAACACTACAAGTCGAATTCCTTCATCAAGTTTATTAGTTTATTGCAGAATTGAAAAGGGGGAAGCTAGAGTGGAAAAAGACAAGAGAGTGTGAGACTAATATCGAGAAAAAGCCAATTAAAGAGTGAAACACGAGTAAGAGTGAAATAATTTGAGTGCAAACACGTGAGGGAGTGTTGTGAGGAATTATTTTCTAACAATTTTCTGTTGTTTCAAAAGTATGTCTTCCAGGGTTGAAACATCAAATAGGGAAGGAGGTGTGAAGTCATCCATCATTTTGCAGGCTATGCAACAATAATTTGAACGTATGAACGTGGTGTTTAATGAGATTCGGGATCGGATGGATAAGCAAGACACTGTAATTGCTGCTTTGCGAGAGGAGCGTCCCTAAAGAGGCCCTAATGCTAGAAGACAAGAAAGGCGTGCTCGCATGGATGATTCCGATGACTGCCACGAGGATGAGTTTGAAGATGAAGAAGATCAAGGCTCATTGAACAATGAGGGCAGGTTTGTGCCAAGGGGAGAAAGGCGTAGTAGAGGTTTCCAAAGATATCTAAGATGGCAGGATGGGACTGACAGAAACCTATGAAACATAAAAATGAAGATACCAACGTTCCATGGGAAAAATGATCCAGAAGCATACTTGAAGTGGGAGAAGAAGGTGGAGTTAATCTTTGAGTGCCATAACTACTCTGAGAAAAAGGTAAAACTTGCTACCATTGAGTTTACCATATTATATGGTGTGAGATCAACTTGTGACGAATAGAAGGAGAAACCATGAGAGAGCAAATACCAACAGAAAAAAAAATGGCAGAAACACTAAATTAAAGGAAGATGACAAAAGAAAAACAAAATTTTGGTCTAAGAGAACTGAAACTACAAACATTTTTTTTTTCTGTTTTCTATTTCTTTTCTGATGTATTTTTTTCTCTATTTTTTCACTTTTTCACTTTTCTTTTTTTTGAGAACTGTGTGCAAGATTTTAACCTTGTGCACGTCAAAAAAATAAGAACGATGAATAAAGAGCACTAAAGGAGCAAGATAGGATGATAACAGGAAACAAAAAATAAAAGGATAGAAAACTGATTTTAGAACCTGTACTATACCAAGTGATGCGAACCTCAATCAACACACTTTGTGACCCAACAAATAGTATTGGAATATTTGCCCAAGAAAGCTAAAATTCAGATTTTGATTGAACCCTGATCTAACGTTTATAAGTGAAACGCGAACCAAAGGTATAAGCAACAGATCTTGACCCAGTGATTATAATTCAATCACGAACCGACGGCATAAAGTTCGAACGCCACAAAGAAGAATCCTTGATAAGTTCACAGTTCTTGAAGAACCAAAAGAAGAGCAAAGCCTCACCTTTTCTGATTTTTATTCAATAAGTCCTCTATTACAATGAGTGCATGCTATTTATAAGACATGACTAAAAAATAGAAAATATAAAAAACGTACTAAATAATAAAATCCAAAATAAAAGTTGATTTGGTCTGAAATTAGTAGATCCAAAATAGGAAAATAGCTAAAAAAAGTTCTAAATAATAAAATTTCTAAATTCAGGTAGATTTGGTCTGAAATAGCAACTCCAGAATAGGAAAAAATCTTCATTAACTAATATAAACTTGGAAATTCAATCAGGCATTAATCCACATCATAAATCACTCCAAATTAAGCTAGATTAGACCTCAATAGCTCAGATTAAATTTATTATGCCCTCATCGTTTTTTAGGCTAAGTTTGGGATGTCCTACGTTAAAATCAGCCCAAATCTCTTAAATTCGCCCATTAAGTGCTTCCTTGATCTTTTTGGATCTTTTTCTTGTAATAGGCCTAACTGGAACATGCAATTAATTCTTGAATGTTTGTTAATTCTCAATTCTCATCAAAAACACCATTGAAACCTCAAAAATAACAAAAATACCCTTGAAATTTCTGAAAATGACCTAAATACCCCTAAATTAAGCCAAAATACACTTGATTTTTTAAGATTTTTGGGGGTATTTTGGTGGGCGTCAAGTTGTTTTGCTCGTTCTAGAGGATTTCGGGGCATTTTGCTCATTTTAGCAATGTTGAGGCGTATTTTTTAACTATTTCAAAAATTCGGGGCATTTTAGTCATTTACGCGGCATCGAGATTTGACTACTTTTTCTAGCATTTTAAGGGGTATTTTGGTCATTTTAGAGGTTTTGGTGTTATTTTGGTCATTTTAGAGGTTTTGGTGTTATTTTGGTCATTTTAGAGGTTTTGGTGTTATTTTAGTCGTTTAGAGATTTTGAGG
Source organism: Castanopsis chinensis (assembly GCA_032878915.1). NCBI lineage: Eukaryota > Viridiplantae > Streptophyta > Magnoliopsida > Fagales > Fagaceae > Castanopsis > Castanopsis chinensis. The sequence continues at coordinate 2,842,701 of JAVQMG010000116.1, forward strand.
CTATTTTGGCCAATTAAAAGGTTTGAGGAGTTTGACTATTCAAACTCCTCAAATTTGTGTAGTTTGACTATTCAAACTCCTCAAATTTGACTAGTCAAATAGAAAACCATAGACATATCTCAGTAGAAAGAACATAAAGAAAGCATTTATTAGAAAAGAAAAGAAAAGAAAAATAATAACAAAGCATTCATTGCTTTGTAAAATCTCTCCCTAGAAAAAACATCTACCAAAATCTATAAAGTAATCCTCAATTTGCAAATAACAAAGCAAAACTCACAATTCACCAACATATCTATCAAATAAATAAATAAATAAAATAGAAAAACCATTCACAATTGATTGTGCTTCACTTTTTCTTCATTGTTTTTTATTCCTCAATACCCAAATTGATGCTCAATTAAAATTATGAGAATATAATCCAACATGCGAAACCCAGAAAAGTGCCTAAAAAGTCACAAAAGATAGTTTGAGTGAGGAGATAACACATGTCTCCAACCTGTGAAAGAGAACATAATAGCAAATTACCCTCGAAACCTATGAAAATGACAAAAATAACCCTAAACTAATCCAAAATACCCTCAAATTTTCAGATTTTTTGGGTATTTTGATCGGATTCAAGTTTGTTTTTCACAGTCTAGCAGGTTTTAGGGCATTCTGCTCATTTTAGTAATGTCAAGATGTATTTTTTAATGATTTTAGATGTTTGGGGCATTTTGGTAATTTACGCGATATCAAGATTTGACCTCTCATTCAAGCCTTTTAAAGGTTTCTTTGGTCATTTTAGAGGTTTGGGGGATATTTTAGTCGTTTTTATAGATTTTAAGGCTATTTTGGACAATAAAGAGGTGTCGGGGGGGTTTTTTCTGACATTTTTCAATTTTGAGGATATTTTCGTGATTTTGGGAGTATAATGGTCATTCTAACGATTTCAAATGAATTTTTTTGTATAAAAAAAAAAAAACTATTTGACCCATATGAATTACCAAAATATCAAAAAAAATTTATAAATACCCCAAAACCTCTAAAATGTCTACCTTAAAACTGCCAAAATGACTAACCACGAATGTCTGAAATATCCCAAAACCCAAGAAAATGACCAAAATACACCCAAAATGACCACAATACCTCCAAACGAAACCAAAATACACTTGATTCTTTTAGATTTTGGGTGGTATTTTGGTGGGTTTCAACGGTTTTTGCTCATTATATAGGATTTTGGGGAATTTTGCTCATTTTAGCAATGTTGAGGCGTACTTTTTATCCATTTTAGAAGTTTGTCGCATTTTGGTCATTTACAAATGTATCGAGATCTGACAGCTTATTCTAGCCTTTTAGGTGATATTTTGGCCATTTTACGAATTTTGGTGTACTTTTTTAGACGTTTTAGAGATTTTCTAGCTATTTTGGCAAATTTAGAATGCACCATGAATGTCCATAATACCCCAGAACCCTATAGAATGACTAAAGCGCCCCTATGATGCGAACCTCAATCAAAACGCTTTGAGATCTAACAAAACAATATTTGAATATTTGCCCAAGAAAGCTAAAATTCAGATTTTGATTGAACCCTAATCCAATGTAAGTGAAACGCGAATCAAAGGTATAAGCAACAGACATTGACCCAGTGATTATAGATGAATCACGAACCGAATGTATAAATGAATAACGAGTTGAAGGTGTAAAGTTTGAACGCCACAAGGAAGAATCCTTAATAAGTTCACAGTTCTTGAACAACCAGAAGAAGAGCAAAGCCTCTCATTTTCTGATTTTTATTCAATAATCCTCTATTACAATGTGTGCATGTTATTTACAAGACATGACTGAAAAATAGAAAATATAAAAAAACGTACTAAATAATAAAACCCTAAATAAAAGTTGATCTGGTCTGAAATTAGCAGATCTAAAATAGGAAAATAGCTAGAAAACGTTCTAAATAATAAAAGTCCTAAGTTCAAGTAGATTTGGTACAAAATAGCCACTTCAGAATAGGAAAAAATCTCCATTAGTTAATATAGACTTGGAAAGTCAATCAGCCATTAATTCACGCCATAAATTACTCCAATGAAGCCAAATCAACCCTCAACAGCATAGATTAAATTTATTACGCCTTCATCTTCCTTTATGCCAAGTTTGGAATGTCAGAATCAGCCCAAATCTCTTGAATCAGCCCATTATCCCAGATCTTCTTGGATCTTGCTCTTGTAATAGGTCCAATTGGAACATGGCATGGATCCTTGAATGTTTGTTGATTATCATCATTCCCCCACTCTTCAAAAAGATTCGTCCTCAAATTGTCACCTACCCCCTCACTAGGCCAAAATGCACTCGAATTTTTTTATTTTGGCAGTATTTTTGTCTATCTCAAAGTTGTTTTGCTCATTCTGCAGTATTTTGGGGCAATTTACTCATTTCAGGAATGTTGAGGGGAATTTTATGATCATTTTAGATTTTTTTGGCATTTTGGTCAGTTACGAGGCATCGAGATTTAACTACTTATTCTAGCCTTTTTAGAGGTATTATGGTCATTTTATAGGTTTTGGGGTAATTTTAGTTGTTTTAGTGATTTCATAGGTTTTTTGAGTATAATGGCAATTCTAGTGATTTCAAGGGTATTGTTTTGTCAAAAAAAAATTATTTTAACTGTGATAATAACCAAAATATCGAAAAACCTATAAATAGCCTAAGTGATGAGAACCAACAAACAAATGATGAGAACCAACAAACATTCAAGGATCTATTGCATGTACCAGTTGGGCCTATTACAAGAGCAAGATCCAAGAATATCAAGGAAGCACTTAATGGGCTGATTCAAGAGATTTGGGCTGATTCTAACGCAAGACATTCCAAACTTGGCCCAAAGGAAGATGAAGGCATAATAAATTTAATCCAAACTATTGAGGGCTGATCTAGCTTAATTTGGAGTGATTTAGGGCGTGGATTAATGGATGATTGGCTTTCTAGCTCAATATCAGTTAATGGAGTTTTTTTCCTATTCTGGAGCTGCTGTTTCAAACTAAATTTACCTGAATTTAGCACGTTTTTTTAGGTTTAAGTGGTTTATTTCCTTATTTTTAGGTGCATTTAATGCTTTTAGGTCAAACCTGATTCCTGATATGGTTAGGTATCAATTAGGAATTATTTTAGAATATATTTTCTTGTCTGTCAAGTTTTATGGAGCCTTTAAATAGGCCCTTAAGTCTGTAAACGTTTTTTTTTTCATAGATTATTGAATAAAAATCAGAAAAGGTGAAGCTTTGCTCTTCCTTTGGTTCTTAAAAAAAACTGTGAACTTATCAGGGATTCTTCCTTGTGGCGTTCAAACTTTATACCTTCGGTTCGTGATTCATTTATAATCATTGGGTCAAGGTTTGTTACTTATACCTTTAGTTCGCGTTTCACTTATAAACGTTGGGTCAGGGTTCAATAAAAAATCTGAATTTTAGCATTCCTGGGTAAATATTCCAATATTGTTGTTGGGTCTCAAAGCGTGTCGATTGGGGTTCGCATCACTAAGTCTCTAAAACGACCCCTCATAGAATTGCCAAAATGACTAAAATGCACAATGAACATCCAAAATATGCTGAAACCCTAGAGAATTACCAAAAAGCCCCCAAAACGGGCATAATATACCAGAAACCTTTTAAAATGACCAAAATATCATTGGAATGTGAAAAAATAAGCAAATTACCCTCGATACCTATGAACATGACAAAAATAACCCTAAACTAATTCAAAATATACTCAATTTTTAAGAATTTTTGAGTTTTTTGATCGGTTTCAAGTTGCTTTTCACAGTTAGGGGCATTTTGGTAATTTGTGCAGTATCGAGATTTGACTGCTCATTAAAGCCATTTAAGGGCTTAATTTTAGATGTTTGAGGCATTTTGGTAATTTGTGCAGTATCGAGATTTGACCGCTCATTAAAGCCATTGAAGGGCTTTATTGGTCATTTTAGAGGTTTGGGGGATATTTTAGTCGTTTTTATAGATTTTAACGCAAATTTTCGTGTTTTTGACATTTTTCCGTTTTGAGGATATTTTGGAGTCGAATTTGCGCATGACCCTTTGTCACTTCCTAGTGGCCCAATTACTAGACTTAGAGCTAAATGTTTCAAGGAAGCACTAAATGGGCTAATCCAAGAGAGTTGGGCTGATTCTAAGAAGACCAAGATTGGCTCAAATAATAATCAAAGCTTAGTCCATGTCATCAAAGCAATACCCAGCATGTTTGACCATTAAAGGGTGTTAAAATATATTAAATCTAGTCATTTAGCTATGTTTGACTGCCTTTATAAGTCCAAGAATCCAAAAAAAAAAAATGTTGGAATTTGTTTAGGTTAATTTTTTTGCTCTTTTTAAAGCTATAATTATGACTTTGTCTATTCTTGCAGAATTGTTCCAGGTATATAGATGGGTAGTACGAATTTTAAATTCAGTTTTTGGTTATCAGAAAATTATTCTCCGTGTGAGGTCTTGTGTTCCTCTTGGTTCTTAAAAGTACTCTTGAACTTATCAAGGTAATCTTGTGGCATTCAATCCAAACTTATCACCATGATTCTTGAGAGTTTCTTAGAAATTCTCCATCGTAGTCTTGGTTTTTCATCTAGTTAAGTGATGGGCCAAGGCTCAACAAATCTTGTCTACACGATCTTGGGGTTCCAAACCATCATTGTTATCGGGTTTCATCACAATTGTTGGTGGAGTTCATATCATTTTGGTATTAGAGCTTTGGTTCTAAGATTAGTTTGACTATCTTTTATTTTCATTCTATTTCTTGCTCAGGAAAAAAAAAAAAAAAAAAAAGAGAGAGAAAAACAAACAAACAAAACAAAACAAAAAACAAAAAAAGAAAAGAAAATTTCTCAATCTTGTTCCTCACCTTATGTTCTTCAACTTTTTGATGAGCTTTGGTTGTTTCTCATTTTGAATTACTGACGAATTATTTTGAATTAGTTTCTTGAAGCTCGATTAAGAACTAAAGAAGATACAAAAGAGTGGAAAAAGGAAAGAGTGTGTGAGACAATGGGTAAAAGCCATTTAGAGTGAAAACACGAGTGCGATTGTATCAATTATTGAGTGAAACACGTGAATGAGGGCCTGTGAAGATTCTATCTTTGTTTTGCAGATTTTAAACATGGCCAATAATCACGAAGAAGACACAACCCAAGAACTTCGACAACCAATAGAACAGAACCTCCAAATGCAAGCACTGCTAGGGGAGATGAGGTGTATGTTGATGGCTGAAATTGAACCTACTCATGAAATTGAACCTATTCACCTTGATTCTTGAGAGCTGCTTAGTAATTCTTGGTGTGGCGTTTCAATCCATCTTAGTCTTGGTTTTTCATCTAGCTAGGTGATGTGTCAAGGCTCAACAAATCTTGTCTACTAGGATGTTTCAAGGTAGGTAAATTCAATTTTTCAACTAAAGTAGTGCTAGCCACATTAGTACGGCTCCCCCCATCTATAATCATACTACATACCTTATTGTTGATGTGGCATCTAGTATGAAAAATGTTCTCCTTTTGTTGTTCCATGTCATCTTCTTTGACTTGGGCACTTAAAGCACGCCTAGCCATAAGTGACTCACCCTCCACTGGATACTCCACATCGTCGTCATAAGAATCCTCAAGTGATGGAATCTGATTATCATCTTTTTCGCTTTCAGTTTCCACCTCTCCATCATTACGTGCAATCATGGTCCTCTTATTTGGGCATTGTGAAGCAATATGACCTATTCCCAAACAACGAAAACACTTAATATCACGATTGCGAGTCTGGGATTCATTTTTACCTTTGTTGACACTAGGAGCTTCATCTCTCCTTTTTGGTGGTTCGGTTTTGGACTTGAAAATAGCCCCTTCGTCTTTCCTCCCATTTGACCTCCATGAAGCAGAGGCTCCCGGATTTTGAAATGACCGAGTTCCTTTCCTTTTAAGCTGTCGTTCCACCTTTATTGCCATGTGCATCATGTCCTCCAACTCCACATAATGCTGCAACTCCACCACGTTGGCAATATCCCGATTCAACCCATTTAGAAATCTTGCCATGGTAGCTTCTCTATCCTCCTCTACATTTGCCCGAATCATGGCAATCTCTATCTCCTTGTGGTAGTCATCCACGCTTCTATAGCCTTAAAAGACTCTATAATTTCTGATACAAGTCCTTATAGTAATGATTAGGAACGAATCGCCTCCTCATGATGGCCTTCATTTCCTCCCAAGTCTCAATTGGTCTCTCATGGTTTCTCCTTCTGTTCATCACAAGTTGATCCCACCATATAATAGCATAGTCAGTAAACTCAATGGCAGCGAGTTTTACCTTTTTCTCCTCGGAGTAATTGTGGCACTCAAGATTAACTCCACTTTCTTTTCCCACTCCAAGTATGCTTCTGGATCATTTTTCCCTTGGAACGCTGGTATCTTCATTTTTATATTTCCAAGGTTTCTGTCAGTCTCATCCTGCCATCTTAGACCTCTTCGAAAACCTCTACCACGCCTTTCTCCCCTTGGCACAAACCTGCCCTCATTGTTCATTGAAGCTTGATCTTCTTCATCTTCAAACTCATCCTCGTGGTAGTCATCAGAATCATCCATGCGAGCACGCCTTTCTTGCCTTCTAGCATTAGGGCCTCTTTGGGGACACTCCTCACGCAAAGCAGTAATAACTGTGTCTTGCCTATCCATCCGATCCCGAATCTCATTAAACACCACGTTCATACGTTCAAATTGTTGTTGCATAGCCTACAAAATGATGGATGACTCCTCCCCTCCTTCCCTATTTGATGTTTCAACCCTGGAAGACATATTTTTTGAAACAACAGAAAATTGTTAGAAAATAATTTCTCACAACACTCTCTCACGTGTTTGCACTCAAATTATGTCACTCTCACTCATGTTTCACTCTTAAAATGGCTTTTGCCCAATATTAGTCTCACACTCTCTGCCTTTTTCCACTCGTAGCTCCTCCTTTTCAGTTCTGCAATAAACTAATAAACTTGATCAAGGAATTCGACTTGTAATGTTTAAACAAATACCAACAACAAAATATGATAGAAATACTAAATCAAAGGAAGAGGACAAAAGAAAAACAAAATTTTGGTCTGAGAGAACTGGAAGTACAAACGATTTTTTTTTTTTTTCTATTTCTTTTCTGATGACGTTTTCTTTTCTTTTTTTTTTCCATTTTTTTTCCACTTTTTTTTTTCAGGTTTTTTTTTTTTTGGGAGCTGGGTGCACAATTTTAACCTAGTGCATGAAAAAAAATAAATAAATAAATAAATAAGAACGATGAATGAAGAATACTAAAGGAGCAAGATACGATGATAACAGGAAACAAGAAAATAAAGGGATAGAAAACTGATTTTAGAACCTGTGCTCTAATACCAAATGATGCGAACCCCAATTGACACGCTTTGAGACCCAACAACAATATTGGAATATTTACCTAGGAATGCTAAAATATAGATTTTTTGTTGAACCCTGACCCAACGTTTATAAGTGAAACACGAACCAAAGGTATAAGTAACAAACCTTGACCTAATGATTATAAATGAATCACGAACCAAAGGTATAAAGTTTGAACGCCACAAGGAAGAATCCCTTATAAGTTCACAGTTTTTTTAAGAACCAAAGGAAGAGTAAAGCCCCACCTTTTCTGATTTTTATTCAATCATCTCTGAAAAAACGTTTACAGACTTAAGGGCCTATTTGAAGGCTCCATAAAACTTGACAGACAAGAAAATATATTCTAAAATAATTCCTAATTGATACCTAACCATATCAGGAATCAGATTTGACCTAAAAGCATTAAATGCACCTAAAAACAAGGAAATAAATCACTTAAACCTAAAAAAATGTGCTAAATAATAAAAACCCTAAATTCAGGTAAATTTAGTCTGAAACAGCAGCTACAGAATCGGAAAAAAACTCCATTAACTGATATTGAGCTAGAAAGTCAATCAACCATTAATCCACGCCCTAAATCACTCCAAATTAAGCCAAATCAGCCCTCAATAGCTTGGATTAAATTTATTATGCCTTTATCTTCCTTTGGGCCAAGTTTGGAATGTCTTGCGTTAGAATCAGCCCAAATCTCTTGAATCAGTCCATTAAGTGCTTCCCTGAAATAGCAGCTCTAGAATAGGAAAAAATCTCCATTAACTGATATAGACTTTGAAAGTCAATCATCTATTAATCTACGCCATAAATCACTTCAAATTAAGCTAGATCAGCCCTCAATAGCTTAGATTAAATTTGTTACGCCTTCATCTTTCTTTGGGCTAAGTTTGGAATGTATTGCGTTCATTCAGCCCAAATCTCTTGAATCAACCCATTAAGTACTTCCTTGATTTTCTTGGATCTTGCTCTTGTAATAGGCCCAACTGGTATATACAATGGATCCTTGAATGTTTGTTGGTTCTCATCAGTCATCCGCTCATTTAATATAGAAGGCTCCTACATAATAATAATTAAAAAAAAACAGTTATTAATACATTACACAACATTCAAAAACAAATCAAAGATAAGATCCCTGCCAAGTACTAATATAATTTATCAATGATTCAAGTGTGCAGGCTTCAAAAGTGAAAAATACACATCAAAATAGAAGAAAGGAAATATAAAAAACACCAAAGTGCGGTCCATATGCGAATTTAATATACAAGTCTATTGACATAGTTTCAAAAGAAGAATATGTCAATTTCTAGCTCTTTGAAGTATAGATAATATTTTAAGGTTTCATAAAGCAAAGGGGTTCAGTTAAAATAATTTTGGCATAACCATAGAATTTCCCTAGGGGTCTGACACATTTCTTACCATTGTAAAAGAAAATTTCTGAATCTTTTGTTTTCTAGGAGTCATAATGGTCAAAGTACTATCATGGTCACGTCAAGATTGTAGCTATGGTGGTGAACGTAAGCATAGGCCAGCAATGCAAGTACATTAGTGTCAACTTCTCAAACGTAAATAGTCCCTTCTAAGTTTCAGGGAAGAGAAAACACAATCAACTAAATGATGCTTTCCTTCATCACCCAAAACCAAACCAAGAAAAATTGAGCTGATTGAGATATTTTTAGTAATGGATATCCAATACAGGGACTACAAAGTACAATGGGTGAAAGTAATCTTACCACCTAAAAGTCAAGTTTACCAAAAATAATGCGTTGTAAACTAAAATATTTGAAGCTCAAGTCCTTAAGATCACGTTCACAAGTACCACAACAAATCTCAGCATCAACATTGACATCTACGCTTCAATAAATTAGAAATAATGTAAACCAAATGAGAACAACTAGAAAACTAAAGAGTATGTCATATTCATATTACTATAAGCAAAGAGACCTTCCAATTAGCATGTCCCAAAACTGCTCTAAGGAGACTCTTTCCTGAGAATTAAAATGTCACCCTGCCCAAAAATGAAGAAATTGAATATGTATAAGAATACATCCTGACTCACACAAAAAGTCAATAAAACTCAAACTCATAACTGCTCTGCAACTCTACCCCAACTTCATTAAATAGACTAGTACTTGTGTTTTGTTATTCTCAAGAAGTGAATTGGGTAATCACAAGGCATTTCGTTCATATAATGTTTCTCATCATTATATACCTAATTTTGGCTAGTATATATATCACTCATAACATTTGCAATGGTGGTAATATGAAGTAGACTCAATAAAGATGACATCAACTCTAACAAAGTGACAATGAAGTGAAGGGAAATAACAATTGTATCCCTTATGAGTACAAGAGTACTCAAGAAGAATATACTTAAGAGATCAAGAGAATCAAGTTAGTCACCCCCTAGACCTAAAATGCAAACATGTACACCCAAAAATCTTTGGAGTTTGGAGGTAAGTGGAACAAGGGTGTGTCAAGAGATAACACAGTTAAAAGAATTTGACCATCCAAAACAGTGGAAAGCATGCAGTTGATATGATAACAAGCTATCACTACTGCAACACTCTAATATGTGTTTGTAACATTCATATGGAATAAAAGCACATAGGATAACTTCCAACAAATGTCTCAGTTACGTTTTGGCATGCCATTTTGCTGCAGAGTATAAGGAGAAAGAAGACTGATAAAGTATATCATGATTATCTAGAAAGTGGGACAAAGAAGTATAGAAATATTTATGAGCACTATCATATTGAAAAACACGAATTGAAGCTTTAAGCCTCTATTTTCATATATACGGATATAAAAATTGAGTAAAACTATGATCTAGCCTTCATAAATATAACTCCAGGATAGCATCAATGAAAAATACAAAGTACCTATTCCAAATATGATGATAATTTTATTGCACTTCAAATATTTAAATGAACTAAGTAAAAAGTGCTACTAACATGACTCTCACACCTAGACACAAAGGGCACTCGATGGTGCTTGCTTAACTGACATGCTCACATTGTAAGGACTCAATAACATAAAGGAACCAACAACTTAAAAATTTGAATAGAAGGATGAACAAGGCGACAATGATGCTAAAGAGGAGAAGTAAATGATTCAAATGTTGTTGACTGGGAGGAGTCACAAGCATCAAGATAGTAGAGACCAAACTACCCAAGAAGACACAATACAAAGGATGTTGTCATTGGTGATGTGGAATGTCGGAGTTGGCAATGGTGGGTGGTGTGTTGTGTTTCTAATGCTATAAGGAAGTGTGAAGGGTAAAAATTAAATTACCCAGGCACAATACATATTATTTATATGATGTTTCTAATACATTATGACTAATCCCTAGCTTATATACTACTCATAACATGCTTCATTCTGCTTGGGCTAGCAAGAGCTATGACTGATACTTTTTCGTGTTCATTTGTTTCCCCCGTAAACTATTTGGGATATTTTAGAGCAATTGTTCATACAAAGATAAGGAGCCTATCACTCCTTTTTACATGTGTAGAAGATAGAGTAGAGGAAATGATAAGGGCTTACCTTGAAGCCTTGTTACACCCACCTCCTATTTGCTTGATTATAGGCAAAAAGGAGGAAACCAAAATGGGTGGGTATCTCCTTCAATAGTCCTCCCTTTCCTTCCTCATAAATCTACAAGAGACAAACACTACCTCAATAAACATAAGTCAAATATAAGCCACATAATGAACTAGAAAAATCCAATAGACACCAGCGTAAGCCTCTTACTTTAGAACCTTTCCTTGAAAAGTAACATGAAATGAAGTAAAAAAAAAAACCAACCTGGATGAAAACCATAAGCCATATAATATGCTTCAGACCAGTGAAACCAAAGCAAAATGCATAGTCCAACAATCCTAGTTAAAAATAAACACCCAACTCTATGAAGTACAAAAATTTCACATAAGTTCAAACTAAAAACTATGTGGCCCCGAAGTGTCCTTGAGCTACCCATTCTTGATGCAATTTGTACGCTAAAAATTCGTAAGACTGAACCTATATAAAACACCCAAAAGATAAATTATTAAAAAAAGGGGAAAAACATTTTAAGAAGTAACTAACTATGCTATTTTCAATGTACCTCATTAATTGTGCTAAGCATGTTATTTACAACATGTTTTCTTGAAAAGAGAGTGAACCACATGGAAACTAGTACAAACACCTGAAACCACATAATCTATCCCAAGAGATGACAAATGAATGCATGGATATGTGAGCATGTGACCACATATAATCTACCCTATGAGATGACATGTGAAATGCATTGGTATGTGAGCAATTTATGTTAGCCTTAAGAGGAGCAGTATATATCGTTCCAAGTTCAGATCTGTGCGCATCAAATTCTTCAATCTTCTTCCATTTCTTTTTTTAAAGAATCTTTTGCTTCTTTCCTCACTACATATAGTTTATTCAAATGCTGTATTTCAGCCATCAGTGTGTTCAAGCTAGCCCTCAACGCTGCAGCTTCTCGCACCTTGGCCCAGACCTCCAATTGCACCAACAAAGAAGCAAAATATGAAGCAGCCCAACCAATACCACTCAATAAATTAAAAAAAGGGACAGTCCTCCTTCCTTTGACATTCCCTCCATTCATTGCATACAAAATTTGAAATAATGTCCAGACCATCAAAAACTTAATAAAAATTAAAGATAAAAAGGCACTTATTACATTACTACCACATATATTGTATACCTTATGTATTTAGTTCACAAAATAAATTTTATGCAAGTCTACAATGTTTTATTTACATGTCAAGTGCCGTTCGATTGGAACTAAGGTGTAGAAAGTTGTGTAAAGACAATTCATCAAAACAATATTCAACAATCAAGAAATGCAACTCAAGGTTATGTTCAACAAATGAGCATCAAGAATTGGCCCCCCAAGAATGGCATGTTAATATTCAAAAAAATTTATAGAGTAGGAGTACAACGATGAACAATAAATGTTTCTAAGAAATAGGGGATAACAGAAACTAGCATATTAAAAGTTAAAAGTTAAATATAAAATACATGGCTAAACATAAGGTTATCACCTTTAAAGGATCCACAAAAATAGCCATAAAAATGTGTCAACTAGTTTTTCATAAAAATATCCATTACTAATCTCTGCTTCAGAGTCAGATATAAGAAGCTTAAGAAGGGCCACATGAATTTTTCCAAGTAACAGGAAATCCTAAAAGGAATAATGCATAGAGAAAAGAAGAAACCTACAAAAGGTGATTTAAATGTTAGTCAAATAATAAGGTATGAGACACAAAAATTCAATGAGTACAGGTGGATCAGAAATGAGATTTAACCCTGTCATGAATCGATTGGACAAACTCATCAAGAGTGAAGGAGCATATATGCAACAGCACAAGTATAAAGAAAATGAAAAACCAGCTTAAGAATAGTCTGTCGTAAGTCTTAGCATGATAATTCAACATGCAATAATCCCAACAAAAAGCCTCCACATACAACCACTATTAAGATGTAGGGAGTCATTGAATGTTTTCAGCATATGGCAGGGAAACAAGTCCTTGTAAGTCTACAAACAGTTAATACCCATATCTAAGTCTTAAAAACATTAGGGATAGCAAATAATGTATATCTTTCATTTGCTAAGTAAAACATTATTAATGAATAAGACTTCAAGCACGTTATAATAGCCACTGCAATAGAAAGACAGTGATCAGCAGCTTTTGCATATGATATTTCTTGGTAGAAGACTAATTTAAAAAATTCAGTTTGATAAAAAAATTTGCTAACTATGAACCTAAAGCATATCCTTGACAATCTTTGGAGAAAATCCCAAAGTCGAGTACAATTGAAACAGACAAAATACCGACGAAATCTAAAATATCGAATGTATTTTGGCTTAGTTTGGGAGTATTTTGTTCATTTTCAGAGGTTTCGAAGGTTTTGATTATTTTTATAGTTTCAAAGGTGTTTTGGTCATTTTAAAAGTTTTAGAGGGTGTTGTGGTTCTTTTGGGTGCATTTTGGTAAATTAATAGGGTTAAGTATTCTGGACATTTGTAGTTCATTTTAGTTATTTTTACAATTCTTAGGGGACCATTTTAGATGTTTTGGAGTATTTAAAGGTTTTCTGATGTTTTGAAAATTCTCACAAATAAAATAATTTTTTTTGATAAAAACATTACCCTAGAAATCACAAGAACTGCAAATACACACAAAATCTCCAAAACACCCCTAAAACCAAAAAATTTCAAAAAAAAAATCCCTTGAAGCCTCTTAACTGCCCAAAATAGTGTCATAATCTCTAAAACGACTATTCAATAACCCCAAAACTTCTAAAATCACCAAAATACCCCTGAGCCGATTAGAATAAACAGTCAAGTCTCTATACCTCGTAAATGACCAAAATGTGCCAAACATCTAAAAGAATTAAAAAATACACATCTACACTGTTAAAATGTGCAAAACAACTTGAATTCATACTACCCATCTATATACCTAGAACAACCCTCCAAGAATACGCAAAGTCATAATTACAGCTTTAAAAAGAGTACAAAAATTAACCTAAACAAGTTCCTACGTTTTTTTTTCAATTCTTGGACTTTTAAAGGCAGTAAAACATAGCTAAATGACTAGATTTAATATATTTTAACACCCTTTAATGGTCAGACCATGCTGGGTGCGAATTTACGTGCTAATTAGCCTCTTTAATTACTTTAATGACATAGACTAAGCCTTGATTATTATTTGAGCCCATCTTGGTATTTTCAGAATCGGCCCAATTCTCTTGGGCTAGCCCATTTATTACTTCCTTGAAATGTTTGGCTATAAGTCTTGTAATTGGGCTACTAGGAAGTGACAAAGGGTTATGTGCAAATTCAACTCTATTTTCACGTGTATGACCAGCATGACTAGCTCCTTGATTTGCATCAGTTTCGATGGAGTTTTGGTTATTTTACAAGTTTTCGAGGGTATGGGGGTTGTTTTGGGGGCGTTTTGATCATTGTTAAAGGTTTTAGGATATTTTGCGCATTTGTGGAGCATTTTATTCATTTTGGCAGTTTTAAGAGGGTCAGTTTAGATGTTTTGCTTTATCTATAGTTTTTTGATATTTTGGTAATTCTCACAGATAAAATAAATTTTTTTTTGACAAAAACATACCCTTGTAATCACTATAATGGCCATAATCCCAAAATCACCAAAATACCTTCAAAACCATAAAATGTGCAAAAAAAAAAAAAAAAAAAAAAAAAAAAAAAAAAAAAAAAACCCCAAGCCTCGTAATGGACCAAAATATCCTAAAAATTTCTAAAACAACTAAAATAACCCCAAAACATAAAAAATGACCAAAATACCCCTAAAACGGCGAGAATGCGCAGTCAAATCTCAATTACTCATGAATGACCAAAATGAGCAAAACAACTTGAACCAGACCAAAATATTGCTGAAATCTTAAAAATCGAATATGTTTTGGCTTAGTTTGAGGGTATTTTCGTCATTTTTAGAGGTTTCGAAGGTATTTTGCTTGTTTTTAAGGTTTCGAATGTGTTTTGGTCATTTAAAAAGTTTTCAGGGGTATTATGGTTGTTTTGGGGGCGTTTTGTTAATTTTATGGGGTTTTGGGTATTCTTGATATTCGTGGTGCATTTTAGTTATTTTTGCAGTTCTTATGGATCATTTTAGATATTTTGGTGTATTTAAAGGTGGTCTGATGTTTTGAAAATTCTCACAACTAAAATAATTTGTTTTGATAAAAACAATACCCTAGAAATCACTAGAACCGCAAATACAAACACAAAATCACCAAAATACACCTGAAACCACAAAATTTTCAAAAAAAAATCTCCCGAAACCTCTTAACTGACCAAAATAGTGTCATAATCTCTAAAACGACTATTTAATAACCCCAAAACTTTTAAAATCATCAAAATACCCCCTGAATGGATTAGAATAAGCAGTTAAGTCTCAATACCTCATAATTGACCAAAGTGCGCCAAATATCCACGTGTATGATCAGCATGACCAGCTCCTTCATTTGCATCATTCTCTCCCTCTTGAGAAGGATTTGTCCTCAAATCATCACCTACATCAAAAGGAGACAAATCAGCAACATTAATGCTTGCACTAACACCATACTCACCTAGTAAGTCAAGCTTGTAGACATTATCATTGATGCGCTCCACTACTTGAAATAGTCCATCACCCTATGTTAGGAGTTTTGAACGCCATTTTTTTGGAAAATAGTCATTCCTAAAGTGCAAGCAAACCCAATCTCCTGGTTCAAACACTACCTTCTTGCGTCCCTTGTTGGCTTGATGGACATATTGTTAAGTCCACCTTTAGATGCAGAATGTAAACTTCTATTGTAAGCAAATTCAATATGTGGCAAACAATCTTCCCATGTTTTTAAGTTCTTTTTAATGATAGCACGCAACAAAGAAGACAAAGTTCTATTTATTATTTCAGTTTGATCATCCGTTTGTGGATGACAAGTAGTAGAAAACAACAACTTGGTTCCCAACTTTCCCCACAAAGTCTTCCAAAAGTAACTCAAAAACTTTGCATCCCTATCAGAAACGATGGTCCTAGGCATACCATGTAACCTAACAATTTCTTTGAAGAATAAATCACCATATGTGATGCATCATCAGTTTTGTAACATGCAATAAAGTGTGCCATATTGGAAAATCTATCTACCACCACAAAAACTGAATCTCTCCCCCTCTTAGTCTTAGGTAAACCTAAAACAAAATTCATAGAAATACTAGTCCAAGGTTCACTAGGTATTGGCAAAAGGGTGTACAAACCATGGGGTTTCAACTTAGACTTAGCCTGTTTACACGTGATATACTTCTTACAGATTCTTTCGACATCACGTTTCATATAAGGCCAAAAAAAAAATGATCATGCAAAATTCCTAAAGTGATGAGCACCAACAAACATTCAAGGATCCATTGCATGTAACAGTTGGGCCTATTACAAGAGCAAAATCCAAGAAGATCAAAGAAGCACTTAATGGACTAATTCAAGAGATTTGGATTGATTCTAATGCAAGACATTCCAAACTTGGCCCAAAGGAAGATGAAGGCGTAATAAATTTGATCTAAGCTATTGAGGGTTGATCTGGCTTAATTTGGAGTGATTTATGGTGTGGATTAATGGCTGGCTGACTTTCTAGCTCTATATCAGTTAATGGGGATTTTTTTCCTATTCTGGAGCTGCTATTTCAGATTAAATCTACCTGAATTTAGGGCTTTCATTATTTAGCACGTTTTTCAGCTATTTTCTTATTTTGGATCTGTTAATTTCAGACCAAATCAACTTTTATTTAGGGTTTTATTATTTAGTACGTTATTTTAGGTTTAGGTGGTTTATTTCCTTATTTTTAGGTGCAAAACAACTTGAAACCGACCAAAGTACCCCGAAAATCTAAAAAAACTGAGGGTATTTTGGCTAAGTTTAGGGTTATTTTATTATTTTCAGAGGTTTCGATGGTATTTTGCTTATTTTGGAGGTTTTGATGGAGTTTTCGTTATTGTAAAAGTTTTCCGAGGTATTGTGATCGTTTTGGGGGCGTTTTACTCATTTTTTAAGGTTTTGGGATATTTTGGGCATTCGTGGAGCATTTTATTCATTTTGGCAGTTATAAGGGGGTCAGTTTAGACGTTTTTCCATATCTATATGTTTTTTGATTTTTTGGAAATTCTCATGGGTAAAATAATTTTTTTTTTTTTGACAAAAACATACCCTTTAAATCACTATAATGGCCATTATAATTCTAAAATCACCAAAATACCCAAAAAAACTCCACCCAAATCTTGTAATTGACCAAAATATCCTAAAAATCTTTAAAACGACTAAAATAACCCGAAAACATAAAAAATGACCAAAATACCCCTAAAACGGCTAGAATGAGCAGTCAAATCTCAATAACGCATGAATGACCAAAATGCCCAAAACATCTAATAGGATTAAAAAAAAATACTCCTCGACATTGCTGAAATGAGCAAAATGCCCTAGAATCTCCTAAAATGAGGAAAACAACCTGAACCAAACCACAGTAATGCTGAAATCATAAAAATCGAAAGTATTTTGGCTTAGTGTGAGGGTATTTTGGTCATTTTTAGAGAGGTTTTGATGGTATTTCGCTTACATTTAAGGTTTCGAAGGTATTTTAGTCATTTTAAAAGTTTTTAGGGGTATTATGGTTGTTTTGGGGGCCTTTTGTTAATTTTATAGGTTTTCGGTATTCTTGACATTCGTGGTGCATTTTAGTTATTTTTGTTGTTCTTATTAGTCATTTTAGATATTTTGGTGTATTTAAAGGTTTTCTGATATTTTGAAAATTCTCAGAGCTAAAATAATTTTTTTTGATAAAAACAATACCCTAGAAATCACTAGAACCGTAAATATACACACAAAATCACCAAAATACCCCTAAGACCACAAAATTTCCAAAAGAAAATCCCCCGAAACCTCTTAACTGACCAAAATAGTGTCATAATCTCTAAAAAAAACTATTTAATAACCCCAAAACTTCTAAAATCACCAAAATGCCCCTGAACCGGTTAGAATAAGTAGTCAAGTCTCGATACCACGTAAATGATAAAAGTGTGCCAAACATCTAAAATGATTAAAAAATACACATCAACACTGTTAAAATATGCAAAGTCTCCTAAAATCCTCTACACTGTGCAAAAGAACTTGAAACTGACCAAAGTACACCAAAAATCTGAAAAAATGAGGGTATTTTGGCTTAGTTTAGGGTTATTTTGATCATTTTCAGAGGTTTCGATAGTATTTTGCTTATTTTAGAGGTTTCGATAGTATTTTGCTTATTTTAGAGGTTTCGACGGTATTTTGATCATTTTAAAAATTTATGAAAATATTGTGGTCGTCTTGGGGCCATTTTGGTCTTTTTATTGGGTTTCAGGATATTTTTGGGCATTTGTGGTGCATTTTATTCATTTTTGCAGTTTTATGAGGGGCATTTAGATGTTTTACTGTATCTATAGGTTTTTTGATATTTTGGCAATTTTCAAGGGTAAAATTATTATTTTTTTGACAAAAACATACCTTTCAAATCACTATAATGGCCATTATAATACAAAAATCACCAAAATACTCTTAAAACCACAAAATGCCCCTTGACATTGCTGAAATGAGCAAAATGCCCTAAAATATTCTAAAATGAGCAAAACAACTTGAACCAGACCAGAATACTGCTGAAATCTTAAAAATCGAATGTATTTTTGCTTAGTTTGAGGGTATTTTGGTCATTTTTAGAGGTTTCGAAGGTATTTTACTTATATTTAAGGTTTCAAAGGTGTTTTGGTAATTTTAAAAGCTTTCAGCAGTATTATGATTGTTTTGGGGGCGTTTTGGTAATTTTATAGGGTTTTGGATATTCTTGACATTCGTGGTGCATTTTTGTTATTTTTTCCAGTTCTTACGGGTCATTTTAGATATTTTGGTGTATTTAAAGTTTTTCTGATGTTTTGAAAATTCTCAAAAGTAAAATAATTTTTTTTGAAAAAAAAATATCCTCGCTAGAACCGCAAATATACACACAAAATCACCAATATATCTCTAAAACAACAAAGTTTCCAAAAACAATCCCCCGAAACCTCTTAACTGACCAAAATAGTGTCATAATCTCTAAAACAACTATTTAGTAACCCCAAAACTTTTAAAATCACCAAAATATCCCTGAATTAGCTAGAATAAACAGTCAAGTCTGGATATCTCGTAAATGATCAAAGTATGCCAAATACCTAAAACGATTAAAAAATACACATCGACATTATTAAAATGTGCAAAATCCCCTAAAATCCTCTAGACCATGCAAAAAAACTTGAAACCGACCAAAGTACCCCAAAAATCTGAAAAATTGAAGGTATTTTGGCTTAGTTTAGGGTCATTTTGATCATTTTCAGAGGTTTCGATCATATTTTGCTAATTTTGGAGGTTTCGATGGTGTTTTGGTCAATTTAAGTGTTTTCGGGGGTATTGTGGTCGTTTTGGGGGACGTTTTGGTCATTTCTGAGATTTTTGGAATATTTTGGCAGTCGTGGAGCATTTTATTCCTTTTGGCTATTTTAAGGGAGTCATTTTAGATGTTTTGCTATATTTACAGGTTTTTTGATATTTTAGTAATTCTCACAGGTAAAATATATATATTTTTTTACAAAAACAAACCCTTGAAATCACTATAATGGTAATTCTCACAGGTAAAATATATATATTTTTTTACAAAAACAAACCCTTGAAATCACTATAATGGCCAATCAACAAAATTCCCCTAAAACGGCTGGAATTAGCAGTCAAATCTCAATACCTCAATAATGACCAAAATTCCCAAAATTTCGAAAAAGACTAAAGAATACCCCTCGACATTGCTGAAATTAGCAAAATGCCCTAAAGTCCTCTAAAATGAGCAAAACAACTTGAAACAGGCAAAATACCGCCGAAATCTAAAAAATCGAATGTATTTTTGGCTTAGTTTGGGCGTATTTTGTTCATTTTTAGAGGTTTCGAAAGTATTTTGCTTATTTTTAAGGTTTCGAAGGTGTTTAGGTCATTTTAAAAGATTTAGGGGGTATTGTGGTTGTTTTGAGGGTGTTTTGGTAAATTTATAGGGTCTTAGGTATTCTAGACATTCGTGATGCATTTTAGTTATTTTTGCAATTCTTAGGGGCCATTTTAAATGTTTTGGTGTATTCAAAGGTTTTCTGATATTTTGAAAATTCTCACAGGTAAAATCATTTTTTTTGATAATTTGCTTGATACGAACCTCATACGACGCGCTTTGAGACCCAACAACATTATTGGAATATTTATCCAAGAAAGCTAAAATTCAGATTTTGATTGAACCCTAACCTAATGTTTATAAGTGAAACACGAACCAAGAGTATAAGTGACAGACCTTGACCCAGTGATTATAATTGAATCACGAACCGAAAGTATAAAGTTTAAACGCCACAAGGAAAAATCCCTGATAAGTTCACAGTTCTTGAAGAACTAAAACAAGAGTAAAATCCTCACATTTTCTGATTTTTTTATTCAATGATATATGAAAAACATTTACAGACTTAAGGGCCTATTTAAAAGCTCCATAAAACTTGACAAACAAGGAAATATATTCTAAAATAACTCCTAATACCTAACCTTATCAGGAGTTAAATGCACCTAAAACCAAGGAAATAAACCACCTAAACCTAAAAAAACGTGCTAAATAATAAACGCCCTAAATTCAGGTAGATTTAATCTGAAATAGCAACTCCAGAATACGAAAAAATCTCTGTTAACTGATATAGATCAGCCCTTAATAGCTTGGATTATATCTATTACGCCTTCATCTTTCTTTGGGCCAAGTTTGGAATGTCTTGCGTTAGAATCAGCCCAAATCTCTTGAATCAGCCCATTAAGTGCTTTGATCTTCTTGGATCTTGTCTTTGTAATAGGCCCAACAGATACATGCAATGGATTTTTAAGGCAGTCATTTCAGATGTTTTGCTGTATTTACAGGTTTTTTGATATTTTCGTAATTCTCACGGGTAAAATAATTTTTTTTGGAAAAAAAAAAAAACCCTTGAAACCACTATAATGACCATTATACTCCCGAAATCACCAAAATACCCTCAAAACCATAAAATGTCCAAAATAAAAAATGACCATAATTTCCCTAAAACGGCTAGAATGAGCAGTCAAATCTCAGTACCTCAAAAATGACCAAAATGTCCCAAACATCTAAAAGGATTAAAAAGTACCCCTTGACAGTACTAAAATGAGCAAAATGCCCAAAAATCCTCTAAACTGAGCAAAACAACTTGAAACAATCCAAAATATCATCGAAATCTAAAAAATCGAATGTATTTTGGTTTAGTTTGGGGGTATTTTGTTTTTTTAGAGGTTTCCAAAGTATTTTGCTTATTTTTAAGGTTTCAAAGGTGTTTTGGTCATTTTAAAAGTTTTAGGGGGTATTGTGACTGTTTTGGGAGCGTTTTAGTAATTTTGTAGGATTTTGGGTGCTCTTGACATTCATGGTGCATTTTAGTTAGTTTTTGCAGTTCTTATGGGTCATTTTAGATGTTTTGGGGTATTTAACGGTTTTCTAATGTTTTGGAAACTCTCACAAGTAAAATAAATGTTTTTGATAAAAACAGTATCCTCTCTAGAATCGCAAATATGCACACAAAATCACTAAAATGCCCCTAAGAGAACAAATTTTCCAAACAAAAAATCCCCCAAAACCAAACTGTCCAAAATAGTGTCATAATCTGTAAAACGACAATTTAGTAACCCCAAAACTTTTAAAATCACCAAAATAATCTTGAACCGGTTAGAATAAGCAAACATGTCTTGATATCTCGTAAATGACCAAAGTGTCTTGATAAAAACAGTATCCTCTCTAAAAAAAACTATTTAATAACCCCAAAACTTCTAAAATCACCAAAATGCCCCTGAACCGGTTAGAATAAGTAGTCAAGTCTCGATACCACGTAAATGATAAAAGTGTGCCAAACATCTAAAATGATTAAAAAATACACATCAACACTGTTAAAATATGCAAAGTCTCCTGAAATCCTCTACACTGTGCAAAAGAACTTGAAACTGACCAAAGTACACCAAAAATCTGAAAAAATGAGGGTATTTTGGCTTAGTTTAGGGTTATTTTGATCATTTTCAGAGGTTTCGATAGTATTTTGCTTATTTTAGAGGTTTCGACGGTATTTTGGTCATTTTAAAAGTTTACGAAAATATTGTGGTCGTCTTGGGGCCATTTTGGTCTTTTTATTGGGTTTCAGGATATTTTTGGGCATTTGTGGTGCATTTTATTCATTTTTGCAGTTTTATGAGGGGCATTTAGATGTTTTACTGTATCTATAGGTTTTTTGATATTTTGGCAATTTTCAAGGGTAAAATTATTATTTTTTTGACAAAAACATACCTTTCAAATCACTATAATGGCCATTATAATCCAAAAATCACCAAAATACCCTTAAAACCACAAAATGCCCCTTGACATTGCTGAAATGAGCAAAATGCCCTAAAATATTCTAAAATGAGCAAAACAACTTGAACCGGACCAGAATACTGCTGAAATCTTAAAAATCGAATGTATTTTTGCTTAGTTTGAGGGTATTTTGGTCATTTTTAGAGGTTTCGAAGGTATTTTACTTATATTTAAGGTTTCAAAGGTGTTTTGGTAATTTTCAAAGTTTTCAGCAGTATTATGGTTGTTTTGGGGGGCGTTTTGGTAATTTTATAGGGTTTTGGATATTCTTGACATTCGTGGTGCATTTTTGTTATTTTTTCCAGTTCTTACGGGTCATTTTAGATATTTTGGTGTATTTAAAGTTTTTCTGATGTTTTGAAAATTCTCAAAAGTAAAATAATTTTTTTTGATAAAAATAATATCCTCGCTAGAACCGCAAATATACACACAAAATCACCAATATATCTCTAAAACAACAAAGTTTCCAAGAACAATCCCCCGAAACCTCTTAACTGACCAAAATAGTGTCATAATCTCTAAAACAACTATTTAGTAACCCCAAAACTTTTAAAATCACCAAAATATCCCTGAATTAGCTAGAATAAGCAGTCAAGTCTGGATACCTCGTAAATGATCAAAGTACGCCAAATACCTAAAACGATTAAAAAATACACATCGACATTATTAAAATGTGCAAAATCCCCTAAAATCCTCTAGACCATGCAAAAAAACTTGAAACCGACCAAAGTACCCCAAAAATCTGAAAAATTGAGGGTATTTTGGCTTAGTTTAGGGTCATTTTGATCATTTTCAGAGGTTTCGATCATATTTTGCTAATTTTGGAGGTTTCGATGGTGTTTTGGTCAATTTAAGTGTTTTCGGGGGTATTGTGGTCGTTTTGGGGGGCGTTTTGGTCATTTCTGAGATTTTTGGAATATTTTGGCAGTCGTGGAGCATTTTATTCCTTTTGGCTATTTTAAGGGAGTCATTTTAGATGTTTTGCTATATTTACAGGTTTTTTGATATTTTAGTAATTCTCATAGGTAAAATATATATATTTTTTTTACAAAAACAAACCCTTGAAATCTCTATAACGGCCATTATACTCCCAAAATCAACAAAATTCCCCTAAAATGGCTAGAATGAGCAATCAAATCTCAATACCTCAAAAATGACCAAAATGCCCCAAAAATCTGAAAAATTGAGGGCATTTTGGCTTAGTTTAGGGTTATTTCGATCATTCTCAGAGGTTTCGATGGTATTTTTCTTATTTTTGAGGTTTCGACAGTGTTTTGGCAAATTTAAATGTTTTCGGGGTTATTGTGGTCGTTTTGGGGGGTGTTTTGGTCATTTTCAAGCGTTTTGGGATATTTTGGGCATTCGTGGACCATTTTATTCACTTTGGCTGTTTTCAAGAGGTCATTTTAGATGTTTTGCTGTATTTACAGGTTTTATGATATTTTGGTAGTTTTCATGGGTAAAATAATTATTTTTTTTGACAAAAACAAACCCTTGAAATCACTATAATGGCCATTATACTCCCGAGATCAGCAAAATTCCCCTAAAACGGCTGGAATTAGCAGTCAAATCTCAATACCTCAATAATGACCAAAATTCCCAAAATTTCTAAAAAGACTAAAGAATACCCCTCGACATTGCTGAAATTAGCAAAATGCCCTAAAGTCCTCTAAAATGAGCAAAACAACTTGAAACAGGCAAAATACCGCCGAAATCTAAAAAATCGAATGTATTTTTGGCTTAGTTTGGGCGTATTTTGTTCATTTTTAGAGGTTTCGAAAGTATTTTGCTTATTTTTAAGGTTTCGAAGGTGTTTAGGTCATTTTAAAAGATTTAGGGGGTATTGTGGTTGTTTTGAGGGTGTTTTGGTAAATGTTTTGGGGCCATTTTAAATGTTTTGGTGTTTTGGTAAAATAATGCATTTTAGTTATTTTTGCAATTCTTAGGGGCCATTTTAAATGTTTTGGTGTATTTAAAGGTTTTCTGATATTTTGAAAATTCTCACAGGTAAAATCATTTTTTTTTATAATTTGCTTGATACGAACCTCATACGACGCGCTTTGAGACCCAACAACATTACTGGAATATTATCCAAGAAAGCTAAAATTCAGATTTTGATTGAACCCTAACCTAATGTTTATAAGTGAAACACGAACCAAGAGTATAAGTGACAGACCTTGACACAGTGATTATAATTGAATCACGAACCGAAAGTATAAAGTTTAAACGCCACAAGGAAAAATCCCTGATAAGTTCACAGTTCTTGAAGAACTAAAAAAAGAGTAAAATCCTCACCTTTTCTGATTTTTTTATTCAATGATATATGAAAAACATTTACAGACTTAAGGGCCTATTTAAAAGCTCCATAAAACTTGACAAACAAGGAAATATATTCTAAAATAACTCCTAATACCTAACCTTATCATGAATTAAATGCACCTAAAACCAAGGAAATAAACCACCTAAACCTAAAAAAACGTGCTAAATAATAAACGCCCTAAATTCAGATAGATTTATTCTGAAATAGCAACTCCAGAATACGAAAAAATCTCTGTTAACTGATATAGATCAGCCCTTAATAGCTTGGATTCTATCTATTACGCCTTCATCTTCCTTTGGGCCAAGTTTGGAATGTCTTGCGTTAGAATCAGCCCAAATCTCTTGAATCAGCCCATTAAGTGCTTTGATCTTCTTGGATCTTGTCTTTGTAATAGGCCCAACAGATACATGCAATGGATTCTTGAATGTTTGTTGGTTTTCATTTTAAGGGGGTCATTTCAGATGTTTTGCTGTATTTACAGGTTTTTTGATATTTTGGTAATTCTCACGGGTAAAATAATTTTTTTTGGAAAAAAAAAAATCCTTGAAACCACTATAATGGCCATTATACTCCCGAAATCACCAAAATACCCTCAAAATCATAAAATGTCCAAAATAAAAAATGACCAAAATTTCCCTAAAACGGCTAGAATGAGCAGTCAAATCTCAGTACCTTAAAAATGACCAAAATGTCCCAAACATCTAAAAGGATTAAAAAGTACCCCTTGAAAGTACTAAAATGAGCAAAATGCCCAAAAATCCTCTAAACTGAGCAAAACAACTTGAAACAATCCAAAATATCGTCGAAATCTAAAAAATCGAATGTATTTTGGTTTAGTTTGGGGGTATTTTGTTTTTTTAGAGGTTTCCAAAGTATTTTGCTTATTTTTAAGGTTTCAAAGGTGTTTTGGTCATTTTAAAAGTTTTAGGGGGTATTGTGACTGTTTTGGGAGCGTTTTAGTAATTTTGTAGGATTTTGGGTGCTCTTGACATTCATGGTGCATTTTAGTTAGTTTTTGCAGTTCTTATGGGTCATTTTAGATGTTTTGGGGTATTTTACAGTTTTCTAATGTTTTGGAAACTCTCACAATTAAAATAAATGTTTTTGATAAAAACAGTATCCTCTCTAGAATCGCAAATATGCACACAAAATCACTAAAATGCCCCTAAAAGAACAAATTTTCCAAAAAAAAAATCCCCCCAAACCAAACTGTCCAAAATAGTGTCATAATCTGTAAAACGACAATTTAATAACCCCAAAACTTTTAAAATCACCAAAATAATCTTGAACCGGTTAGAATAAGCAAACATGTCTTGATATCTCGTAAATGACCAATGTGCGCCAAACACCTAAAATGATTAAAAAATACACATCGACATTGTTAAAATTTGCAAAATCCCTTAAAATCCCGTAAAATCCTCTACACTGTGCAAAATAACTTGAAACTAACCAAAGTACCCCAAAAATCTGAAAAATTGGGGGTATCTTGGCTTAGTTTAGGGTTATTTTGATCATTTTCAGAGCTTTCGATCGTATTTTGCTTATTTTGGAGGTTTCGACGGTGTTTTGGTCATTTTAATAGTTTTCGGGAGTATTGTGGTCGCCTTGGTGGTGATTGGGTCATTTTATAGGGTTTTGGAATTTTTTTTAGCATTTGTGGTGCATTTTATTCATTTTGGCAGTTCTAAGGGGGTCATTTTAGATGTTTTGCTGTATCTATAATTTTTTTTGATATTTTGATAATTCTTACGGGTAAAATTATTATCTTTTTGACAAAAATATACCCTTAAAATCACTATAACGGCCATTATAGTACCCTTAAAACCACAAAATGTCCAAAAAAACCCACCCAAACCTATTAATTGACCAAAATATCCTAAAAATCTATAAAACGACTAAAATAATCCCAAAACACCAAAAATGACCAAAATTCCCCTAAAATTGGTTGAGTGAGCAGTCAAATGTCAATGCCTCTTGAACGACCAAAATGCTCCACACATCTAAAAGGATTAAAAAAAATACCCCTCGACATTACTGAAAAGAGCAAAATGCGCTAAAATCCTATAAAATGAGCAAAACAACTTGAAACTGACCAAAATCGAATGTATTTTTGCTTAGTTTGAGGCTATTTTCGTCATTTTTATAGGTTTCAATGATATTTTGTTTATTTTTAAGGTTTCGAAGGTTTTTTGGTCATTTTAAAAGTATTCAGTTGTATTATGGTTGTATTGGGGGCATTTTAGTAATTTTCTAGGTTTTTGGGCGTTCTTGACATTCGTGGTGCATTTTAGTTATTTTTTGCAGTTCTTATGGGTTATTTTAGATGTTTTGGTGTATTTCACGTTTTTCAGACGTTTTGAAAATTCTCACAAGTAAAATAACTTTTTTTGATAAAAATAATATCCTCTCTAGAACTGAAATATAAACACAAAATCACCAAAATACTCCTAGAATACCTGGAACAGCCCTCCAAAAATAAGCAAAGTCATAATTACAACTTTAAAAACAGTACAAAAATTAACCTAAATAAGTCCCACGTTTTTTGGATTCTTAGACTTATAAAGGCAGTCAAACATAGCTAAATGACTAGATTTAGTGTATTTAACACCCTTTAATGGTCAGACCATGCGGGGTATTACTCGTTTATTATTTGAGCCCATCTTGGTCTTTCAGAATCAGCCCAACTCTCTTGGACTAGCCCATTTAGTGCTTCATTGAAACGTTTAGCTCTAAGTCTTGTAATTGGGCATTTGGGCCCCTAGGAAGGGACAAAGGGTCATGTGCAGATTCAACTCCATCTCCACGTGTACGATCAGCATGACCAGCTCCTTGATTTGCATCACCTTGATTTGCATCATTATTCTAACCGGTTCAGGGGTATTTTGGTGATTTTAGAAGTTTTGGGGTTATTAAATAGTCATTTTAGAGATTATGACACTATTTTGGTCAGTTAAGAGGTTTCGGGTGATTTTTCTTTAGAAATTTTGTGGTTTTAGGGGTATTTTGGTGATTTTGTGTGTATATTTGTAGTTCTAGTGATTTTAAATGTGTTTTTATCAAAACAAATTATTTTAGTTGTGAGAGTTTCGAAAACATCAGAACACCTTTAAATACACCAAAATATCTAAAATAACCCATAAGAACTACAAAAATAACTAAAATGAACCACGAATGTCAAGAGTACTCCAAACCCTATAAAATTAACAAAACACCCCCAAAACAACCATAATACCCTTGAAAACTTTTCAAATGACCAAAACACCTTTGAAACCTTAAAAATAAGCAAAATACCTTTGAAACTTCTAATGACCAAAATACTGTCAAACTAAGCCAAAATACATTCGAGTTTTAGAAGATTTTAAGCCAGATCAGCCCTCAATAGCTTGGATTAAATTTATTACGCCTTCATCCTCCTTGAGGCCAAGTTTGGAATGCCTTGCGTTAGAATCAGCCCAAATTTCTTGAATCAACCCATTAAGTGCTTCCTTGATCTTCTTCGATCTTGCTCTTGTAATAGGCCCAACTAGTACATGCAATGGATCCTTGAATGTTTGTTGGTTCTCATCACCCTCAGAACAACAAAATGTCCAAGAAAAACCCCCCCGAAACCTCTTAATTGACCAAAATTCCCTAAAAATCTCTAAAATGACTACAGTAACCCAAAAACTTCAAAAATGAACAAAACACCCCTAAAATGACTAAAATGAGCAGCCAAATCTCAATACAACATGAATGAACAAAAACTGCAATCTCACAATTTAAACCGCCCAAGAACCTAGCCATGGTGGCTTCCTAGTCCTCTTCTACATTAGCCTGGATCATAGCTACCTCTATCTCCTTGTAATACTCCACACTCTTAGAACCTTGAGTTAACCTTTGCAACTTTTGATACAATCCCCTATAATAGTGGCTTCCTCATAAGCATTTTCATCTCCTCCCAAGTGTCCACAGGTGGCTCTCTATTCCTCCTCCTATTAATCAATAATTGATCCCACCACACAATGGCATAATCGGTAAATTCAATTGCAGCCAACTTAACCTTCTTTATCTCTGAACAGTTGTGACAATCAAACACCATCTCCATTTTAGTTTCCCACTCGAAATAAACTTCAGGATCATTTTTGCCTTGAAAAGATGAGATTTTAATCTTTATGTTTCCTAAATCATTATCTCTCCTAGGCCTACCCATCCTAGCTTCTCTATTCCCATACCCACGCTCAAACCTGCCTCGGTTCACATATGGCTCATCAACCTCCTCCGACTTCGCCTCTTCCTCAACGTTCTGCCATGGAACATGCCCACCTTGCTGCCTGTTGTGGATCCTCTAGGAGTTCCCGCTTCTATCCTATCCAATCTCTCATGAATAGGTTCAATTTCAACCCCAACATATGCCTCATCTCCCCCAGCAGTGCTTGCGTTTGGAGGTTCAGATCTATTTGTTGTCGAAGTTCTTCGGTTGTGGCTTCTTCTTGATTATTGGCCATGTTTAAAATCTACAAAACAAAGTTAGAATCCTCATGATGAGAACCAACAAACAAATGATGAGAACCAACAAACATTCAAGGATCTATTGCATGTACCAGTTGGGCCTATTACAAGAGCAAGATCCAAGAATATCAAGGAAGCACTTAATGGGCTGATTCTAACGCAAGACATTCCAAACTTGGCCCAAAGGAAGATGAAGGCATAATAAATTTAATCCAAGCTATTGAGGGCTGATCTGACTTAATTTGGAGTGATTTAGGACGTGGATTAATGGCTGATTGACTTTCTAGCTCAATATCAGTTAATGGAGTTTTTTTCCTATTTTGGAGCTGCTGGTTTAGACTAAATTTACCTCAATTTAGGGTTTTTATTATTTAGCACATTTTTTTAGGTTTAAGTGGTTTATTTCCTTGTTTTTAGGTGCATTTAATGTTTTTAGGTCAAATCTGATTCCTGATATGGTTAGGTATCAATTAGGAATTATTTTAGAATATATTTTCTTGTGTGTCAAGTTTTATGGAGCCTTTAAATAGGCCCTTAAGTCTGTAAACGTTTTTTTTTTGGATATATTATTGAATAAAAAAATCAGAAAAGGTGAGGCT
>JAVQMG010000116.1:2880000-2900000 GCA_032878915.1 Castanopsis chinensis
AGATTCAAAGATTGAGGAAAGGAGAAACCAAGATTCATACTTGAGAGAAGATGAAATAGAAGCTTAGAGAGCAATTCTTGACTTACAACTACAGCCACACCCTTTACAGCAAAGTACAAATCCAAGATGTCCATTTCCTCCAAAACAGCTGGACTGTTTTAGAATCTTTCAATAGCAGTGCTGATTGAGAATCATCAAGTCAAGGGGGCACAATCAATTCCCTTTAGTTCTAAAATCAGTGCCCAAAGTGGTGATGCAACATCCAATTTCACCAAGAAGGTTGAAAATGGATCAAATGTTGCTAAATCAAGTAAGGCTTCCAAGGTACCAGCCAAGAACCAACTTGTTTTGTCAAAGGGTGAAACATTAGTTGTTGAAGAAATAGAAGATCAAAACTTTCTAGTTAAAAAGTTAGAAGACCAAGACATTGGACATCTTGTTTCTAATAGCTACATTGAAGAACAGATTGGTGAGGAAGGACAAGAATTGATTGAATGCATAATAAGTATGGTAGAATTTGTGCATGGTCAGTATGTAGAAGAACGAGCAAATGTTGTTGTTAAGGAAGCAAATGACTCTCCATTAGCGACAAGGGTTATGCAAGTTCTAAAACAAGAAGTAGAGGATCATAGACAACATAAAGGTTATATTCTTTGTTAGGAGGTAGCCATGAATGGGTTCCATCTTTTATATAGATGTGAAAAATTATATAAAGCTATCGTGGGCAAAAGGTGCAACACAAACAGCATGTACAAGTTAGTGCATCCACACTCGCAACCAAAGAAAGGGAAGGCAAGCCCCAAGCCAATGGTTAAGATGAAGAAGAATGAGCCACCAGTGAAGAATAAAGCCTTGTAGCATCAAAATATGCATGATTGATCATTAGCGAGGCAAAACACTTAATGTTCAATTTGGTGTACATGTTTTACAATTGAAAAGTAAACCAAACTTGAGAACAATTTTTCTTTCAAGAAAGGGAGTCCTCTTAATGCAGATGCATTTACATTGGTGTTTCATTTGTGTGGGACTTGGCTGTGCAGAAGCAACAGCCTTTGGTGTGCTGCAATAGCAGCAAACTTACCATGTAAGGCAACTGTATCATCCTATAACATCATAAAAATCTTATGGCAACCAAGAGCACTTGAGGCCAATTGCTTCTTAAGAGGGAGAGTCCTGATACAGCATTTCAAGCAACTATATGCCTATATCCTAATTCACTTGTAACTAATTAGTTAGTTAGTTAGAAGATTTCTTAAGCATTAACCTATAGGATTTAAACACTTGTCAACCATCTAGAGACTGCCAATGCCAAACAACTAGTATAAGTAGGATAATGTAAGCTCTTTGTAAATTAGTTTTGGTAATTGAATGAGTTGTTAGCCTTTGTGTGTTATTTGGAAGTAAGTGTTCTTGCAGAGGTACTTGTCCACCTAACAATTTGTTCTAAGTAACTCAGTCCTTTCATTGTTTCTAAACCATACACAAATAGCCCATCACATCCCCTGCATCATCCCTCCCTTTATGTAACTTAAATTCATTAGGATATGGAAGATAAGTAGTA
Source organism: Castanopsis chinensis (assembly GCA_032878915.1). NCBI lineage: Eukaryota > Viridiplantae > Streptophyta > Magnoliopsida > Fagales > Fagaceae > Castanopsis > Castanopsis chinensis. Next base: position 2,881,562 of record JAVQMG010000116.1, read on the forward strand.
GCTACAACATTAATCTAACCCTTATCCTCATCCATCATAATTTATTAGTAATTGCAGAAGACTTTGACTAAGCAAAATAACAAATGGACCATGGTGAAACTTTTAAAATTTTAAATATCTTACTCAAATCAAATAGATGCTCAAATCAATGATTACTATAACTTCAAACCTTAGCCACCATTAATATCCTAAAATGTAAACATGCAAACCCCTGCAAAAAACTGGAAACCTTCAACTCATAGATGAAAATAAAACATTAAAATATTAGTACATACAAATGCAAACCCTTAAAAGAAATCTTGTGATTTGAAAGGATATTACTAAACCACCAAGATTTTAGAGTGTTTCAATATACCCCTACACAACCAGTCCCTATGATTCAGAATTACTAAAATTCAAATAGCCTAAAAGAGCATAATACTAATAGCTGAAAGGAATATAAGACTATTTGAGTGTGATACTGATTTATTATAAGAAAAATATTTTTGGGAATAAAAGCATATAATCATGTTATACTTAAAGCATATGAGAATTTATGAACCCAAATACACATACCTCAAATCTACCAATCACCTCAGTATTCAAGCAAAATCATCAAAGTATTTTAGCTTACGAACGTCCAAGTGCGTGCACATGTGCGTGAATATCATATGAGTGAATATCAATGCTTATAAGCATACGATTATCAAAGCATTGAATATAAGAGCATATAATCATCAAATCGTCCAAATGTATGAGTACGAAATTATAAAAGCAAGTAGGCATATAATCGTTAAAGCATGTAAGCATGGGAGCATATGACCATTGGTCATCAAAGAAATATGCTAACATAGAAGTATCCAATCATAGAAGTGCACGAGCATATGAACGTTAGAGTATATAGGCATGTGGACAAATTCTCTTCAAAGCATTTAAACATAGTAGCATACGATTATCAAAGCATATGAACATAGAAATGTATGATTATTAAAGCATGTGTACATGAAAGTATGTGAATTTCAAAAGATGTGAACATAAAAAGTATGTGATCATCAAAGCAAATACACATGAAAGCATATGATCATCAAAGCAAGTACAAGTGTGAGCATGAGATCAACAAAGCATGTGAACATATAAGGACAGGAGGATTTAAACCTCAAAGTAAACATATATCTTACCGTTCAATTACTGTAGTATTTAAGCACAATTATCAAAGCGTTTGGGTGTCCAAGCATCCAACTACATGAACATTTCAGTCTCCAAGCGTATAAATATATCGTGGATCAAGTGTGTTCACATGTAGGTAAAAAATAAATCTTTTGAAGGAGTGACACTTAATTTAGGTGTAGCAATTAAGCATGAGAGAATACAAGCATTTGATCATGAGAACATACAATCACTCAAATCTACCAATCATTCAAGCAAAATCATCAAAACATTTGAGCTTACGAACGTCCAAGTGTGTGCACATGTACAAGAATATCATACGAGTGAATATCAACGCTTGTGAGTATACGATTATCAAAGCATTTGAATATAAAAGCATATAGTCATCCAATCGTCCAAACGTATGAGTACGAAATTATAAAAGCAAGTGGGCATATAATCGTTAAAGCATATAGGCATGGGAGCTCATGACTATTGAAACATGTGATCATCAAAGAAGTATGTGAGCATAGGAGCATCTAATCATAGAAGTGTACGAGCATATGAACATAGCATATAGGCATGGGGACAAATTCTCTTCAAAGCATTTAGACATAGTAGCATACGATTATCAAAGCATGTAAACATAAAAATGTATGATCATCAAAGCATGTGAACATAGAAGTAAGTGAATTTCAAAAGATGTGAAAACGTAAAAGCATATGATCATTAAAGCAAATACATATGAGAGCATATGACTCGTCAAAGCAAGTACACATGTGAGCACTTGATCAACAAAGCATTGAACATATAAGCACATGAGCATTTAAGCATTCAAGTACACACATACATCTTATTGTCCAATCACCTTAGGATTTAAACACGATCATCAAGGCGAGTGAGTGCTTAAGCATCCTACTATATGATTGTTTCAGTCTCTAAGCATATAGATATATCATCATTCAAGTGTGTGCACATGTGGTTAAAAAATAAATCTTATGAAGGAATGACACTTAATTTATATGTAAGCATTTAAGTACGAGCATATACAAGCATTTGATCATGAGAGCATACAAGCATGTGATCATTAGAGCAAACAAGCTTTTGAGCATTTAAGAACCCAAGTACACATACCTCAAATCTAGCAATCACCACAACATTAAAGCAATTTCATCAAAGCATTTGAGCTCACAAAACATCCAACGACATGATCATTTTAGCCTCCAAGCCTATAAACATATTAGCATCCAAGTGTGTGCACATGTTTGTGGATATCATACCAATAAATATTAATGCTTGTAAGCATGCGATTATCAAGGCATTTGAATGTAGAAGCATGTAATCATCAAATCATCCAAGCGTAGAAGCATGAAGCTATATAGGTAAATGGGAACGTGATTGTTAAAGCATGTAGGCATGGGAGCATATGATCATCGATGCATGTGATCATCAAAGAATTTGAATATCAAAGCATCTAAACATTGGAGCATGTGATCACCAAAGTATGTAGACATGTGAGCATGTGATTATTGAAGCAAATACATATATGAACATGTTATCAAAAAAGCATGAGAACATACAAGCATTTAATCATGAGATTAAGCAATAATGTGATCATGAGAGCAAAGGAGCATATGAGTATTTAAGCACCCTAGTACACATACCTCTAATCTCCCAATCTTCTAAGCATTCAAGCACAATCATCGAATCATTTGAGTGCACCTACGTCCAACAACACGATCACTTATGCCTCCAAGACTATAGACATTTCATGATCACCGTGTGTGCACATGTGTGTGGATATCAAACATGTGAATATCAATATTTATGAACATGTAATCACCAAAGCATGAGCAAGTAATCATCAAAGAATCCAAGTATATGAGAATAACGGCATACAGGTAACTAGGCATTTGATCATCAAAGCATATAGACATAGGAGCATATGATCATCGAAATATGTGAACATCAAAGCATGAGAGTATATGAGCATGTGATCATCAATGCAAGCAGGCATGTGTTCATTTTATCAACATAACAAAGACAAATGTAAGTAGGTTATCAACAAAGCATGTAAACATATAAGTATGTGATCTTGAGAGCATACACGCATATGAGCATTTAAGCACCATAGTACACATACCTCTAAACTCCCAATCAAATCAGCATTCAAGCACGATCGTCAATGCATTTGAACACATAAACATACTACTACACAATCCCTTAGGCTTGGAGCCAATATACGTTTCATCATCCAAGTGTCTGCATAGGTGTGTGAATATCAAACATGTGAATTTCAATGCATGTGAGTGTGCAATCATCAAAGCATTTCAAAATAGGAGTACGCAATCATCAATGCGTTCAAGCATATGAGCTCGAAGGCATACAGGTAAGTGGGCATGTGATCATCAAATCATGTAGACGTGGAAGCAATCTATCATCGTGGCATATGAACTTAGATGCATGTGATCAACAAATCATGTTAACAAATGAGCATCCAATCATAAAAGTGTCTGAGCATGTAAGCATCAAGGTGTATAGGCAAATGGACATGTTCTCATCAAAGCATATAGACATAGGAACAAACGATCATCAAAACAAACTGGCTGGATCCAACTATGTTGACTAAAAAAGGATTTTGGACATTGTTCTTACTGCTGAAGAGCACAAATATGTGCTTACTCAACCATGTCCGTGCTTTCCTTCATTAGATGCTCCTCTTGAGGAAAAACAGCAATATGATCGTTGACAGAAATCTAATGAGATGGCCAAGTGCTATGTCCTAGCATCTATCTCAAATGTTCTATAGCATCAAATGCAGGATGTAAAACTTGTTTCGGAAATAATGCTTAGTCTGAAGGAGATGTTTGGTGAGCAAGGTCGTTCTATAATGCAAGAAACCATGAGGCAAATTTATAATACTAAAATGGCTGCAAAAAGTTCAGTAAGGGAGCTTTTTCTTAGGATGATTGCTAATCTAAACACATTAGAAGTTTTAGGTACTGAAATTGATGGAGAATCCCAAGTGGATATAATACTCTAGTCACTACCAGAATCATTCAAGGAATTCAGACTCAATTATAATGTGAACAAAAAGATTTATTCTTTATCTGAATTAATGAATGAGTTAGTGGCGGCAGAAGGCATCCTTGGTACTTCTAGTATAGTAGTGATGAAATTGGGCATTTCATCTGCGAAGACTATAACATATCAACTAAGATGATTTGTCTTGATCATGAAAATGGAGATTTCTAGTTGATGTGTTGATATGTTTTAAGAGTTAAAACATATTGAATTGGACCGATGTGAGATTTATTATTCTCCTAACAACTATCAATTGAATAATAAACTCACGACTTATATTTGCATGAACTCTTAATCCTGCGAGGATAATAGACATGATCATCAAGTGTAGGTTGCTTTGATATATCAGGAGTGAGATCTATAATTACAGTCAAAATCTTAGTATGTTGAGCGGCCACATTTAGTGTTGATAGAATATATATTCTCAAGATGGAATTCATAGTCTCTTAACGGAGATACAAAATATTCCCTTGAGATAAGTTTAATGGGTTTGTTATTCTTAATCCTGCGAAGTTCCTTAAAGTATATATTTATGGAATTGGATTTCATAAATATATGATGAATAACTTAAAGAATTAAACCGAGTACTCAAGGAATTAAGATATAGTAATAAACAAAGTGGCAGTCTATTTTCATGACTTTGTATTACTATGAATATTTTACGAAGAGTTGCATGTATAATAAAGTCTTGGGATATAATTTATTAATAGGGCCTAGAGTGCAATTATATTTATATAGTGGTATTAAATATAATTAATAGTAATTTTGAACTTGTCAAGAGTTGACAGAAAAGCCCAAGACCCATTGGAGCTAATGTCTTATTGGTCCCTTTTAGTCCCACTCCAAGCCACACACTTAAGCCCATTTGGAAATGCCCAAAAGGCCAGCCCAATTAGATAATCAGTTAGATATAAAGGGAGAAACAGACTGAATTTTTCAGTAGAGAATTCATAGAGAATTTGCAAGAACATTCTTGTGAAGTAATGCAAAATAGTGTTAGACACTTTTTGACATTCTTCCTTTGGAACTAATTGAGAGACCACACACCTTGGGTGTTAGTGGAATTGGAGTGAAGATTGAAAGTGTTCCCAAGTGCTTCTGAACTTTGGTTTTGAAATTCACCGCTCCAAGGTACACTCTTTTATTCTTATATTCTGAAACTTAAATAGTGCATGTTAACTTTTATGTATGAAGTAGATCCGTTATTTTCTGCTGCCGCTGAATCTACTCTGATGCGATACAAGCATGTTATTTTTCCATCACTTTCTTCTTGAAATATGTTTGGTACAGAATCCCACAGATTCCTAGTGTGTGGATTCAAGTTGTACTAATCATATCTGTAATTCTTTACAGGGGTTCTAAGAGATCAGAAAGTTGAATGAGGGAGAACTATTTCTTACTTTGGCTGATGGCAGTAGGATTCCGGTTGTAGCTGTTGGAGTATTTAATTTATGTTTTAAGTCTAGAGTTTTAATATTGGAAGACTGTTTGTATGTACCTAATATTTGTAGGAATTTGATTTCTGCAACTTACTTAGGTAAACATGGATATTGTGTTATCCTTAAAGACAATGTTGTAATAAAGAAGGATAAAATATTTATCTGTTTTGGCAATATTGTGGATGGTCTTTATATTTTAACTCTTGACATGCATGAATTATACAATTCTGAAATAGATAGTAGCTCTCATGTAAAATTATTAAAGAGAAAGTTTCCTTCTACTAGCGATGCATATCTATGGCACTTGTATTTGAGTCATATTAATTCAAATAGAATTCAAAAACTAATCAAAGATGGACTTTTACAGCCCATGGACTTTGATGGATTTTCAGTTTGCGAATCTTGTTTGGAAGGTAAGATGACCAAACAACCTTTTGATGCAAAAGGTAGAAGAGCCCAAGAGTTGCTTGAATTAAGTCATACAGATGTATGTGGTCCTATGTCAACCCAAGCAAAAGGAGGTTATGAGTACTTCATCACTTTCACGGATGATTACTCAAGATATGGTTATATGTACCTAATGAGACAGAAGTCCGAAACCTTTGACAAGTTCAAAGAGTTTAGGGCTGAAGTGGAAAATCAATTGCTTAAACGCATAAAGGTCATTCGATCTGATCGAGGTGGCGAATACTTTTTTGGGGATTTCAAGGATTACCTAATTTAAAATGAGATTGTCTCCCAATTGACTGCACCTGGAACTCCCTAACAAAATGGTGTAGCGGAAAGAAGGAATAGGACTCTTTTGGAAATGGTTAGGTCCGTGATGAGTTACTTAACTTTACCAGTTTTTTTTGGGGATATGCACTAAAAACTGCTATGCATATTTTGAATTTAATTCCATCAAAATCTGTTCCCAACACACCTAAGGAATTATGGAGTGAGCGCAAGCCTAGTATGAAATATCTCTACATTTGGGGATGTCCAGCACATGTGTTAAAAGGGAAGTCTGATAAGTTAGAAGCTAAAACGGAAGTATGCATGTTTTTAGGGTATTCAAAAAAAACTAAGAGTTATTTATTCTATAATCATAAGGATAACAAAGTGTTTGTTAGCACCCATGCCAAATTTTTGGAAGATTATTATGTGAATAATTTTAATCCTAGAAGTAGAGTTGTGTTGGATGAAATGAATGAACCTGTAGTTGAACAACCAGTGGATGAAACTAGGGATGATGTGGCTATATTGGATACACCACAAGACATTACTCATAAGATGTCTAGTACACAGGTGCCTCGTCGTAGTGGATGATTTTTTCGGCCACCTATAAGATTTATAAGTTTGGGAGAAACTTATGTAGCTATCTCAGAAGAGACTGAATCGAATCCCTACACTTATGAAGAGACAATGAATGATATAGATGCACATCATTGGGTCTTAGCTATGAAATCTGAATTGGATTCTATGTATTCCAATCATGTATAGGATCTTGTAAAGACACGTAACGGCATTAAACCTGTTGGATACACCACAAAAGGAAGGTATTGATTATGATGAAACTTTTCGCCAGTAGCCATGCTTAAGTCTATCAGAATTCTCTTATCCATTGCTGCTCATTATGATTATGAGATTTGGCAAATGGATGTCAATACTGCATTTCTTAATGGCAATCTTGAAGAAGAAATATACATGTTGCAACCGAAAGGTTTCATTGCAAAGAACCAAGAGCATATGGTATGTAAGTTGAATAGGTCCATTTATGGACTTAAGCAAGCATCTAGGTCATAGAACATCAGATTTGATCAAGCAATCAAGTTATTTGGTTTTGAACAAAATCTTGATGAACCATGTGTGTACAAAAAACATCGAGACAAAGTAGTAATGTTCCTAGTGCTTTATGTTGATAATATTCTACTCATTAGGGATGATGTAGGGGTAATGTCATCGATTAAAGTTTGGTTGTCAAGTCAATTTGATATGAAGGACTTAGGTGAGGTCAACTTTATTCTAGGGATCAAGCTTTGGTGAGATCACAAGAATAAGATGTTAGGCTTATCATAAGCTGGATATATATATAAGGTTCTGATGCGAACCCCAACCTACACGCTTTGAGACCCAACAACAATATTGGAATATTTACCCAGGAAAGCTAAAATTCAGATTGTTGGTTGAACCCTGACCCAACACTTATAAGTGAAACGCGAACCAAAGGTATAAGCAACAAACCTTGACCCAATGATTATAAATGAATCACGAACCAAAGGTATAAAATTTAAACGCCACAAGGAAAAATCCCTGATAAGTTCACAGTTTTTTTGAAGAACCAAAAGAAGAGCAAAGCCTCACCTTTTCTGATTTTTATTCCATAATATATCAAAAAAAACGTTTACAGACTTAAGAGCCTATTTAAAGGCTCCATAAAACTTGACAGACAAGAAAATATATTCTAAAATAATTCCTAATTGATACCTAACCATATCAGGAATCAAATTTGACCTAAAAGCATTAAATGCACCTAAAAACAAGGAAATAAACTACTTTAAACCTAAAAAACGTGCTAAATAAAAAAAACCCTAAATTCAGGTAAATTTAGTCTGAAATAGCAACTCCAGAATAGGAAAAAAACCCCATTAACTAATATTGAGCTAAAAAGTCAATCAGCCATTAATCCACGCCATAAATCACTCCAAATTAAGCCAGATCAGCCCTCAATAGCTTGGATTAAATTTATTATGCCTTCATCTTCCTTTGGGCCAAGTTTGGAATGTCTTGCATTAGAATCAGCCCAAATCTCTTGAATCAGCCCATTAAGTGCTTCCTTGATATTCTTGGATCTTGCTCTTGTAATAGGCCTAACTGGTACATGCAATGGATCCTTGAATGTTTGTTGGTTCTCATCAGGTTCTAGAACAGTATAGTATGCAAAACTCCAAGAAAGGATTGCTTCCTTTTAGACATGGAGTTCCTCTGTCTGATGACCAAAGGCCTAAGACTCAAGAGGAAGAAAATATGATGAGACAAGTTCCTTATGCTTCTACAGTGGGAAGTCTCATGTATGCCATGCTTTGTACTAAACCAGACATTTGTTATTTAGTTGGCATGGTCAGCCGATATCAATCAAATGCAGGACCAAAACATTGGCAAGTTGTAAAGTATATTCTCAAGTATCTTAGGAGAACGAGAAATTATATGCTTATTTACCATTGTGAGGATTTGATTCCCATTGGCTATACAGATTCAGATTTTCAATCGAATCTAGATTTTAGAAAATCCACTTCAGGATGTGTTTTCACCTTGGGATGTGTTAAGCAATCTTGTATTTCTGAGCCATGGAAACTGAGTATATTGCTACTTGTGAAGCAGCAAAAGAGGCTGTTTGGCTTAAGAAATTCCTTTTTGATCTTGGTGTTGTAAGAATGAAGCAAGTTTCCATCACATTGTTTTGTGATAATAGTGGAGCGGTTGCATAATCCAAAGATCCAAGAAATCACAAGAAAGGAAAGCACATGAGAGGAAGTACCATATCATTCGAGACATTGTTGCTCGTGGAGATGTTGTGATAGCAAAGATTGAAAGTGCAAATAATCTAGCAGATCCTTTTACCAAATCCTTGCCTCAAAGGACTTTCGAGTCTCATTTGGAGGGAATGAGAGTTAGATTAGTGCATAATAGTCTTTAGGGCAAGTGGGAGATTTTTAGGATATGTGCCCTTAAATCCTATTGTATGATGCTATGTATGACATTATGTATGACTTAATGTTGTGCTTAATAAAGTTGTTTATTTTTATCTAAAATAATGGTAACATGAATATTTGGACATTATCATGTAGTCCATGAAATGCATAGTATGTGATTTATGTGATTTAGTCACAGAAAATATAAATCACAAGTTCTTTGTAAACTCAGAATTTATAGTTCGTAGTCGGTAATTAAATTGGGCATTTCATTTGCGGAGACTATAACGTATCAACTAAGATGATTTGTCTTGATCATGGAAGTGGAGACTTCTAATTGATATGTTGATATATTTTAAGAGTTAAGACATATTGAACTGGACTGTGTGAGATTTATTATTCTCCTAATGACTATCAAATGAATAATAAATCTCACAACTTTTATTTACATGAACTCTTAATCTTAAGAGAATAATGGACCTAATCATGACGTGTAGGTTGCTTTGATATATTAGGAGTGAGATCTAAAGTAACGGTCAAAACCTCAGTATGTTGGGCAGTCACATTTAGTGTTGATGGAACATATATTCTCAAGATGGAATTCATAGTCTCTTGATGGAGATATAAAATATTTCCTTGAGATAAGTTTAATGGGTTCAGTTATTCAGAGAGTTAGGCCTAATCACTTTGGTAAGAAATTACTAAAGTATATATTTATGAAATTGGATTTCATAAATATATGATGAATAACTTTAAAGTATTAAACCGGGTACTCAAGGATAGATGTAGTAATTTTCAAAGTGATAGTCTATATTCATAATTTTGTATTATTACGAATATTTTATGAAGAGGTTGCATGTATAATAAAGTCTTAGAATATAATTTATTAATAAGGTCTAGAGTGCAATTATATTTATATAGTGGTATTAAATATAATTAATAGTAACTTTGGACTTATCAAGAGTTGACGGAAAAGTCTAAGGCCCATTGGAACTAGTGTCCTATTGGTCCCTTTTAGTCCCATTCCAAGCCACACACTAAAGCCATTTGGAAAAACTCAATTGGAAATGCCCAATAGGCCGACCTAATTAAATAATCAGTTAGTTATAAAGGAAGAAACATAAAGAATTTTTTTTTAATAAAAAAAAAAAGAAGGGTAGAGAAAAAGAAAACGAGAGAGTGTGAGACACACTTTCATTCTCCCTTTGGAAACTGATTGAGAAACCACACATCTTGAGTGTAAAGTGGAATTGGAGTGAAGATTAAAAGTGTTCTCAAGTGCTTCTAATCTTTGTTTTGAATTTCTCCACATCAAAGTACGCTATTTTGTTCTTAAATTCTGAAATTTACATAGTGCATGTTATTAATCATGAATGAAATAGATTCTTATTTGTTGCTTCCGCTGTGTGTTTTGTATGAGATACAAAGCCACATTTTATCCAACAGTGTGTGGATATTAAACATGTGAATGTCAATTCTTGTGAGCATGCAAATATCAAAGCATTTGAACGTAGGCGCCTATAATCATCAAAGCATCTAAGCATATGAGCGTGAAGTTATACAAGAAAGTAGACATGTGACCGTCAAAGAATGTAGGCATGTGAGCATACGATCATTGAAGCATGTGAGCATCAAAGAATTTGAACATCAGAGCATCTAAACATTGGAGCATGTGATCACTAAAACAAGTAGATATGTGAGTATGTGATCATCAAAGCTGTTGGGATATTTGTCCTTAAATCCTATTGTATGATGCTATGTATTTTATTATGTAAGACATTATTATGTATGACTTAATGTTTTGGTTAATAAAGTTGTATTATTATTTGAAAATAATGGTAACATGAATATTGAGACATTATCATATAGTCCATGAGATGCAATAGTATGTGATTTATGTGATTTAGTCACAGAAGATATAAATCACAAGTTCTTTGTAAACTCAGAATTATAGTTCGTAGTCGGTGATGAAATTGGGCATTTCATCTGCGAAGGCTATAACATATCAACTAAGATGACTTGTCTTGATCATGGAAATGGAGATTTCTAGTTGATATGTTGATATGTTTTAAGAGTTAAGACATATTGAACTGGACCGGTGTGAGATTTATTATTCTCCTAAAGACTGTCAATAGAATAATAAACTCACGACTTATATTTGCATGAACTCTTAATCCTGAGAGGATAATGGACCTGATCATGAAGTGTAGGTTGCTTTGATATATCAGGAGTGAGATCTATAGTAACGGTCAAAATCTCAGTATGTTGGGCAGCCACATTTAGTGTTGATGGAACATATATTCTCAAGATGGAATTCATAATCTCTTAACGGAGATACAAAATATTCCCTTGAGATAAGTTTAATGGGTTTGTTATTCAGAGAGTTGGGCCTAACCACTTTAGTAAGGAGTTACTAAAGTATATATTTATGGAATTGGATTTCATAAATATATGATGAATAACTTAAAGAATTAAACCGGGTACTTAAGGAATTAAGATGTAGTAATAAACAAAGTGGCAGTCTATTTTCATGACTTTGTATTACTATGAATATTTTATGAAGGGGTTGTATGTATAATAAAGTCTTGGGATATAATTTATAAATAAGGCCTAGAGTGCAACTATATTTATATAGTGGTATTAAATATAGTTAATGGTAACTTTGGACTTGTCAAGAGTTGGCAGAAAAGCCCAAGGCCCATTGGAGCTAGTGTCTTATTGGTCCCTTTTGGTCCCACTCCAAGCCACACACTTAAGCCCAATTGGAAAGGCCCAAAAGGCCAGCCCAATTAGATAATCAGTTAGATACAAAGGGAGAAACATACAGAATTTTTCTGGAGTGAATTGATAAGAGATTCTGAAGAAAAATTGTAGAGGTTTTCATAGAGAAATAGAGAGAGTGTGAGACACACTTTCATATTCTCCCTTTGGAACTGATTGAGAGACCACACATCTTGGGCGTTAGTGGAATTGGAGTGAAGATTGAAAGTATTCCCAAGAGCCTCTCATCTTCAAGTTTTTGAAATTCACCTCTCCAAGGTACACTCTCTTGTTCATATATTCTGAAACTCAAATAGTACGTGTTAACTTTTATGTATGAAGTAGATCCGTTTCTTTTCCATTATACATTTATTCTTCCGCTGCGCATGTATGATTCCAACAAAAGCAAGTACACATGTGGCCATATTATGAACAAAGCATGAGAACATTTGTATTTAATCTTGAGAGCATGCAAGTATATAATCATTTAAGTACCCAAGTATACATAGCTCTAATCTCCCAATCAACTTTGCATTCAAGCACAATTGTTAATACATTTGAGCGCACGAACTCTCAACTACACGATCACTTAAGCCTCCAAGCCTATAAATATATCATCATTCAAGTGTGTGCATATGTCTATGGATATCAAACATATGAATATCAATGTATATGAGCATGGGAGCACGTCATAATCAAAGTCTCAAATCATCCAAACGTATAAGTACGAAATTTTAAAAACAAGTGGGCATATAATCGTTAAAGCATGGAGGCATGAGAGCATATGACCATTAGAACATGTGATCATCAAAGATGTATGTTAACATAGGAGCATCCAATCATAGAAATGTACAAACATATGAACATTATGGCATATTGGCATGAGGACAACTTCTTTTCAAAGCATTTAGACATAGTAGCATACGATTATCCAAGCATATGAACATAAAAATGTATAATCATCAAAGCGTATGTACATAGATGTATGTGAATTTCAAAAGATGTGAAAACATAAAAGCATGTGATCATCAAAGCAAATACACATGAAAGCATATAATTGTCAAAGCAAGTACACATATGAGCACGAGATCAACAAAGCATATGAACATATAAGCATTAGAGCATTTAAACCTCAAAGTACATATACATCTTATCGTTCAATTACCTTAAAATATAATCACAAACATCAAAGCGAGTGAGTGCCCGAGCACCCAACTACATGAACGTTTCAGTCTCCAAGCGTATAGATATATTGACGATCAAGTGTGTTCACATGTGGTTAAAAAATTAATCTTATGAAGGAGTAACACTTAATTTATATGAAGCATTTAAGCATAAGACAATACAAGTATTTGATCATGAGAGCAAAAAACCATGTGATCATTAAAGCATAAAGCATATGAGAATTTAAGAACCCAAGTACATATACTTCAAATCTGCCAATCACCTCAGCATTCAGTGCTTATGAGCATACGATCATCGAAATATGTGAACATCAATGCTAGTGAGCATAGGAGCATGTAATCATCAACGCAAGTAGACATATGAGCATTTTATCATCTCAACAAAGACAAACGTGAGTAGTTTATCGACAAAGCACGTCAACATACAAGCATGTGATCATGAGAGCATGCATGCAAATGAGCATTTAAGCACCCTAGTACGCATACCTTTAATCTCCCAATCATCTCATGATTCAAGCAAAATAATCAATGCAATTTGAGCATACAAAGTTACTACTACACGATCACTTTAGTCTTCGAGCCGATTGACATTTTATCATCCATGTATGTGCATGTGGATATCAAACATGTGGATATCAAAGCGTGTGAGCAACAAAGCATGTAAACATAGAAGCATTCTATCACCTGGCATGTAAACTTAAATGTAAGTGATCAACGAAGCATGTTAATATAGGATCATCCAATCATAAAAGTGTCTGAGCATATGAGCATCAAAGGATATAGGCAAGAGAACACGTTCTAGTCAATCCATATAGACATAGGAGAATATGATCATCAAAGTACGTGAACATTAAAACATGTGAACATAGAAGCATATGATCGTCAAATCAAGTAGACATGAGAGCATATGATCGCTAAGACAAGTACACATGTGAGCACGGGATTAACAAAGCATGTGAACATAAAAGCAAATGAGCATTTATGCCTCAAAGTACACATGCATCTCACCGTTCAATTACCTTAGGATTTAAGCACAATAATCAAAGCATATGAGCGTCCGTGCATCCAACTACATGAACGGTTCAATCTCCAAGCGTATAAATATATCATCAATCAAGTGTGTACACATGTGATTTAAAAATAAATCTTATAAAGGAGTGACTATTAATTTATATGCAAGAATTTAAGCATGAGAAAATACAATCATTTGATCATGAGAGCATACAATCATGTGATCATTAGAGCATAAAGCATATGAGCATTTAAGAATCCAAGAACACGTACCTCAAATCAAACCGATCACTTCAACATTGAAGCAAAATCGTCAAAGTGTTTGAGTGTACCAACGACCAACTACATGATCACTTAAGCTTCAAAGTCTATACACATATTAGCATCCAAATGTTTGCACATGTGCGTGAATATCAACTTTTATGAGCCTGCGATTATCAAAGTTTTTGAACGTTGAAACATATAATCATTAGAACATCCAAACGTATGAGCATGAAATTATTCAAGCAAGTGGGCATGCGATCATTAAAGCATGTAAGCATGGGAGCATATGACCATCAAAACATGTGATCATCAAAGAAGCATGTTAACATAAGAGTATCCAATCATAGAAGTGTCCGAGCACATAAGCATTACTAAGACATATAGGCAAGTGCACAAGTTCTTTTCAAAGCAAGCGTCTATACCTCTAAACATACGATCATCAAAGCATGTGAATATAGTAGTGTATGATCATCAAAGCATGTGAACATAGAAGTATGTGAATCTCAAAAGATGTGAACATAAAAGCATGTGATCATTTAAGCAAATAGACATATTAGCAAATGATCATCAAACCAAGTACACATGTAAGCATGTGATCAACCAAGCATTGAATATACAAGCACAAGAGCATTTTAGCATCCAAGTACAAATACAACTTACCATCCCATCACTTTAGGATTTAAGCACTATCGTCAAAGCATGTGTGTGCTTGAGCATCCAACTACATGAGCATTTCAGTCTCCAAGCATTTACATATATCGTGATTCAAGTGTGTGCACGTGTTTAAAAAATAAACCATATAAAAGAGTAACACTTAATTTTTATGTAAGCATTTAAGCATGAGAGTGTACAAACATTTGATCTTGAGAGAATACTAGCATGTCATCATTAAAGCATATGATCATTTAAAAACCAATGTTCACATACCTCAAATCTACCAATCGCCTCAGCATTCAAGCAAAATTGTCAAAACGTTTAAGCGCATGAACGTCAAACCACATGATCACCTGAGCCTCCAAGCCTATAAATATATTAACATCCAAGTGTGTGTACATGTGTGTGGATGTCATACGAGTGAATATCAATGTTTGTGAGCATGCGATTATAAATGCATTTTAACATAGCATAATGTAATCATCAAATTTTTTAAGCATACGAGCATGAAGTTATACAAGCAAGTGGGAAATTTGATCATTAAAGTATGTAGGTATGGGAGAATATGATCATCGAAGCATGTGAGAATCAAAGAATTTGAACATCAAAGCATCTAAGAACATTGGAGAATTTGATCGCCAAAGTGTGTAGACATGAGAGCATTTGATCGTCAAAGCAAGTATACATTTAAGCACTTTATCAACAATGCATAAGAACATACAAGCATTTGATCGTGAGATCAAACAATAATGTGATCGTGAGAGCATGCAAGAATGCGAGTATTTAAGCACCCAAATACACATACCTCTAGTCTCCCAATCTTCTCAACATTCAAGCACAATCGTCAAAGCATTTAAGCACACATATGTTTGACAATACAATCACTTGCTCCCCCAAGCCTATAGACATTTTGATGAGAACCAACAAACATTCAAGGATCCATTGCATGTACCAGTTGGGCCTATTACAAGAGCAAGATCCAAGAATATCAAGGAAGCACTTAATGGGCTGATTCAAGAGATTTGGGCTGATTCTAATGCAAGACATTCCAAACTTGGCCCAAAGGAAGATGAAGGCATAATAAATTTAATCCAAGCTATTGAGGGCTGATCTGGCTTAATTTGGAGTGATTTATGGCGTGGATTAATGGCTGATTGACTTTTTAGCTCAATATCAGTTAATGGAGTTTTTTTCCTATTCTGGAGTTGCTATTTCAGACTAAATTTACCTGAATTTAGGGTTTTTTTTATTTAGCACGTTTTTTAGGTTTAAAGTAGTTTATTTCCTTGTTTTTAGGTGCATTTAATGCTTTTAGGTCAAATTTGATTCCTGATATGGTTAGGTATCAATTAGGAATTATTTTAGAATATATTTTCTTGTCTGTCAAGTTTTATGAAGCCTTTAAATAGGCCCTTAAGTCTGTAAACGTTTTTTTTTTTGATATATTATGGAATAGAAATCAAAAAAGGTGAGGCTTTGCTCTTCTTTTGGTTCTTCAAAAAAAACTGTGAACTTATTAGGGATTTTTCCTTGTGGCGTTCAAATTTTATACCTTTGGTTCGTGATTCATTTATAATCATTGGGTCAAGGTTTGTTGCTTATACCTTTGGTTCGCGTTTCACTTATAAGCGTTGGGTCAGGGTTCAACCAACAATCTGAATTTTAGCTTTCCTGGGTAAATATTCCAATATTGTTGTTGGGTCTCAAAGCGTGTCGGTTGGGGTTCGCATCATTTGGTATCAGAGCACAGGTTCTAAAATCAGTTTTCTATCCGTTTATTTTCTTATTTCCTGTTATCACCATATCTTGCTCCTTTAGTGTTCTTCATTCATCGTTCTTACTTATTTTTTCTTTTACGTGCACTAGGTTAAAATTGTGCACCCAGCTGCAAAAAAAAAAAAAAAAAAAAAAAAAAAAAAAAAAAAACGTGAAAAAAAAAGTAAAAAAAAAAAAAAAAAGAAAGAAAACGACATTAAAAAAAAAAAAAAAAAACAATATATTTTTTGTACTTCCAGTTCTCTCAGACCAAAATTTTGTGTTTCTTTTGTCCTCTTCCTTTGATTTAGTATTTCTGTCATATTTTGCTGTTGGTATTTGTTTAAACGTTACAAGTCGAATTCCTTGATCAAGTTTATTAGTTTACTGCAGAACTGAAAAGGAGAAGCTACGAGTGGAAAAAGGCAGAGAGTGTGAGACTAATATCGGAAAAAAAGCCATTTTAAGAGTGAAACACGAGCGAGAGTGACATAATTTGAATGCAAACACGTGAGGGAGTGTTATGAGGAATTATTTTCTAACAATCTTCTGTTGTTTCAAAAGTATGTCTTCCAGGGTTGAAACATCAAATAGGGAAGGAGGGGAGGAGTCATCCATCATTTTGCAGGCTATGCAACAACAATTTGAACGTATGAACGTGGTGTTTAATGAGATTCGGGATCGGATGGATAGGCAAGATACAGTTATTGCTGCGTTGCGTGAGGAGCGTCCCCAAAGAGGCCCTAATGTTAGAAGGCAAGAAAGGCGTGCTCGCATGGATGATTCTGATGACTACCACGAGGATGAGTTTGAAGATGAAGAAGATCAAGCTTCAATGAACAATGAGGGCAGGTTTGTGCCAAGGGGAGAAAGGCGTGGTAGAGGTTTTCGAAGAGGTCTAAGATGGCAGGAAGGGGCTGACAGAAACCTTGGAAATATAAAAATGAAGATACCAGCGTTCCAAGGGAAAAATGATCCAGAAGCATACTTGGAGTGGGAAAAGAAGGTGGAGTTAATCTTTGAGTGCCACAACTACTCCGAAGAGAAAAAGGTAAAACTCGCTGCCATTGAGTTTACTGACTATGCTATTATATGGTGGGATCAACTTGTGATGAACAGAAGGAGAAACCATGAGAGATCAATTGAGACTTGGGAGGAAATGAAGGCCATCATGAGGAGGCAATTTGTTCCAAATCACTACTATAGGGACTTGTATCAGAAATTACAGAGTCTTACTCAAGGCTATAGAAGCGTGGATGACTACCACAAGGAGATGGAGATTGCCATGATTCGGGCAAATGTGGAGGAGGATAGAGAAGCTACCATGGCAAGGTTTCTGAATGGGCTGAATCGAGACATTGCCAACGTGGTCGAGTTGCAGCACTACGTGGAGTTGGAGGACATGGTGCACATGGCAATAAAGGTGGAACGACAGCTTAAAAGGAAAGGAACTCGGTCATTTCAAAATCCGGGCGCCTCTGCTTCATGGAGG
>JAVQMG010000116.1:2905000-3210000 GCA_032878915.1 Castanopsis chinensis
GCATGTAAGCACGCAATATTCGAAGAATTTAAAATAGGAGTAGGTAATCATCCAAGTGTCCAAGCATATGAGCTCGAAGGCATGCAGGCAAATGGTCATGTGATCATCAAAGCATGTAAACATGGAAGCAATTTATCATCGTGGCATGTGAACTTAAATTTATATGATTAACGAAGCATGTTAACATAGGAGCATCCAATCCTAAAAGTGTACGAGCATATGAGGGAGAAGGCTTATAGTCAAGTGGACATGTTCTCATTAAATCATGTAGACATAGAAGCATACAATCTTCAAAGTGTGTGAACATAGAAGTGTATGATCATCAAAACATGTAAAAAAAAAATGTGATCATTCAAGTGTGCACATGTGG
Organism: Castanopsis chinensis; assembly: GCA_032878915.1. Classification (NCBI taxonomy): domain Eukaryota; kingdom Viridiplantae; phylum Streptophyta; class Magnoliopsida; order Fagales; family Fagaceae; genus Castanopsis; species Castanopsis chinensis. The sequence continues at coordinate 2,905,371 of JAVQMG010000116.1, forward strand.
TTAAAAAATATATCTTACGAAGGAGTGCTAATTTATATGTAAGCATTTAAGAATGATAGTATACAACCATTTGATCATGAGTGCACACATGTGAGCACTTGATCAACAAAGCATTGAACATACAAGCACATGAGAATTATGCATTCAAGTACACACATACATCTTACCGTCCAATCACATTAGGATTTAAGCACGATCATCAAAGCGAGTGGGTGCCCGAGCATCCTACTACATGATCGTTTCAGTCTCCAAGCATATAGATATATCGTTATTCAAGTGTGTGCACATGTGGTTAAAAAATAAATCTTATGAAAGAATGACACTTAATTTATATGTAAGCATTTAAGCATGAGAGTATACAATCATTTGATCGTGAGAGCATACGAGTATGTGATCATTAGAGCATACAAGCATTTGAGCATTTAAGAACCCAAGTACACGTACCTCAAATCTACCAATCACCACAGCATTAAAGCAAAATCGTCAAAGCATTTGAGCTCACAAAACATCCACCCACATGATCACTTTAGCCTCCAAGCCTATAAATATACTAGCATCCAAGTGTGTGCGCATGTTCGTGGATATCATACCAGTGAATATTAATACTTGTGAACATGTAATTATCAAGGCATTTGAATGTAGGAGCATGTAATCATTAAATCGTCCAAGCGTATAAGCATGAAGTTATATAGGAAAATGGGAATATGATTGTGAAAGCATGTAGGCATGGAAGCATATGATCATCAATGCATGTGATCATCAAAGAATTTGAATATCAAAGCATCTAAACATTGGAGCTTGTGATCACCAAAGCATATAGACATGTAAGCATGTGATTATCGAAGCAAATACATATGTGAACATGTTATCAAAAAAGCATGAAAACATACAAGCATTTGATCATAAGATTAAGCAATAATGTGATTGTGAGAACACAGAAGCATATGAGCATTTAAGCACCCTAGTACACATACCTCTAATCTCCCAATCTCCTAAGCATTCAAGCACATTCGTTGAACCATTTGAGTGCACCTATGTCTGACAACATGATCACTTACGCCTCCAAGCCTATAGACATTTCATGATCACCGTGTGTACACATGTGTGTGGATATCAAACATGTGAATATCAATATATGTGAGCATGTAATCACCAAATCATGAGCAAGTAATCATCAAAGCATCCAAGCATTAAGAATAATGGCATACAGGTAAGTCGACATGTGATCATCAAAGCATATAGACATAGGAGTATATGATCATCGAAATATGTGAACATCAAAGCACGGGAGTATATGAGCATGCGATCATCAATGCAAGCAGACATGTCAGCATTTTATCAACACAACAAAGACAAATGTGAGTAACTTATCAACAAAGCATGTGAACATACAAGCATGTGATCTCGAGAGCATACATGCATATGAACATTTAAGCACCTTAGTACACATACCTCTAAGCTCCCAATCAAATCTGCATTCAAGCACAATCATCAATGCATTTGAAAGCATGAACATCCTACTACACGATCCCTTTGGGCTTGGAGCCAATATATATTTTATCATCCAAGTGTGTGCACGTGTGTGGATATCAAACATGTGAATTTCAATGCATGTGAGCATGCAATCATCAAAGCATTTCAAAATAGGAGTAGGTAATCATCAAAGCGTTCAAGTATATGAGCTCGAAAGCATACATGTAAGTAGGCATTCAAATCATGTAGACATGGAAGCAATCTATCATCGTGGCATATGAACTTAGATGCATGTGATCAACAAATCATGTTAACAAAGGAGCATCCAATCATTAAAGTGTCTGAGCATATGAGCATCAAGGTGTATAGACAAATGGACATGTTCTCATCAAAGCATATAGAGATAGGAGTGAACGATCATCAAAGCATATGAGTGTCCAAGCATCCAACTACATGAGCGCATCAACTTCAAAGCATATAGATTTATCATTATTCAAGTGTGTGCACATGTGGTTAAAAATAAATCTTACAAATAAGTGACACTTAATTTAAGTGTGAGTATTTAAGCATGAGAGTATACAAGTATTTGAGCATAAAAGCATACAAGCATGTGACCACTAGAGCATACAAGCATGTGACCACTAGAGCATACGAGCATATGAGTATTTAAGATCCTAAGTACATATACCTTTAATCTTGCAATCACCTTAACATTCAAGCAAAATCGTCAAAGCTTCCGAGCACATGAATGTCCAACTACTTAATCACCCAAGCCTCCAAGCTTATAGACATATTAGTATCCAAGAGTGTGCACATGTGTGTAATTATTAAACATGTGAATATCAATTCTTGTGAGCGTGAAAATATCAAAGCATTTGAACGTAGGCACATGTAATCATCAAAGCATCCAAACATATAAGCGTGAAGTTATACAAGAAAGTAGTCATGTGATCGTTAAAAAATGTAGGCATGTGAACATACGATCATCGAAGTATGTGATCATCGAAGCATGTGATCATCAAAGAATTTGAACATCAAAGCATCTAAACATTGGAGTATGTGATCACCAAATCAAGTAGACATGTGAGTATGTGATCATAAAAACAAGTACACATGTGGCCATATTATCAACAAAGCATGAGAACATTTGCATTTAATCATGAGAGCATGCAAGTATATAAGCATTTAAGCACCCAAGTATACATACCTCTAATCTCCCAATCAACTTTGCATTCAAGCACATTTGTTAATGCATTTGAGTGCACGAACTCCCAACTACTCGATCACTTAAGCCTCCAAGCCTATAAACATATCATCATCCAAGTGTGTGCATGTATGTATGGATATCAAACATATGAATATTAATGTATGTGAGCATGGGAACATGTGATAATCAAAGTATGAGTATAATCATCAAATCGTCCAAAGGTATGAGTACGAAATTATAAAAGTAAGTGGGCATATAATTGTTAAAACATGGAGGCATGGGAGCATATGACCATTGGAACATGTGATCATCAAAGAAGTATGTTAACATAGGAGCATCCAATTATAGAAGTGTACGAGCATATGAACATTAAGGCATATAGGTATGTGGACAACTTCTTTTCAAAGCATTTAGACATAGTAGCATACAATTATCGAAGCATGTAAACATAAAAATGTATAATCATCAAAGCATGTGTACATAGATGTATGTGAGTTCTAAAGATGTGAAAACATAAAAGCATGTGATCATCAAAACAAATACACATGAGAGCATATGATTGTCAAAGCAAGTACACATGTGAGCACGAGATCAACAAAGTATGCGAACATATAAACACTGAAGCATTTAAACTTCAAAGTACATACATCTTACCGTTCAATTATCTTAAAATATAACCACAAATATCAAAACGAGTGAGTGCCCAAGCATCCAACTACACGAACGTTTCAGTCTCCAAGCGTATAGATACATTGACGATCAAGTGTGTTCACATGTGGTTAAAAAACAAATCATTTGAAGGAGTAACACTTAATTTATATGTAGCATTTAAGTGTAAGAGAATACAAGCATTTGATTATGAGAGTATATAGCCATGTGATCATTAGTGCATGAAGCATATGAGAATTTAAGAACCTAAGTACACATACCTCAAATCTGCCAATCGCCTCAGCATTCAGTGCTTATAAGCATACGATTATCGAAATATGTGAACATCAATGCTAGTGAGCATAGGAGCATGTAATCATCAATGCAAGTAGACATGTGAGCATTTTATCATCTCGACAAAGATAAATGTGAGTAGTTTATCGAAAAAACACATCAACATACAAGCATGTGATCATGAGAGCATACATGCATATGAGGATTTATCTCCCAATCATCTCATGATTCAAGCAAAATCATCAACACATTTGAGCATACAAGCTTCCTACTACACGATCACTTTAGTCTTCGAGTCGATTGACGTTTCATCATCCATGTGGGTGCACATGTGTGGATATCGAACATGTGGATATTAATGTGTGTGAGCATCAAACCATGTAAACATAGAAGCGCTCTATCGTCTAGCAAGTGAACTTAAATGTATGTGATCAATGAAACACGTTAATATAGGATCATTCAATCATAAAAGTGTCCGAGCATATGAGCATCAAGGCATATAGGCAAGAGACCACGTTCTCGTCAATCCAGGAGAATATGATCATCAAAGCATGTGAACATAGAAACATATGATCATCAAAGCAAGTAGACATGAGAGTATATGATCGCCAAAACAAGTACACATGTAAGTACGGGATCAATAAAGCATGTGAACATACAAGCAAAAGAGCATTTATGCCTTAAAGTACGTATACATCATACCGTTTAATTACCTTAAGATTTAAGCACAATCATCAAAGCATATGAGTGCTCGTGCATCAAACTACATTAAATCATCCAAACTTATGAGCATGAAATTATACAAGTGAGTGGGCATGTGGTCGTTAAAGCATGTGGGCATATGATCGTTAAAGCAAGTGATCATAGAAGAAGCATGTTAACATAGGAGCATCCAATCATAGAACTGTCTGAGCACATGAGCATTACTAAGGCATATAGGCAAGTGGACAAGTTCTTTTCAAAGTAGTAGACATACCTCTAAGTATACGATCATCAAAGCATGTGAACATAGAAGTGTATGATCATCAAAGCATGTAAACATAGAAGTATGTGAATCTCAAAAGATGTGAACATAAAAGCATGTGATCATTTAAGCAAATAGACATATTAGCAAATGATCTTCAAAGCAAGTACACATGTTAGCATGTGATCAACCAAGCATTAAACATACAAGCGCATGAGCATTTTAGCATCCTAGTACACATGCAACTTACCGTCTCATCACTTTAGGATTTAAGCACTATTGCCAAAGCATGTGTGTGCTCGAGCATCCAACCACATGAGCATTTCAATCTCCAAGCATGTAGATATAACATGATTCAAGTGTGTGCACATAGTTAAAAAATAAATCATATGAAGAAGTGACAATTTATATGTACAAGCATTTGATCTTGAGAAAATACTAGCAGGTCATCATTAAAGCATACAAGCATATGAGCATTTAAGAACCAATGTTCACATATCTCAAATCTACCGATCACCTCAGCATTCAAGCAAAATCGTGAAAACGTTTGAGCGCATGAACATCAAACTACATGATAACCTAAGCCTCCAAGCCTATAAATATATTAACATCCAAGTGTGTGTACATGTGTGTGGATATCATACGAGTGAATATCAACGTTTGTGAGCATGCGATTGTAAAAGCATTTTAACATAGGATCATGTAATCATCAAATTCTCCAAGCATACGAGCATGAAGTTATACAAGCAAGTGGGCATTTGATCATTAAAGTATGTAGGCATGGGAGTATATGATCATTGAAGCATGTAGGCATGGGAGTATATGATCATTGAAGCATGTGAGAATCAAAGGATTTGAACATCAAAGCATCTAAAACATTGGAGAATTTGATCGCCAAAGCGTGTATACATGAGAGAATTTGATCATCAAAGCAAGCATATATCTGAGCACATTATCAACAATGCATGAGAACATACAAGTATTTGATCATGAGATCAAACAAGAATGTGATCGTGAGAGCACTTAAGAATATGAGCATTTAAGCACCCAAATACACATACCTCTAATCTTTCAGTCTTCTCAACATTCAAGCACAATCTTCAAAGCATTTAAGCGCACATATGTTCGACAATATGATCACTTGTGCCCTTAAGCCTATAGACATTTCACGATCGCTGTGTGTGATCATCAAACATGTGAATATCAATGCATGTCAGTATGCAATCATCAAAGCATTTGTATATGATCAAGTAATCATCAAAGCGTCCAAGCATCTGAAATGGGAACACACGATCATCGAGCATGTGAACATCAAAGCATGTGCGGGAGCATGTGATCATCAAAGCAAGTGGACATGTGAGCATTTTATCATCAAAGCAATGACGAATATGAGTAGGTTATCAACAAAGTGTGTGAATATACAAGAATGTGATCATGAGAGTGTACATCCATATGAGTATTTAAGCACCCAAGTACACATACCTCTAATCTCCAAATCATCTCAGCATTCAAGCAAAATCATCAACACATTTGAGTGTACAAACATCCTACTACATGAGCACTTTAGCCTTCTAGCCAATGGACATTTCCTCATCCAAGTGTGTGCACATTTGTGGATATCAAACATGTGAATAGTAATGCATATGAGCACGCAATATTCGAAGCATTTAAAATAAGAGTAGGTAATCATCAAAGCATCCAAGCATATGAGCTTGAAGGCGTACAAGCAAATGTTCATGTGATCATCAAAGCATGTGAACATGGAAACAACTTATCATCAAGGCATGCGAACTTAAATTCATATGATTAACGAAGCAAGCTACCATAGGAGCATCCAAGCATAAAAGTGTACGAGTATATAAGCGTGAAGGCATAGAGTGAAATGGACATGTTCTCATTAAATCATGTAGACATATGAGCATAAGATCATCAAAGTGTGTGAACATAGAAGTGTATGATCATCAAAGCATGTGAACAAAAAAAACATGTGATCAATCAAGTGTGTGCACATGTGGTTTAAAACTATATCTTATGAAGGAGTGCTAATTTATATGTAAGCATTTATGAAAGAGAGTATACAACCATTTGATCATGAGTGCACACATGTAAGCACTTGATCAACAAAACATTGAATATACAAGAACATGAGCATTTAAGGATCCAAGTACACACATACATCTTACCGTCCAATCACCTTAGGATTTAAGCACGATCATCAAAGCGAGTGAGTGCCTGAGCATCCTACTACATGATCGTTTCAGTCTCTAAGCATATAGATATATCGTCATTCAAGTGTGTGCACATGTGGTTAAAAAATAAATCTTATGAAGGAATTACACTTAATTTATATGTAAGCATATAAGCACGAGAGTATACAAGCATTTGATCGTGAGAGCACACGAGCATGTGATCATTACAGCATACAAGAATTTGAGCATTCAAGAACCCAAGTACACGTACCTTAAATCTACCAATCACCAAAGCATTAAATCAAAATCGTCAAAGCATTTAAGCTCACGAAACATCCAACCACATGATCACTTTAGCCTCCAAGCCTATAAATATATTAGCATCCAAATGTGTGCACATGTTTGTGCATATCATACTAGTGAATATTAATGCTTGTGAGTATGCAATTATCAAGACATTTGAATGTAGGAGCATGTAATCAGCAAATCGTCCAAGCGTATAAGCATGAAGTTATATATGTAAATAGGAATGTGATTGTTAAAGAATGTAGGCATGGAAGCATATGATCATCGATGCATGTGATCATCAAAGAATTTGAATATCAAAGCATCTAAAAATTGGAGCATGTGATCACCAAAGTATGTAGACACGTGAGCATATGATTATCGAAGCAAATATACATGTGAACATGTTAATCAAAAAAGTATGAGAACATACAAGCATTTAATCATAAGATTAAGCAATAATGTGATTGTGAGAGCATATAAGCATATGAGTATTTAAGCACCCTAATACACATACCTCTAATCTCTCAATCTCCTAAGCATTCAAGTACAATCGTCGAATCATTTGAGTTTTCCTACGTCCGACAACACGTCAATTATGCCACCAAGCCTATAGACATATCATGATCACCGTGTGCACATGTGTGTGGATATCAAACATGTGAATATCAATGTATATGAGCATGTAATCACCAAAGCATGAGCAAGTAATCATCCAAACATCCAAGCATATGGTAAAAATGGCATACAGGTAAGTGGGCATGTAATCATCAAAGCATATAGACATAGGAGCATATGATCATCGAAATATGTGAACATCAAATTATGGGAGTATATGAGCATGTGATCATCAATGCAAGCAGACATGTGAGCATTTTATCAACACAACAAAGACAAATGTGAGTAGGTTATCAACAAAACATGTGAACATATAAGCATGTAATCTTGAGAGCATACACGCATATGAGCATTTAAGCACCTTAGTACACATACCTCTAAGCTCCCAATCAAATCAGCATTCAAGCACAATCGTCAACGCATTTGAGCATAAACATCCTACTACACGATCCCTTTAGGCTTAGAGTCAATATACATTTCATCATCCAAGTGTGTGGATATCAAACATGTGAATTTCAATGCATGTGAGCATGCAATCATCAAAGCATTTCAAAATAGGAGTAGGTAATCGTCAAAGTGTATGACATGGAAGCAATCTATCATCGTGGCATATGAACTTAGATGCATGTGATCAACAAATAATGTTAACAAAAGAGCATTCAATCATAAAAGTGTCTGAGCATATAAGCATCAAGGTGTATAGGCAAATGGACATGTTCTTATCAAAGCATATAAGATATAGGAGCGAACGATCATCAAAGCATATGAGTGCCCAAGCATCCAACTACATGAGCGTATCAACTTCAAAGCATATAGATTTATCATCATTCAAGTATGTGCACATGTGGTTAAAAATAAATCTTACAAATAAGTGACACTTAATTTAAGTGTGAGTATTTAAGCATGAGAATATACAAGTATTTGAGCATAAGAGCATATAAGCATGTGATCACTAGAGCATACGAGCATATAAGCATTTAAGAACCTAAGTATATATACCTTTAATCCTGCAATCACCTTAGCATTCAAGCAAAATCATCAAAACTTCCGAGCACATGAACGTCCAACTACCTGATCACTTAAACCTCCAAGCTTATAGACATATTAGTATCCAAGAGTGTGCATGTGTGTGGATATTAAACATGTGAATATCAATTCTTGTGAGCATGCAAATATCAAAGCATTTGAACGTAGGCACATGTAATCATCAAAGCATCCAAGCATATAAGTGTAAAGTTATACAAGAAAGTAGTCATGTGATCGTCAAAGAATGTAGGCATGTGAGCATACGATCATCGAAGCATGTGATCATCAAAGAATTTGAACATCAAAGCATCTAAACATTGGAGCATGTGATCACCAAATCAAGTAAACATATGAGTATGTGATCATAAAAACAAGTACACATGTGGCCATATTATTAACAAAGCATGAGAACCTTTGCATTTAATCATGAGAGCATGCAATATAAGCATTTAAGCACCCAAGTATACATACCTCTAATCTCCCAATCAACTTTACATTCAAGTACAATTATTAATGCATTTGAGCACACGAAATATGTGAACATCAATGCTAGTGAGCATAGGAGCATGTAATCATCAATGCAAGTAGACATGCGAGCATTTTATCATCTCAACGAAGACTAATGTGAGTAGTTGGTCGACAAAGCACGTCAACATACAAGCATGTGATCATGAGAGCATACATGTAAATGAGCATTTAAGCACCCTAGTACGCATACCTCTAATCTCCCACTCATCTCATGATTCAAGCAAAATTATCAACGCATTTAAGCATACAAACTTCCTACAACACAATCACTTTAGTCTTCGAGCCGATTGACATTTTATCATTCATGTGTGTGCACGTGTGTGGATATCGAACATGTGGATATCAATGCGTGTGAGCATCAAAGCATATAATCATAAAAGCATTCTATCGTCTGGCATGTGAACTTAAATGTATGTGATCAACGAAGCATGTCAATAAAGGATCATCCAACCATCAAAGTGTCCGCGCATATGAGCATCAAATGATATAGGCAAGAGAACACGTTCTCGTCAATCCATATAGACATATGAGAATATGATCATCAAAACATGTGAACATAAAAGCATATGATCATCAATCAAGGGTGTGCACATGTGGTTTAAAAAAAAACTTATAAAGGAATGACTCTTAATTTATATGCAAGCATTTAAGCATAAGAAAATACAATCATTTGATCATGAGAGCATACAATCATGTGATCATTAAAGCATAAAGCATATGAGCATTTAAGAACCCAAGAACACATACCTCAAATCAAACCGATCACTCCAACATTGAAGCAAAATTGTCAAAGTGTTTGAGCATACCAACGTCCAACTACATGATCACTTAAGCTTCTAAGCCTATACACATATTAGCATCCAATTGTGTGCATGTGTGTGAATATCAATTCTTATAAGCATGCAATTATCAAAGCATTTGAACATTAAAACATATAATCATTGGAACATCCAAATGTATGAGCATGAAATTATATAAGCAAGTGGGCATGTGATCGTTAAAGCATGTAGGCATGAGAGTATATGACCATCAAAACATGCGATCATCAAAGAAGCATGTTAACATAGGAGCATCCAATCATAGAAGTGTCTGAGCACATGAGCATTACTAAGCCATATAGGCAAGTGGACAAGTTATTTTCAAAGCAAGTAGACATACCTCTAAGCATACGATCATCAATGCATGTGAACATACTAGTGTGTGATCATCAAAGCATGTGAACATAGAAGTATGTGAATCTCAAAAGATGTAACATAAAAGCATGTGATCATTTAAGCAAATAGATATATTAGCAAATGATCATCAAAGCAAGTACACATGTGAGTATGTGATCAACCAAGCATTGAACATACAAGCACATGAGCATTATAGCATCCAAGTACACATACAACTTATCATCTCATCACTTTAGGATTTAAGCACTATCGTCAAAACATGTGCGTGCTTGAGCATCCAACCACATGAGCATTTCAGTTTCCAAGGATGTAGATATAACATGATTCAAGTGTGTGCACGTGGTTAAAAAATAAATCATATGAAGGAGTGACACTTAATTTATATGTATGCATTTAAGCATGAGAGTGTACAAGCATTTGATCTTGAGAAAATACTAGTAGGTCATCATATGAGCATACAAGCATATGAGCATTTTGTTGGATAAATATCTGGTTTTGTATCTCATACAAAACACACAGCGGAAGTAACAAACAAGGATCTATTTCATTCATGATTGACAATATGCACTCTGTAAATTTCAGAATTTAAGAATAAGATAGTACCTTGGTGTGGAGAAATTCAAAACAAAGATTAGAAGCACTTGGGAAAACTTTTAATCTTCACTCCAATTCTACTTTACGCCCAAGATGTGTGGTCTCTCAATCAGTTTCCAAAGGGAGAATGAAAGTGTGTCTCACACTCTTTCTTTTCTCTACGAAAGATCACATTATTAAAATCCTGTATATTTCTCCCTTTATAATTAACTGATTATCTAATTGGGCCGGCCTATTGGGCCTTTCTAATTGGGCTTTAGTGTGTGGCTTGGAGTGAGACCAAAAGGGACCAATAAGACACTAGCTCCAATGGGCCTTGGACTTTTTCGTCAACTCTTGACAAGTCCAAAGTTACCATTAATTATATTTAATACCACTATATAAATATAATTGCACTCTATGCCTTATTAATAAATTATATCCCAAGACTTTATTATACACGCAACCCTTTCATAAAATATTCGTAGTAACACAAAGTCATAAATATAGACTGCCACTTTGAAAATTACTACATCTTATCCTTGAGTACCCGGTTTAATCCTTTGAAGTTATTCATCATATATTTATGAAATCCAATTACATAAATATATACTTTAGTAATTTCTTACCAAAGTGATTAGGCCTAACTCTCTGAATAACCAAACCCATTAAACTTATCTCAAGGGAATATTTTGTATCTCCATTAAGAGACTATGAATTCCATCTTGAGAATATATGTTCCATCAACACTAAATGTGGTTGCCCAACATACTGAGGTTTTGACCATTACTTTAGATCTCACTCATGATATATCAAAGCAACCTACATCTCATGATTAGGTCCATTATTCTCTCAGGATTAAGAGTTCATGCAAATAGAAGTTGTGACATTTATTATTCATTTGACAGTCGTTAGGAGAATAATAAATCTCACAGCGGTCCAGTTCAATATGTCTTAACTCTTAAAACATATCAACATATCAACTAGAAGTCATCACTTCCATGATCAAGACAAATCATCTTAGTTGATACGTTATAGTCTTCGCAGATGAAATGCCCAATTTCATCACCGACTACGAACTATAAATTCTGAGTTTACAAAGAACTTGTGATTTATATCTTCTGTGACTTTTCACATAAATCACATACTATGCATCTCATGGACTATATGATAATGTCCAAATATTCATGTTACTATTATTTTAGATAAAAATAAATAACTTTATTAAACACAACATTAAGTCATACATAATGTCATACATAGCATCATACAATAGGATTTAAGGGCATATATCCTAACATATTTAAGAACCAATGTTCACATACCTCAAATCTACCTATCACCTCAGCATTCAAGCAAAATCATCAAAACATTTGAGCGCATGAACGTCAAACTAAATGATCACCTAAGCCTCCAAGCCTATAAATATATTAACATCCAAGTGTGTGTACATATGTGTGGATATCATACAAGTGAATATCAATGTTTATGAGCATGTGATTGTAAAAGCATTTTAACATAGGATCATGTAATCATCAAATTGTCCAAACATACGAGCATGAAGTCATACAAGTAAGTGGGCATTTGATCATTAAAATATGTAGGCCTGGGAGTATATGATCATCAAAACATGTGAGAATCAAAGAATTAGAACATCAAAGCATCTAAAACATTGGAGAATTTGATCGCCAAAGTGTGTAGACATGAGAGCATTTGATCGTCAAAGCAAGTATGAAAACATACAAGCATTTGATCATGAGATTAAGCAATAATGTGATCGTGAGAGCATAGAAGCATATGAGCATTTAAGCACCCTAGTAAACATACCTCTAATCTCCTAAAATATATATGTAATTGGCTTATATCAATACTAGTGAGTTTTGCTTATCAAAAACAAATATTATGAGTGTTCAATGCACATAGTTGTTTTTTATAAGATTGTGTTAGAATTCAAAAAAAAAAAATTTATTTAATAAGTTTATTTTAGTGATGAGTTCTTTGGAATTCTTTTTTATGGTGAAAATGACACCATTTTTCCCCCATATTTTGGCTTTGTAACACCCAATGACCTCGTGAGGCTTAGCAAAGAAAATCAAAGACAAAAGCATAATGGCTGTGACAATGCTGAAAAGGTTTTTCCTCCAAAAATACATAGTTTGATATTGATGAATAAATAAAATGACTGGAATTGTAAGTGTAAAATGAGTGTGGTGGGGTATTTAAATTAAATATACATCTTTGATGAAGTTACTAAGAATGATCAAGGGAAATTGTTACACTATTTCTAGAAAGAGAACTTGTCTTTTGACGAGATGTTCACACCAAGATCCATAACATATTTTTGTGGTTGACATTATCGTTATTTCCTTTTCATCTCAAATTACACTCACGATATATCTATGTAGTCCAATCAAACCAAAGTATAAGTTTCCATAAAGAAAAGCCGACAAAAAAAGCCCCCACTTGGTTTGGGCCTATCTATTTTTACATCACTTTTACAACAAATCTTAGGTGACATATTGTTACAAGTTTTAAGTTGAATCTATAATTGAAATTAGTTTTAATAACAACATGCCAAATAATATTTGTTGTGAAAGTATTGTGAAAATGTTGTGGACAAAGAGCATTTCTCTAAAACAAAAGGCTTTGAAGGACTAACTTGTAAGAAGGACCAGTATATTAATATATGCTAAGGCTCCCACGCATGACAGCGTGATTACTCCTACATGTTCTCAATTTTTTGATATGTTATGAGAATTGTTTTTTAAATATATCATTTATTTTAAATATACTTTATACTTTTGACACTATTAATTTTGAAAACTTTAAATGATTATAAAATATGTAATAACTAAATAAAAACATACCTAAAACTTTTTTTGAGGGAATAAAATTAATTTTAAATAATCAAGATATCTACACTTTGTGGTGGTCTAAATTTTTTAGAATTATAGTATATAATTACAACTTTTTATCAATATTTGTGTCAATGCTTCTTAAACCAAAATTATCACCTAGCTACAATATAGGGTGGGACTAGAGAAGCTAAGGGGATAAGTTTGATGCATGAGTCATGTATTTATATGTCATAAAAGGGAAAATTCCTTTTTTAAAAAAATAAAAAATAAAGAAAGGGATCATTTTGATTTTGTGCAAATTCCATTTTTTTACTCCACATCTCTTTCTTGGTTAGCATACAAATTTGATATTGTAAAACTTTAAGGGTTATGCAAATTACATAAGATTTTCTATGAAACTAAGGTAAAGGCTTTACATTTGTTAAGTGGGCAAGAGAAGAAATCAATTATATCAATTAAAGTCAACTTGATAAGATAAACGCCTAATTCCCTTAGACAAGTCAAAATGGCTCTAGGGCTAAGACAAAAAACAAGAAATGTGATAAACAACTCTAAGCAACATGAATATAGGCCTACGACCCCCAGAATAATATTAAAGTATGCTCAAAACCTAGATAGAATAAAGATAAACCTAAGATTTAGATGGAGAGAATATGGGTCTAAGGCCTCTAGACAAATTAAGGATGGGCCTAAGACCCAAATAGAGAACAAGATGGGCCTAAAGGCTCCTAGACAAATAAGGACAAGCCTAAGGCAAAACAAGATGGGCCTAAAGTCCAATAAGAGAACAATGATAGACATAATTCTCCTATACAAAATCAAAGATAGGCCTAAGGCCCTATGACAAAACAAGATGGGTCTAACAACCTAAGACAAACAAGGATGGGCCTAAAGCCCAAACAGAGAACTAGATGAGCCTAAAACCCCTAGATGAAGGACCAAAAATAGACTTAATACCCCCTAGACAAGGTAAATATAGATTTAAGTCCCAAACAAAACTATAAAACAAGATGGGCTCAAGGCCAAACTAGAAATGAAAGACTTGAATCATCAAACAAAGCCATTAAAAATTTTAAATTGGTCAACCTTTAAAAAAAATATTTTGATAACACTTTTGAAGATTCATTTGAAAGTAACGATTTTTTTTTTTTAAGAAAAAAAAACCATTTGAATCTTTTAGAAAAAGGTTAATTGCAAATAACCCTTTTTTGTTTGTTTTTTTTTTTTTTTCTTTTGCTTTGTAAAACCATTTTTTTAAAAATGATTTGAGAATAAATTTTGAAAACTTAATTATTTTGTTGACAATTTATTTCAAAAAGTTATTTGAAAACTTCATTTTTTTAAAAACCTCATTGAGAATTTCTTTGGAAAGAAAAATTCATTAAGAATTTAAAAGATTTCTGATGCGAACCTCAATCGACACGCTTTGAGACCCACAACTAATATTGAAATATTTACCAAGGAAAGCTAAAATTCAGATTTTTGATAGAACCCTGACCCAACGTTTATAAGTGAAATGCAAACCAAAGGTATAAATAACAGACCTCAACCCAATGACTATAATTGAATCACAAACCGAAGGTATAAAGTTTGAATGCCACAAGGAAGAATCTCTGATAAGTTCACAGTTTCTGAAAAACCAAAAGAAGAGTAAAACCTCACATTTTTTGATTTTTTTTTTTTTCAATAGTCTTCTATTGCAATGAGTGCATGCTATCTATAAGACATGACTGAAAAATAAAAAATATAAAAAAAACGTACTAATAATAAAACCCTAAATAAAAGTTGATTTAGTCTGAAATTAGCAGGTCCAAAATAGGAAAATAGCTAAAAAAACGTTCTAAATAATCAAAGCCCTAAATTCAGATAGATTTGGTCTAAAATAGTAGTTCCAGAATAGGAAAAAATCTCTATTAACTGATATGGAGCTAGAAAGTAAATCAGCCATTAATCCACGCCATAAATCACGCCCAATTAAGCTATATCATCCCTCAATAGCTTGGATTATATTTATTACGCCTTCATCTTCCTTTAGGCCAAGCTTGGAATATCCTGTGTTAGAATCAACACAAATCTCTTGAATTAGCCCATTAAGTGCTTCTTTGATCTTCTTGGATCTTACTCTCGTAATTGGCCTAACTAAAACATGCAATGGATCCTTGAATGCTTGTTGATTCTCATCAATTTTGTAAACTTCATTTAAAAAAGAAAAAAATTATTTGAGAATTTGTTTAAAAAGTACTTTGAAAGCTTCTCTCCTTTTTTTGGTAAAAATTATATATTTTTTAACAATGGTTGACTCTTTCTTGTAGCCTAATAAACAATGTAAATATAATCAAAAAATTGGTACAAGCTATAAAATCAAATAAAAATTCGTGAGATGATTCACAAATTTGGAATAAGTTCATGGAGTAATGAGTTATTATTGAAAGATCTAAAGTTGGAAAGAAATGTATAAGGGAAAAGCAAGTCCTCCTAATTAAGATGTCATAATGATCATACCAATTTGCTGAGCAAGGAAAAATCTAACTTAATAATAAAAATCTCAAAGCAACAGAATCAACCCTTCAATCATTGCTTGTAAACAGATACGCCACAACAAACATATAACAAAGAATTGAAAGAAATAACCAAAACCAATGTGCATATTAGAGAGGGAGTCAAAATGGCCTTAGATATCTTGAACACCAAAATTACAACCATAGGGTTGAATTGAATTCCCAATCATTAAAGTCAATACGAAATCTCATATCCCAGCTCCTCTTCCCCCTATGTCATTGTACCAATATATGTCCTCGCAACTTAAGACATTCATAAATTCTAATCCTGCTCATGAAGTGAGATCACTTCTCCTCCTTTGCTCTTGCCTCTTAACTGTACTGAAAAATCTAGGTGCGGCCAAAGTTGGATGGTAATCAGAACAGATCAACACACCTTAACCTGGTCCAGTGTGGCCACAGTATCATCACCCGCTCATTTAATATAGAAGGCTCCTACATAATAATAAGAATAAAAAAAAACAGTTACTAATACATTACACAACATTCAAAAACAAATCAAAGATGGGATCCCTACCAAGTACTAACATAATTTATCAATGATTCAAGCGTACAGGCTTCAAAAGTGAAAAATACACATCAAATAGAAGAAAGAAAATATAAAGCATCTTATAAAACATTTTCAACTAATGGAAAAATGAAACACCAAAGGTACCGTCCATATGCAAATTTAATATACAAGTCTATTGCCATAGTTTCAAAAGAAGAACATGTCAATTTCTAGCTCTTTGAAGTATAGATAATATTTAAGGTTTTATAAAGCTAAGGGTTCAGTTAAAATAAATTTGGCATAACCATAGAATTTCCCTAGGGGTCTGACACATTTCTTACCATTGTAAAAGAAAATTTCTGCATCTTTTGTTTTCTAGGAGTCATAATGGTCAAAGTACTATCATGGTCACGCCAAGATTGTAGCTATGGTGGTGAAGGTAAGCACAGGCCAGCAATGCAAGTACATCAGTGTCAACTTCTCAAACGTAAATAGTCCCTTCTAAGTTTCAGGGAAGAGAAAACACAATCAACTAAATGATGCTTTCCTTCATCACCCAAAACCAAACCAAGGAAAATTGAGCTGATTGAGATATTTTTAGTCATGGATATCCAATACAGGGACTACAAAGCACAATGGGTGAAAGTAATCTTACCACCTAAAAGTCAAGTTTACCAAAAATAATGCAAATTTCTTAGTTGCAAGATCTTTTAGATCATTGAAGTTCAAAATTCTAACCCATAAGGATTATTTATTGCGTTGTAAACTAAAATATTTGAAGCTCTAGTCTTTAGGATCAAATTCACAAGTACCACAACAAATCTCAGCATCAACATTGACATCTACGCTTCAATAAATTAGAAATAATGTAAACCAAATGAGAACAACTAGAAAACTAAAGAGTATGTCATATTCATATTACTATAAGCAAATAGACCTTCCAATTAGCATGTCCCAAAACTGCTCTAAGGAGACTCTTTCTTGAGAATTAAAATGTCACCCTGCCCAAAAATGAAGAAATTGAATATGTACAAAAATACATCCTGACTCTTACAAAAGTCAATAAAACTCAAACTCATAAATGCTCTGCAACTCTACCCCAACTTCATTAAATAGACTAGTACTTGTGTTTTGTTATTCTCAAGAAGTGAATTGGGTAATC
Source organism: Castanopsis chinensis (assembly GCA_032878915.1). Lineage (NCBI taxonomy): Eukaryota > Viridiplantae > Streptophyta > Magnoliopsida > Fagales > Fagaceae > Castanopsis > Castanopsis chinensis. The sequence goes on from JAVQMG010000116.1 coordinate 2,923,419, forward strand.
AGAAGGCATTTCGTTCATATAATGTTTCTAATCATTATATAACTAATTTTGGCTAGTATATATATTACTCATAACACTTGTAATGGTTTCTTGGGACTTATAGCCAAAGAAGTAGCAATGCTTGTAATATGAAGTAGACTCAATAAAGATGACATCAACTCTAACAAAGTGACAATGAAGTGAAGGGAAATAACAATTGTATCCCTTATGAGTACAAGAGTACTCAAGAGAAATATACTTAAGAGATCAAGAGAATCAAGTTAGTCACCCCCTAGACCTAAAATGCAAACATATACACCCAAAAGTCTTTGGAGTTTGGAGGTAAATGGAACAAGGGTGTGTCAAGAGATAACACAATTAAAAGAATTTGACCATCAAAAATAGTGGAAAGCACGCAGTTGATATGATAACAAGCTATCACTACTGCATCACTCTAATATGTTTTTGTAACATTCATATGGAATAAAGGCACATAGGATAACTTCCAACAAATGTCTCAGTTACGTTTTGGCATGCCATTTTGCTATAGAGTATAAGGAGAAAGAAGACTGATAAAGTAAATCATGATCATCTAGAAAGTGGGACAAAGAAGTACAGAAATATTTATGAGTACTATCATATTGAAAAACATGAATTGAAGCTTTAAGTCTTTATTTTCATATATACGGATATAAAAATTGAGTATAACTATGATCTAGCCTTCATAAAATTTAACTCCAGGATAGCATCAATGAAAATTACAAAGTACCTATTCCAAATATGATGATAATTTTATTGCACTTCAAATATTTGAATGAACTAAGCAAAAAGTGCTACTTACATGACTCTCACACCTAGACACAAAGGGCACTCGATGGTGCTTGCTTAACTGACATGCTTCACATTGTAAGGACTCAATAACATAAAGGAACCAACAACTTAAAAATTTGAATAGAAGGATGAACAAGGCGACAATGATGCTAAAGAGGAGAAGTAAATGATTCAAATGTTGTTGACTGGGAGGAGTCACAAGCATCAAGAGAGTAGAGTTCACCAAACTATCCAAGAAGACACAATACAAAGGATGTTGTCATTGGTGATGTGGAATGTCGGAGTTGGCAATGGTGGGTGGTGTGTTGTGTTTCTAATACCATGCTATTATAAGGAAGTGTGAAGGGTAAAAATTTAATTACCCAGGCACAATACATATTATTTATATGATGTTTCTAATACATTATGACTAATCCCTAGCTTATATACTACTCATAACATGCTTCATTCTGCTTGGGCTAGCAAGAGCTATGACTGATACTTTTTTGTGTTCATTTGTTTCCCCCATAAACTATTTGGGATATTTTAGAGCAATTGTTCATACAAAGATAAGGAGCCTATCACTCCTTTTTACATGTGTAGAAGATAAAGTAGAGGAAATGATAAGGGCTTTCCTTGAAGCCTTGTTACACCCACCTGTCCCTATTTGCTCGATTATAGGCAAAAAGGAGGAAACCAAAATGGGTGGGTTTCTCCTTCAAAATTCCTCCCTTTCCTTCCTCATAAATCTACAAGAGGCAAACACTATCCTCTATAATCCACCCTGTTACTCTTCGTTCTGCCCAAAACCCCCTCCTAAAGAAAATGTTAATAATATTCATCTAATTTATAAAGACAAAAATCATCAGTCTCAATAAACATAAGTCAAATATAAGCCACATAATGGACAAGAAAAATCCAATAGACCCCAGCGTAAGCCTCTTACTTGAGAACCTTTCCTTGAAACGTAACATGAAATGAAGTGAAAAAAACCAACCTGGATGAAAACCATAAGCCATATAATATGCGTCAGACCAACGAAAGGAGTAGAGCTTATATACCTAAAAGATTGTGTGGTATGGATGGTCAATGGCCATTTTCTTCACCAGTGAAACCAAAGCCAACAATCCTAGTTAAAAATAAACACCCAACTCTATAAAGTACAAAAATTTCACATAAGTTCAAACCTAAAAATTATGTGGCCCCGAAGTGTCCTTGAGCTACCCATTCTTGATTCAATTTGTACGCTAAAGGTATGAATTTGTAAGACTGAACCTATATAAAACACCGAAAAGATAAATTATTAAAAAAAGGGGAAAAACATTTTAAGAAGTAACTAACTATGCTATTTTCAATGTACCTCATTAATTGTGCTAAGCATGCTATTTACAACATTTTGTCTAGAAAAGAGAGTGAACCACATGGAAACTAGTACAAACACCTGAAACCACATAATCTATCCTAAGAGATGACAAATGAATGCATGGATATGTGAGCATGTGACCACATATAATCTACCCTATGAGATGACATGTGAAATGCATTGGTATGTGAGCAATTTATGTTAGCCTTAAGAGGAGCAGTATATATCGTTCCAAGTTCAAATTTGCGAGCATCAAATTCTTCAATCTTCTTCCGTTTCTTTTTTTAAAGAATCTTTAGCTTCTTTCCTCACTGCATATAGTTTATTCAAATGCTGTATTTCAGCCATCAGTGTGTTCAAGCTAGCCCTAAAACTTGCAGCTTCTCGCACCTTGGCCCAGACCTCCAATTGCACCAACAACGAAGCAAAATATGAAGTAGCCCAACCAATACCACTCAATAAATTAAAAAAAAGGGACAGTCCTCCTTCCTTTGACATTCCCTCCATTCATTGCATACAAAATTTGAAATAATGTCTAGACCATCAAAAACTTAATAAAAATTAAAGATAAAAAGGCACTTATTACATTAATACCTCATATCTTGCATACCTTATGTATTTAGTTCACAAAATAAATTTTATGCGAGTCTCCAATGTTTTATTTACATGTCAAGTGTCGTTCGATTGGAACTAAGGTGTAGAAAGTTGTGTAAAGACAATTCATCAAAACAATATTCAACAATCAAGAAATGCAACTCAAGGTTATGTTCAACAAATGAGCATCAAGAATTGGCCCCCCAAGAATGGCATGTTAACATTCACAAAAATTTATAAAGTAGGAGTACAACGATGAACAATAAATGTTTTTAAGAAATAGGGGATAACAGAAACTAGCATATTAAAAGTTAAAAGTTAAATATAAAATACATGGTTAAACATAAGGTTATCACCTTTAAAGGATCCACAAAAATAGCCATAAAAATGTGTCAACTAGTTTTTCATAAAAATATCCATTACTAATCTCTGCTTCAGAATCAGATATAAGAAGCTTAAGAAGGGCCACATGAATTTTTCCAAGTAACAGGAAATCCTAAAAGGAATAATGCATAGAGGAAAGAAGAAACCAACAAAAGGTGATTTAAATGTTAGTCAAATAATAAAGTATGAGACACAAAAATTCAATAAGTACAGGTGGATCAGAAATGAGATTTAACCCTGTCATGAATCGATTGGACAAACTCATCAAGAGTGAAGGAGCATATATCAACTGCAACAGCACAAGTATAAAGAAAATGAAAAACCAGCTCAAGAAGAGTCTGTCATAAGTCTTAGCATGATAATTCAACATGCAATAATCCCAACAAAAAGCCTCCACATACAACCACTATTAAGAGGTAGGGAGTCATTGAATGTTTTCAGCATATGGTAGGGAAACAAGTCCTTGTAAGTCTACAAAACAGTTAATAACCATATCTAAGTCTTAAAATCACTAGGGATAGCAGATAATGTATATCTTTCATTTGCTAAGTAAAACATTATTAATGAATAAGACTTCAAGCACGTTATAATAGCCACTGCAATAGAAAGACAGTGATCAGCATCTTTTGCATATGATATATCTTGGTAGAAGACTAATTTAAAAAATTCAGTTTGATAAAAAAAATTTGCTAACTATGCACCTTAAGCAATTTCTTGACAATCTTTGGAGAAAATCCCAAAGTCGAGTACAATGGCTGCTTCATCTTAACATAATTTGGAGGAAACTTAGTCAACAAATCTGCAAATCAAATGAAGTTACAAATATCAACAAGTTCAAATACACGATTCAACATGATATAGAACTTTGTCAGATTCTTCCTCCAAAACCAACCTTTGTAAAGTGAACAACCATGTATATTGTTAGTAACAAAATGATCTGAACACCTCAGTGAATTTGGTCCTGCTTCTAACTCTTGCAGCTCCAGCTTTTCATCATCCACAAGCATGGCTACATGATTAAGGTATTCCCAAGATATTGCTCCGTCCAAAGAAAGTTCACATTTTACTATATCTGATTGTTTGAGATGGTCATCCAAGTTGGGTTCCACCTGTGATGATCATCCTGGTTGGGTTCCACCGGCATATGACAAGAAGTTATATGTTGCTACTTAAACAACATAATTTCAATAACAACTTTTTACATACCTCTCTCCTCCTATCATGTGATTTATTTCTTAACCTTACCTGTTTCTACACTGTCATCAAACCATTCCCTATACCATGTTTCTTCGCCAGAGTCATCACACTTTTTCAATAACATGCTTTTTCACCGAAGCACTCTTTTTATTAGAAAACTGGTGAGTTAAGATGCGGTGCTCTTCCAACTACCACCCATCCACACACAGATAAAAAGTCAAGGTGTGAAAATTAGTTAAGATAGTGTAATGAGAGTGGCCAGGGTAAAACAAGTAGACTATGAAAACTTTCAGAGAATGGCAAGTAATAATCTTTCTCAAGAACCTTAATCCTTTTGCTAGCTCTTTAGTAGTATTGGTAAGGTGGAAAAGATTTTTTAGGATCTAAAGACGCCAAGACATGATGAGCAAAATGTTATTATAGAACCAAATAGTGCAAGGCAAGTTAAGATTGTGTGAGAGAGAATGGGAGAATAAAAGAAAATCTTATAGGATAATAAATGCCCAAAAAGGTTGCTACATCAATCTCCCATTACTTTATATACCATTTCATTGTTAGGTAACCAATTTCTTAGAAAATTTCAAAAGAAAACAAAACCCCATACATTTTATTGTTAGGTAACTAATTTGTTAGAAAGTTTCAAAAGAAAACAAAACCCCATACATTGGAAGTATAAACACACCCCTAAATAACTTCCAAGCACCAGTGTTTGTGGAAGGTAGATGTAAATATCAAGCAAAGAAAAAGTAATAAATTTAACCACCCCGCACAAGGAAGGCGCAAACATTCTTGAGGAAAAGCAATGAAATTCCCCTATCACATTTCATAAGAAATCAACTAACAACTAAAGACAATAAAGACTGAAGAGCAAAGCCTCATACTATTAACAAAATATGAACCATCAACTACCAGTCCTTTTTACAAACATAACACTAACTTACCAAAAGTATTTCTTTTGAACAAGCTGTCACTTAAAGAATTCTTTGAAATGTTTTACTTACAAACAAACAAAGCCACCTTTGCAAAAGCACAGCACACCAACCCAAAATTGCCCTCCAATATCCTCTAGCTCAGATCTGTAAAAGGGCTCAAAGAAAATTATGGAATCTACCTCCCAATCTTAATTGATCTACAAGCTTTAGGATACTAAATTACGAATGCATGACCCCATAACCCAGTACCAGAGTTAATGGATTCCCCTACTCAATAGAACTGCAAACCCAAATTGTACATCCCAATTAATGGTGCATTTGCAGCCCAATTTGCAAAACTTGATATCCTAACTCCAACCATCAATTTAAAAATTGCTGGAAGTTACCAACAATTGCATAAGGAAAAGAGATTTGGTTAAAACTCTCATGTGTGCCAACCCTAGGAATGATTTTTGCATATTCAACCTTGCTGTCTTTAAATGCTGGTGATCTATCAAATTACATTTTTTGTGTGTTCTGTGGTATCAGGGTTAGTGCTTTTAGTGTGTTTCATCCCATCAACTCATTTCAGAATATAAAAAATAAAAAATAATGTTCAAAATCATCTCTTAGGCCTCTTGCATAAGTGAAGATGCCTGGCAAGACTTGCAATATGTGAGTAGATAATGAAAATATAGTGGAAGAGATGTGATTCTATCTGCCTTGCTGCTTGATGTCTCAAAAATGTGAGAATGCTTAGTTGCTTTGTTGAGCTCAAAGACGTGTTTCATGGTAACTGTGCCTTCCTAATTCCAGTGGGAGAACAAAGCTACTATGAGTTCAATTTTACTAGCATCAAAAACAATATAAGAACTCCCTAACAACTGTTCCCATATGCATTTCAACTTCAATTATGATGCAGAACAAGGAAATTAAAACAGCCTAATTATGATTGTAATATGAATAATCAAGAACTCCGTATGACGGCAAAAAGCCCGAGGACTTTTGTGCAAAATTTGAACTTGAGGGGGTTTCAGTAATTTTTGGAAACCTCGAGGATCAAATTATAATTTTAAAAAGTTTGGGTCAATATCTCAGGCCCACTAACCATTATGGAAATTTGCAATGGACACGGATATGAAAATATAGACATACCAGATATGGGAATCTTTCACACATGCCAAAAAATCAAGGTTTGGAGCTAAAGAGTGGCACCAAGAGGTCTATGGCAAGCCAGTTTTGGATATCCTTTACAAATAATCACAGTGCAAAGATATGTGCCTTTTTTTGCATGAAGTAGTATTTTTACAATAAAATTTTTATTACCTATCAAAAAAAAAAAAAAGATATGTAAGACAATCATTTTGTTCTGAAAGATCAACAAGAAAATCCTGGTTTCAATATCTCAAGCCCACTAACCATTATGCTTGTAGAAATCAAATGTGCACCATGTATGTCTAAAATCAAATTTCTTATCACACTAGGAAAAAAGGAGATGGAAAAAAAAAAAAAGACATAAATTTCTTCTTCAGTTTTGACATCATAAGTAGAAAACCTACCAACCAAAGATGGAACCAGGATTTGAACATGGGAGCCAAAGCCTAAAACAAAAAAAGTTTATGAAAATCCCAATTTCAGCATTGTGAAGCCTTAGTCCATGGAAATAATGATCAAGCTTAAATGAATTACAATTTGAAACAGTAAAAAGAGAGCATCACTATATTTATGCTACTATTATTCTTGAATAGGAATGGAGTTATAAGTTCAAAGTCGGTTTACATCTCTCCAATTGTAATTTTTTTAAAAATTTCATATTAGGGGATCATTACTTCGTGAATGAGCAGTGACAGCTCATCGAAAGTGGAAGATACCTTGACAAACTGAAAATTTTAGAAGTATCATATAGATATTGTCTTTCATTATGCAGCAAAGGATAACCAAAATTCACAACTCCCCCATATAGTCTAATCTCAAAGAAGGTTACCTCATGAATGAAACCCAATGCCACACCAGATTCATCTTGAAACCTTTGCCCACAAAGTGTACACATTTTTGTCATCTTGAAATTCCTGAATTGTTCAAACATCAAATTGGTCATCCAAATATCTTTTATTATCACCAACAAAACTAATCATCAAAATTCCTCCCAACCGACCAAAATAAAATATATAAAAAATAGAGTTAAACTACATTTGTTCCAACAAAAATACCCTCAGTTGGTTCCATTGATGTAACAATTCCTCATGCATAGAGCCATTCCGAATCTAAGGCATAAAACCATGCATAAAAATTATATTGATATCCATAACCGTAAGTGATGCAGGAGATGCAAGAAAATTATTATTTAATATTATTGTATTTTTATATTTTAAGTCCTATTAGTTTATTGGGCTATTAGTATTTTAATTTGGAAGCAAGGTTATTTCTGTAATAAGGCAATTAGGGTTTCATAGCCAATTAGAACTAGGGTTTAGCAATCCTAATAAGCAACCTATTGTACTCCTTGAGGAGATAGTTGATATTTTGATGAATGAAAAAAAAAATGGCCGTTTGATCTCTCTTTTGGTCTGGTGCTGACTCCAGGTCTACCCTAGGTGCTGACTCCTAGTGGTTTCTCCGCTTGGTGCTGACTCCAAGCAAGGCCTAGGTGCTGACTCTTAGGTCATATCCTTTATTTTTTCCGTTGTTTTCAGTTTTGTTCTGGTTGTCTTGCGTCAATTTTGGTATCAGAGCAAACTCCGATCTGTTTGAAGCATCATCGCAGCCAATCCAGAACCAAAAGAAAAAAAAAAAAAGAAGGCTTTCGCCGTATATTTTCCACCACCAGAAATCCAGCCACCACACCACCTTCAAAATCCCTTCACGACATCTCTGCCAAACCAACATCAGAAAACCATATCTCAATACCCATCAAGCCACCAGAAGGTTACCCGTCAACCAAAGCCCCTTTACACAACAACCAACAAACCCCATATGTCAATCTTGGCCACCGTTGAAGCAACACACCAGCTGCCAAAAAAGCCTTACCGCAGAACCAGAAAAGTATTTAAAAAAAAAAAAAAATTAGTGCCGTGTTTCTCATCCGATCAAATCACAATTCAGATCCACAAGAAGTCAGCGCCGCCAGCCTCCATCACCAGCAGCGTCCCCATCACACCGGTGACTTCCAATTTCGCTGTCTAGCACCACCAAGATGACGATCCAGCCTTCAGACCGCCATCTGCTCACCTGCTCCAATCGACGCCAGACCATCTCCGTCGACCCGCAAGTCCGATCCTGATCCTTGTCAGTGTTGCACCGCCAGAAGCCCTACATCTTGTGCGCCACTGCCGGACCAGACTTGGATGCAGATCTAACCAGAGCTCACTGTTGTTCTCGTGCGAGCCCCACCTGAGTCTACTTGTGTTTTGAAGTTTTGCTGTTTGTGTCTATTAGTCACCTCAGGACAAGGCAGACACGTGAGCTCACTTACAAAAGCCAGCCCATTAGCCCTGAGTGGGCCACGCCACTTTGGGTTTGAAATTTCTTCCTTCTGTATTATTTTGCTAGTTTGAAATACTGTCAGTATATTCTTTACGTGTATACAAAAAAAAAAAAAAAAAAGACTTCCTTTCATAGTGAACTTGAGAAGCAGCTTAAGGAGGTTGGAAATAGACTCCTTAACCCTCCTTCCTCCATTGATGACCTCCTTACTCTTCTTGATGAAGTTGAAAATTTGTTAGTATACGTGGAGCAAGTACCATCCATATCAGTGCGAGGTGCACTTTTTCCTTCAGTAAAGGCCCTGATCAATAATAAACTTTTAAGGCATGCTGAAATGGATGTGAAGGTTTCAGTTGTATCTTGCATTATCGAGATTACAAGAATAACAGCACCAGATGCCCCATATAAGGATGAGCAAATGAAGGAAATATTTTAGTTGATTGTGGCAGCATTTGAAAATATGTCTCATGTGTCTACTCGCTCTTATAAGAAGGTGACTTCAATTCTTGATACCATTGCGAAGGTCAAGTTATGCTTGGTGATGTTGGATCTTGAGTGTGATGCATTGGTTGCTGAGATGTTTCAAAGTTTCTTGAAGATAATTAGGTCCAACCATCCATAGAAACAATTATGAATTTGGTCATAAATAAAAGTGAAGACATTTCCTTGGATCTTCTCAGTTCACTTTATGCTATGGTAAGAAAGGCAAATCAGAATGTTTCACCTATTTCGTGGACATTAGGGGAGCAAATAATCACTAGGATTAATGCCCAGCTAGAAAAGATAATGGCACCCACTCAAAAACTGCCCAGCAAGCTTGAGGGTGCACATGATGTGAAAGTTGAAGTTGTTGAACGTGCTTTTGATCAACCCTCCGCAGTCCTTGAAGACCTACATCTTGGTGAAATCGAAGAGGTTAAAACCACAGTGCTTCCTATGGTTCATAAGGTTCAAGATGAGATTCTACTGATTCTACACATTGATTTTATTATTCCAGAAAAGTTTGACACGGTGAAATTCAAGGTTTTACTTTTCTCTATGCTCCCTAAGGTGATTCCAGACTGGAAGCAAGTGTTACTTGTCAGCATCCTAATCCTTCAATGCTTTAGAACTCGAGGTCGAGTTTTCTCCAACCAAAGGAGAATGATGCAGGAGATGCAAGAAAATTATTATTTAATATTATTGTATTTTTATATTTTAGGTCCTATAAGTTTATTGGGCTATTAGTATTTTAATTTGGAAGCAAGGTTATTTCTGTAATAAGGCAATTAGGGTTTCCTAGCCAATTAGAATTAGGGTTTAGCAATCCTATATAAGCAACCTATTGTACTCCTTGAGGAAATAGTTAATATTTTGATGAATGAAAAACAAAAATGGCCGTTTGGTCTCTCTTTTGATCTGGTGCTGACTCCAGGTCTACCCTAGGTGTTGACTGCTAGTTGTTTCTCTGCATGGTGCTGAGTCCAAGCAAGGCCTAGGTGCTGACTCTTAGGTCATATCCTTTATTTTTCCGTTGTTTTCAGTTTTGTTCTGGTTATCCTGCGTCAATAAGGCATAAATTACATCTTCTTATATAAATTAATAAGTAGCAGTAAGTCCATAGTTCATCCGAATTAATCCAATATCATTCAAAGCAAAAAACGTCAACCAAGAATCAAATTCAATGAAAACTTCAAATGGGTACTCAAAATTCTACGGGGAGTGTAGTAGAAAATCTCAACCACAAATGAAAAGAAAAACAACCTCAACTTAAAAGAAAAAATTCCTAATCAAAACCAATCCACCCACAATACCCAAACCTAAATCACAATTAACGCTCAATAAAAAAGAGATGAAAAAACATTACCAACAGCAGTTCCAGCTGTCTCACAAGGGAAGAATGAAACTCTAAATCAAGTCAATTGAAATACCAAAGCATACCATAACAAGTTCAGTCTGCACTCTTTCCCTTCAATGCATTTTTCTCAAGCAAAAAGACACTAAGACAATAGAGGGATACAATGCTTAAGGGCATATTTGGTAGATTGTAATAGGCATTGTAATGCAATAGTTAATTCTATAGTTTAGTTATTCTTTAGTTTGGTTAGGTTTTTATTACAAGGAATAATCATTTCTTATGAATAGTTATTCTTCAAAATGAGGAATAACTATTCATCTTTAAAATGTTGTATTAACTATTCCTTAGTAAGTACAATAATTTCAAAATCTAATATATTTCCAAATAAACAAACTTTCCATATACATCTAACAATTATAAAAATAAAAAAATCATAAAAAATAACACATATCTCTCTTAAATTAAAAAAAAAAAAAAAATTTAAGGAGATATAATTGTATGAGTAAGATATTTCCTAAAATAAATGTTAAGTTTTATTCTAATGTTATAAATAACAACTAAACTAATGAATAGGTTTAGTTATTACATTACAACACAGTTTATTACTAGTAATAAAGATTACAATTCCTGTCGTAATCCACATTTAGTGTACCAAATGTACCCTAAATGTTTATAAACTGTGAGAAGAAAGTCATTTGACAATTATATTGTCCTGGTAGGAAATCCTTTTTATGTGAACACGTAAAATCAACCTAAGAGCTGACATTTAGAATGCATAAACATAAGGGCAAGTAAGAACATATTTTTTTTTTTTTGATAATTAATAATGATTCGTTGATAAAAAAAAGAGAGGAACATAACACCCAGTATACAAGTGATGACAAATGAATGCATGAACTTGTGGGCATAGAATATAATCTATCCTAAGTGATGAAAAATGAATGCATGGATATGTGAGCATGTGACCACATAGAGTCTATCCTATGAGATGACATGTGCAATGCATGGGCAATGAGCAATTTATCCTAGAAAATAACATTAAATAGTATAGTTATATGATATATGAATGAATAGATATGTGAGATGCATGAACATATGAGTATAGAATATAAACTATCCTAAGTGATGACAAGCGAATGCATGGATATATGAGTATGTGACCACATATAGTCTACCCTATGAGATGACATGTGCAATGCATGGGCATTTGAGCAATTTATCCTAGAAAATAACATTAAAGAGTATAGATATGCATGTGATTGTGTGGCATTAGCTAGGAAAGTACAGCGCATACTTGAATTAAATACAACTAAACTTATCCCAAAGCATACCATAGCAAGTTCGTTTTGCACTTTATTCCATCAACACATTTTTTCATGCAAAAACACATAATGAGACAACAAAGGGATATAAAGGTTCAAATCTTACAAATTGAAAACTTAAGAATTTGACATTTGACAAATTTTAGAAGCAAGTGAACATGTACAATCAACCAAAGGGATGACAAGTAGAATACATAAACATATGGGCAAGTGAGAACATATGATAAATCAATGCATGGGCATGTGAGGTGCACGAACATGTGAGCATAGAATATAATCTATCCTAAAAAATGACAAGAATGCATGGAAATGTGAGCATGTGACCACATATAATCTACCCTATGAGATGACATGTGAAATGCATTGGTATGTGAGGAATTTATGTTAGAAAATAACATTAAAGATTACAGTTAAGCATGTGATTGCACGGCAAAGGCTAGGAAAGTAAAATGCATTTTTGATTAACTACAACTATTCTCATTCCAAAGAATAGAATAACAAGTTTGATTAGCAATTTTTCCATGTTACGCTTTTTTCTCTTACCAAAAGACACAGAGAACAATGAGATATAAAAGTTATCTGCTTGCAAAGTGATATCATAAGATTTTGACATTTGACAATCTTTTTTTGACAAGTAATTATTTGACAAATTTTAGAAGCATGTTAACATGTACAATCAACCAAAGGGATGACAAGTAGAATGCATAAGCATTTAATGGGCTGATTTAAGAGATTTGGGCTGATTCTAACGCAGGACATTCCAAACTTGGCCCAAAAGAAGATGAAGGCATAGTAAATTTAATCCAGGCTATTGAGGGCTGATTTGGCTTAATTGGGAGTGATTTATGGCGTGGATTAATGGCTAATTGACTTTCTAAGTCTATATCAGTTAATGGAGATTTTTTCCATTCTGAAGCTGCTATTTCAGACCAAATCTACTTGAATTTAGGGCTTTTATTATTTAGAACGTTTTTTAGCTATTTTCCTATTTTGGATATGCTAATTTCAGATCAAATCTACTTTTATATAGGGTTTTATTATTTAGTATGTTTTTTATATTTTCTATTTTTCAGTCATGTCTTATAAATAGCATGCACTCATTGTAATAGAGGATTATGGAATAAAAATCAGAAAAGGTGAGGCTTTTTTTCTTCTTTTGGTTCTTCAAGAACTGTGAACTTTTCAAGGATTCTTCCTTGTGACCTTCAAACTTTATACCTTCTGTTCATGATTCAATTATAATCACTGGGTCAAGGTCTGTTACTTATACTCTTGGTTCGCGTTTCACTTATAAACGTTGGGTCAGGGTTCAATCAAAATCTGAATTTTAGCTTTCTTGGGTAAATATTCCAATATTTTTGTTGGGTCTCAAAGCGTGTCGATTGAGGTTCGCATCACAAAAAAACCTTTTTAGAGGTTTTGGTGTAATTTTACTCGTTTTAGAGATTTTTAGGCTATTTTGGCAAATTAAGAGGTTTCGGGGAGTTTTTTTTTTTTTACATTCTTTGGTTTTGAGGGTATTTTGGTGATTTTGGAAGCATAATGGCCGTTATAGTGATTTCAAGAGTATGTTTTTCGCAAAAAAAAAAAATTTTTCCTCGTGAGAATTACCAAAATATCAAAAAACCTATAAATAAATCAAAACCTCCAAAATGTCCCCCTTAAGATAACTAAAATGACTAAAATGCACCACGAATGTTTGAAATATCCCAAAACCCAAGAAAATGATCGAAATGCCCCCAAAACATCCACAATACTCCCAAAAACTTTTAAAATGAGCAAAACACCGTTGAAACCTCAAAAATAAGCAAAATACCGTTGAAACATCTGAAAATGACCTAAATACTCCCAGACCTAGCCAAAATACACCTGATTTCTTTTAGATTTTTGGTGGTCTTTTGGCGGGGTTCAGGTGTTTTTGCTCATTCTGGAGGATTTTGGGGCATTTTGCTCGTTTTAACTTTGTTGAGGTGTATTTTTTAACCATTTTTACGAGGTATCGAGATTTGACTGCTTAGTCTAGCATTTTAGGGGGGGTATTTTCATCATTTTAGAGGTTTTGGTGGAATTTTAGTCGTTTTAGAGATTTTCAGGCTATTTTGGCAAATTAATAAGTTTCGGGGAGTATAATGGGCATTATAGGGATTTTTGAGATTTTGGGAGTATAATGGGCATTATAGTGATTTTAAGGATATGCTTTAGTCAAAAAAAAAAAAAAAAAAAAAAATTTACCCTTGAGAATTACCAAAATATCAAAAAAATTATAAATACACCAAAATTTCTAAAATGTCTCCCTTGAAACTGCCAGAATGACTAAAATGCACCATGAATGTTCGAAATATCCAAAAACCCAAGAAAAAGACCAAAATCCCCCAAAACGACCACAATACTCCCAAGAACTTTTAAAATGACCAAAACACCGTTGAAACCACATAAATAAGCAAAAATGCCCTTGAAACATCTGAAAATTACCAAAATACTCCCAAACGAAGCAAAAATACACTCGATTTTTTTAAATTTTGGGAGGTATTTTGGTGAGTTTCAAGTGTTTTTGCTTATTCTAGACGATCTTGGGGCATTTTGCTCATTTTTACAATGTTTGTGGCACATTGGTCTTTTACGAGGCATCGAGATTTGACTGCTTATTTTAGCCTTTTTTGGGGGGTATTTTGGTCATTTTAGAGGTTTTGGTGTAATTTTACTCGTTTCAGAGATTTTTAGCCTATTTTGGCAAATTAAGAGGTTTTGGGGAGTTTTTTTTTTTTTTTTGACGTTTTTTGGTTTTGAGGCTATTTTGGTGATTTTGGGATTATAATAGCCGTTATAGTTATTTCAAGATTATGTTTTTATCAAAAAAAAATTATCCTCCTTGTGAGAATTACCAAAATATCAAAAAACCTATAAATTAGCCAAAACCTCCAAAATTTCCCCCTTAAAACAACCAAAATGACTAAAATGCACCATGAATATCCGAAATATCCCAAAACCCAAGAAAATGGCCAAAACGCCCTCAAAACAACCATGATACCCCCGAAAACTTTTGAATTGACCAAAACACCGTCGAAACCACAAAAACAAGTAAAATACCCCCAAAACCTCTGAAAATGACCTGAATACTCACAAACAAAGCCAAAATACACTCGATTTTTTTTTTTTTAAATTTTGGGTGGTATTTTGGTGGGTTTCAAGTGTTTTTGCACATTCTAGACGATTTTGGGGTATTTTGCTCATTTTAGCAACATTGAGGTGTATTTTTTAACCATTTTAGAAGTTTGTGGCACTTTGGTCATTTACGTGGATTCAAGATTTGAATGCTTATTCTAGCCTTTTAGGGGGGGTATTTTGGTCATTTTAGTGGTTTTGGTGTAATTTTAATCATTTTTGAGATTTTCTGGCTATTTTGGCAAATTAAAATGTTTCAGGGAGTTTTTTTTTTGTCATTTTGTGGTTTTGGGATATTTTCGTGGTTTTTGGATATTTTTGTGATTTTTGGGAGTATAAATGCCCCTATAGTGATTTCAAGGATATACTTTTGTAAAAAAAAAAAATTATTTTACCCAAGAAAATTACCAAAATATCAAAAAACTTATAAATACACCAAACCTCTAAAATGTTTCCCATAAAACTGCCAAAATGACTAAAATGCATCATGAATGTCCGAAATATCCAAAAACTTAAGAAAATGAACAAAACGCCCCCAAAACGACCATAATACCCCTGAAAACTTTTAAAATGACCAAAACACTGTCAAAACCTCAAAAATAGGCAAAATACCATCGAAACTTCTGAAAATGACCTAAATACTCCCAAACTAGGCCAAAATACACCTGCTTTTTTTTTTTCTTTTTCTTTTTTTTAATATTTTTGGTGGCATTTTTGTGGGTTTCAGGTGTTTTTGCTCATTCTAGCGGATTTTTGGAAATTTTGCTCATTTACGAGGTACCAAGATTTGGGTGCTTATTCTAGCCTTTTAGGGGGGTATTTTTGTTAATTTAGAGATTTTGGTGTAAGTTTAGTTGTTATAGAGATTTTCTGGCTTTTTTTGGCAAATTAATAAGTTTCAGGGATTTGTTTTTGGAAATTTTGTCATTTTAGGATATTTTTGTGATTTTGGCAGTATAATGGCCATTATAGTGATTTCAAGGATATGCTTTTGTCAAAAAAAAAAAAAAAATTATTTTACCCTTGAGAATTACCCAAATATCAAAAAATTTATAAATACACCAAAACCTTTAAAATGGCTCCCTTAAAGCTGCCAAAATGACTAAAATGCGGCACGAATGTTCGAAATATCCCAAAACCCAAGAAAATGACCAAGACGCCCCTAACACGACCACAGTACCCTCGAAAACTTTTAAAATGACCAAAATACAGTTGAAACCACAAAAATAAGCAAAAAAACCTCGAAACCTCTGAAAATGACCTGAATACGCACAAACGAAGACAAAATACACTTAATTTTTTGAAATTTTGGGTGATATTTTGGTGGGTGTCAAGTGTTTTTGCTCATTCTAGACGATTTTGGGGCATTTTACTCATTTTAGCAACGTTGAGGTGTATTTTTTAACCATTTTATAAGTTTGGGGCACTTTGGTCATGTACGAGTGATGCGAACCTCAATCGACACGTTTTGAGACCCAACAACAATATTGGAATATTTACCCAAGAAAGTTAAAATTCAGATGTTGATTGAACCCTAATCCAACGTTTATAAGTGAAATGCGAACCAAGAGTATAAGGAACAGACCTTGACCCAGTGATTATAATTGAATCACGAAGCGAAGGTATAAAGTTTGAAAGTCACAAGGAAGTATCTCTGATAAGTTCACAGTTCTTAAAGAACCAAAAGAAGTGCAAAGCCTCACATTTTCTAATTCTTAATCAATAATCCTTTATTATAATGAGTGCATGCTATTTTTAAGACATGAACGAAACATAGAAAATATAAAAAAATGTACTAAATAATAAAATCCTAAATAAAAGTTGATTTGGTCTGAAATAAGCGGATCCAAAATAGGAAAATAGCTAAAAAAATGTTCTAAATAATAAAAGCCCTAAATTCAGGTAGATTTGGTCTGAAATAGCAACTCCAAAATAGGAAAAAAACTAAATTCAATAGCTTGGATTAAATTTATTACGGCTTCATCTTCCTTTGGGCCAAGTTTGGAATGTCTTGTGTCAGAATAGCCAGATCAGCCCTCAATAGTTTGGATTAAATTTATTATGCCTTCATCTTCCTTTAGGCCAAGTTTGGAATGTCTTGTTTTCGGATATTTTTGTGGTTTTGGCAGTATAATGGCCATTATAGTGATTTCAATGATATGCTTTTGTCCCATAAAAAAAAAATTATTTTACCCTTGAGAATTTCCAAAATATCAAAAAAAATTATAAATACACCAAAAACTCTAAAATGACTCCCTTAAAACTGCCGAAATGACTAAAATGCAGCACGAATGTCTGAAATATCCCAAGAACCAAGAAAATGACCAAAATGCCCTTAAAACGATGATAATACGCTCGAAAGCTTTTACAATAACCAAAACACTGTCGAAACCACAAAAATAAGCAAAATTACCTCGAAACCTTTGAAAATGAACTAAATACTCCCAAACGAAGCCAAAATACACTTGATTTTCTTTTTAAAAAATTTTTGGTGGTATTTTGGTGAGTTTCAAGTGTTTTTGCTCATTCTAGACAATTTTTGGGCATTTTGCTCAGTCTAGCAACGTTGAGGTGTATTTTTTAACCATTTTAGAAGTTTGTGGCACTTTGGTTGATGCGAACCTCAATCAACACGCTTTGAGACCCAACAACAATATTGGAATATTTACTCAAGAAAGCTAAAATTCATATTTTGATTGAACCCTGACCCAGAGTTTATAAGCAAAACGCGAATCAAGAGTATAAGTGACAGACCTTGACCCAGTGATTATAATTGAATCACGAACCGAAGGTATAAAGTTCGAATGCCACAAGGAAGAATCCTTGATAAATTCACAATTCTTAAAGAACCAAAAGAACAGCAAAGCTTTACCTTTTTTGATTTTTTATTCAATGATATATGAAAAACGTTTACAGACTTAAGGGCTTATTTAAGAGCTCCATAAAACTTGACAGACAAGAAAATATATTCTAAAATAACTCCTAATTGATACCTAAACATATTAGAAATCAAATTTGACCTAAAAGCATTAAATGCACCTTAAAACAAGAAAATAATCCACCTAAACCTAAAAAAACGTGCTAAATAATAAAAGCCCTAAATTCAGGTAGATTTAATCTGAAATAGCAGCTCCAGAATAAGAAAAAATCTCCATTAACTGATATAGAGCTAAAAAGTCAATCAGCCATTAATCCACGCCATAAATCACTCCCAATTAAGCCAGATCAGCCCTCAATAGCTTGGTGGTATTTTGGTGAGTTTCAAGTGTGTTTGCTCATTCTAGTCGATTTTGGGGTATTTTTCTCATTTATCAATGTTGAGGTATATTTTATAACCATTTTAGAAGTTTTTGGCACTTTGGTCATTTACGAGTCATTGAGATTTGACTGCTTATTCTAGTCATTTAGGGGGTATTTTGGTCATTTTAGTGGTTTTGGTGTAATTTTAGTTGTTTTAGAGATTTTCAGGCTATTTTGGCAAATTAGGAGGTTTCGGGGAGTTTTTTTACATTTTTTTTTGTTTTGAGGGTATTTTGGAGATTTTGAGAGTATAATGGCCGTTATAGTGATTTCAAGAGTATGTTTATCTCAAAAATAAATATTTTCCTCGCGAGAATGACCAAAATATCAAGAAACCAATAAATAAACCAAAACCTCCAAAATGTCCCCCTTAAAACAGCCAATATGACTAAAATGAACCGCGAATATCCAAAATATCCCAAAACCCAAAAAAATGACCAAAAACGCCCCCAAAACGACCACAATACCCCCAAAAACTTTTAAAATGACCAAAATACCGTCGAAACCTCTGAAAATGACCTAAATACTCCCAAACTAAGCCAAAATACAACTGATTTTTTTAGATTTTTCGTGGCATTTTGTGGGTTTCATGTATTTTTGCTCATTCTGGAGGACTTTTGGGCAATTTGCTTGTTTTAGCAATGTTGAGGTGTATTTTTTAACTATTTTAGAAGTTTGTGGCATTTTCGTCATTTAAGAGGTATCGAGTTTGACTGCTTATTCTAGCCTTTTAGGGGGGAGCTTTCTGGCTATTTTGGTCAATTAATAAGTTTTGGGGAGTTTTTTTTTTTTGGACATTTTGTCATTTTCAGATATTTTTGTGATTTTGGCAGTATAATGGTCATTATAGTGATTTCAAGGATATGCTTCTGTCAAAAAAAAAAAAAATTTATTTACTCTTGAGAATAACCAAAATATCAAAAAATTCATAAGTACCCCAAAACCTCTAAAATGACTCCCTTAAAACTGCCGAAATGACTAAAATGCGGGATGAATATTTGAAATATGCCGAAACCCAAGAAAATGACCAAAATGCCCCTAAAATGAGCACAATACCCTTGAAAACTTTTAAAATGACCAAAACACCGTCGAAACCACAAAAATAAGCAAAACTCCCTCGAAACCTCTGAAAATGACCTAAATACTCCCAAACGAAGCCAAAACACAGAAAAAAAAAAAAAAAAATCAAGCAATGAATACATTTTTGTCACAAAAAAAAAAAATTTTGCCCATGAGAATTACCAAAATATCAAAAAACATATAAATACACCAAAACTCTAAAATGTCTCCCTTAAAACTGCTAAAATGCATCATGAATGTCCGAAATATCCAAAAACTCAATAAAATGAACAAAACGCCCCCAAAACGACTACAATACCCCCGAAAACTTTTAAAATGACCAAAACACCATTGAAACCTTAAAAATAAGCAAAATACCGTCGAAACCTTTAAAAATGACCTAAATACTCCCAAACTATGCCAAAATACGCCTGATTCTTTTTTTTTTTGGGGTGGTATTTTGGTGGGTTTCAGGTGTTTTTCCTCATTCTAGATTATTTTAGGGCAATTTGTTTTTTGTCATTTTGTGGTTTTGGGATATTTTTGTGGTTTTTGGATATTCTTGTGATTTTGGGAGTATAATGGCCCCTATAGTGATTTCAAGAATATACTTTTGTAAAAAAAAAAAAAAAAAAAAAAAAAAAATTTACCCATGAGAATTACCAAAAATTCAAAAAACTTATAAATACACCAAACCTCTAAAATGTCTCCCTTGAAATTGCCAAAATGACTAAAATGCACCACGAACCTTCGAAATATCCAAAAATCGAAGAAAAAGACCAAAATGCCCCCAAAATGACCACAATACCCCCGAAAACTTTTAAAATGACCAAAATACCGTGGAAACCTAAAAAATAAGCAAAATACCGTAGAAACCTCTGAAAATGACCTAAATACTCCCAAACTAAGCCAAAATACACCTGATTGTTTTAGATTTTTGGTGGTATTTTGGTGAGTTTCAAGTGTTTTTGCTCATTCTAGGCGATTTTGGGGGCATTTTGCTCATTTTAGCAATGTTGAGGCGTATTTTTTAACCATTTTAAATGTTTGTGGCACTTTGGTCATTTAGGAGGTATCGAGATTTAACTGCTTATTCTAGCCTTTTAGGGGGGTATTTTGGTCATTTTAGTGGTTTTGGTGTAATTTTAGTCGTTTTTAGTGATTTTCAGGCTATTTTGGCAAATTAATAGGTTTTGGGGATTTTGTTTTTGACATTTTTTGGTTATGAGGGTATTTGGTGATTTTGGGAGTATAATGGCCGTTATAGTGATTTCAAGAGTATGTTTCTCTCAAAAAAAAAATTATTTTCCTCGCGAGAATTACCAAAATATCAAAAAACCTATAAATAAACTAAAACCTCCAAAATGTCCCCCTTAAAACAACCAAAATGACTAAAATGCATCACGAATGTCCGAAATATCCCAAAACCCAAGAAAATGACCAAAACACCCCCAAAATGGCCACAATACCCCCGAAAACATTTAAAATGACCAAAACACCGTCGAAACCGCAAAAATAAGGAAAATACCCTTGAAACCTCTAAAAATAAACTAAATACTCTCAAACGAAGCCAACATACACTCGACTTTTTAAATTTTGTGTGGTATTTTTGTGAGTTTCAAGTGTTTTTGCTCATTCTAGATGATTTTGGGGCATTTTGCCCATTTTAGCTATGTTGAGGTGCATTTTTTAACCATTTTAGAATTTTGTGGCACTTTGGTCATTTATGAGACATTGAGATTTGATTGCTTATTCTAGCCTTTTAGGGGGGGGGGGGGGATTTTGGTCATTTTAGTGGTTTTGGTGTAATTTTAGTCATTTTAGAGATTTTCTGGCTATTTTGGCAAATTAAGAGGTTTCGAGGAGTTTTTTTTTTGTACTTTGTGGGTTTGGGATATTTTTGTGGTTTTTGGATATTTTTGTGATTTTGGGAGTATAATGGTCCCTATAGTGATTTCAAGGATATACTTTTGTCAATATATATATATATATATATATATATATATATTTTACCCATGAGAATTACCAAAATATCAAAAACTTATAAATACACCAAACCTCTAAAATGTCTCCCTTAAAACCACCAAAATGACTAAAATGCACCGTGAATATCGGAAATATCCAAAAACCTAAGAAAATGGCCAAAATGCCTCCCAAAACGACCACAATACCCCTGAAAACTTTTAAAATGACCAAAACATCGTTGAAACCTCAAAAATAAGAAAAATACCGTCGAAACCTCTGAAAATGACCAAAATACTGCCAAACTAAGACAAAATACACCTGATATTCAAGCCTTTTAGGGGGTATTTTGGTCATTTTAGTGGTTTTGGTGTAATTTTAGTCGTTTTAGAGATTTTCTGGTTATTTTGGCAAATTAAGAGGTTTCGGGGAGTTGTTTTTAGTTATTTTGTGGTTTTGGCATATTTTTGTGGTTTTTGGATATTTTTGTGATTTTGGGAGTATAATGGCCCTTATAGTGATTTCACGGATATACTTTTGTCAAAAAACAAAAAAAAAGAAGAAAAATTTACCCATGAGAATTACCAAAAAATCAAAAAACTTATAAATACACCAAACCGCTAAATTGTCTCCCTTAAAACCGCAAAAATGACTAAAATGCACCATGAATGTTCGAAATATCCAAAAACCCAAGAAAATGACCAAAATGCCCTCGAAACGACCACAATACCCCCGAAAACTTTTAGAATGACCAAAACACAATCGAAACCTCAAAAATAAGCAAAATACCGTCGAAACCTCTAAAATTGACCTAAATACTTACAAACGAAGCCAAAAATACACTCTACTTTAAAAAAAAAAAAAAATTGAGTGGTAGTTTGGTGGGTTTCAAGTGTTTTTGCTCATTCTAGGCGATTTTGGGCATTTTGCTCATTTTAGCAATGTTTAGGTGTAATTTTTAACCATTTTTGAAGTTTGTGGCATTTTGGTCGTTTATAAGGCATCGAGATTTGACTGCTTATTTTAGCCTTTTAGGGGGGTATTTTGGTCATTTTAAAGGTTTTGGTGTAATTTTTGTCGTTTTAGAGGTTTCCAGGCTATTTTGGCAAATTAAAAGGTTTCAGAGATTTTTTTTTTTTACATTTTTTGGTTTTGAGGGTATTTTGGTGATTTTGGGAGTATAATGGTCATTATATTGATTTCAAGAGTATGCTTTTTTCAAAAAAAAATTATTTTACCCTTGAGAATTGCCAACATATCAAAAAATTTATAAATATACCAAAACCTCTAAAATGACTCCCTTAAAACTGCCAAAATAACTAAAATGCAGCACAAACGTCCGAAATATCCCAAAACCCAAGAAAATGACCAAAACACCCTCGAATAACCACAATACCCCCAAAAACTTTTAAAATGACCAAAACACCCACGAAACCACAAAAATAAGTTAAATACCCTCGAAACCTCTGAAATTGACCTAAATACTCACAAACGAAGCCAAAAATACACTCTATTTTTTTTAAAAAAAATTTGGGTGGTATTTTGGTGGGTTTCAAGTGTTTTTGCTCATTCTAGACAATTTTAGGGTATTTTGCTCATTTTAGCAATGTTGAGATGTATTTTTTTAACCATTTTAGAACTTTGTGGCACTTTGGTCATTTACGAGGCATCGAGATTTGAATGCTTATTCTAGCCTTTTAGGGGGGGGTATTTTGGTCATTTTAGTGGTTTTGGTGTAATTTTAGTCGCTTTAGAGATTTTCTGGCTATTTTGGCAAATTAAGATGTTTCTGGGATTTTTTTTTTCTCATTTTGTGGTTTTGGGATATTTGTGTGGTTTTTGGATTTTTTTGTGATTTTTGGGAGTATAAAGGCCCCTATAGTGATTTCGAGGATAAACTTTTGTCAAAAAAAAAAAATTATTTTACCCATGAGAATTACCAAAATATCAAAAAACTTATAGACACACCAAACCTCTAAAATTTCTCCCTTAAAATTGCCAAAATGACTAAAATGCACTATGAATGTCCGAAATATCCAAAAACTCAAGAAAATGAACAAATCGCCCCCAAAATGACCACAATACCCCCGAAAACTTTTGAAATGACAAAAACACCGCCGAAACCTCAAAAATAAGCAAAATACTGTCTAAACCTTTGAAAATGACCTAAATACTCCCAAACTATGCCAAAATACGCCTGCTTTTTTTAGATTTTTGGTGGTATTTTCAACACATGTGTTGGACATCTCTAAATATGGAGGTATCTCATACTAAGCTTGCGCCTACTCCGCAATTCCTTCGGTGTGTTGGGAACAGATTTTGATAGAACTAAATTCAAAATATGCATTGTAGTTTTTAGTGCATATCCCCAAAAAGAAATTGGTAAAGTTGAGTAACTCATCATTGACCTAACCATTTCTAAAAGAGTCCTATTCCTTCTTTCTGCTAAACCATTCTGTTGGGGAGTTCCAGGTGCAGTTAATTGGGATACAATCCCATTTCGAATTAAGTAGTCCTTGAAATCCACAAGAAGGTATTTGCCACCTAGATCAGATCGAATGGCCTTTATGTGTTTACCTAATTGATTCTCAACTTCAGCCTAAACTCTTTTAACTTTTCAAAGGTTTCGGACTTTTGTCTCATTAGGTACACATAACCATATCTTGAGTAATCATCAGTAAAAGTGATGAAGTACTCATAGCTTCCTTTTACTTGGGTTGACATAGGACCACATACATCTGTATGAACTAATTCAAGTCTTGGGCTCTTCTACCTTTTGCATTAAAATGTCGTTTGGTCATTTTACCTTCCAAACAAGATTCACAAACTGAAAATCCATCAAAGTCCATGGGCTTTAAGAGTTCATCTTTGATCAGTCTTTGAATTTTGTTTGAATTAATATGATCCAAACGCAAGTGCCAAAGATATACATCATTAGTAGAAGGAAGCTTTCTTTTTAATAATTTTACATGAGAGTTATTATCTAATTCAGAATTGTATAACTCATGTTTATCCAGAGTTAAAATATAAAGACCATCGATAATATTGCCAGGATAGATAAGCATTTTATCCTTTTTTATTACAACATTGTCTTTCAGGATAACATAATATCTATGTTTACTTAAATAAGTTGCAGAAATTAAATTTCTACAAACATTAGGTACATACAAACAGTCTTCCAATATTAAAACTCGAGATTCAAAACATTAATTAAATACTCCAATAGCTACAAGTGGAATCCTGCTCCCATCAGCCAAGGTAAGAAACATTTCCCCTTCATTCAACTTTTTGGTCTCCTAGAACCCCTACAAGGAATTGCAGATATGATTAGTACAACTTGAATCCATACATCAGGAATCTGTGAGATTCTGTACTAAACATGTTTCAAGAAGGAATGTATTTTTCATATCCTTATTCTTGGCGGCCTTAAATATTGGACAATTCATCTTCTAATGTCCTTTCTCACCACAATGGAAGCACTTTTCTTTGGTTTTCTTTCCTTTGTTGGCAACTCTTAAGGCAACTTATTTACCATGTTGCTTGGTTGCTTGGCGAAGTCCTTCTTCTTCTTCTTTTTACCCTTGCCTTTCAACTTAATTTGAGAAGTAGAAGCTTCAGCCATAATGGCATCAACACTAGAAGTACCAAGGATGCCTTATGCCGCTACCAACTCACTCATCAATTTAGACAATGAATAAACCTTTTTGTTCATATTATAGTTAAGTCTGAATTCCTTGAATAATTCTAGTAGTGACTGAATATCATATCCATTTGGGATTCTCCATCAATATCGGCACCTAAACTTCCAATGTATTCAAATTAGAGATTATCCTAAGACAATGCTCCCTTACAGAAATACCTTCAGCCATTTTGGTATTATAAATCTGCCTTATAGTTTCTTGCCTTACAAAATGGCCTTGCTCACTAATCATTTCCTTTAGACTTAGTATTATATCTGAAGCTAGTTCTACATCCTGCATTTAATACTGTAGAACATTTGAAATAGATGCTAGGATAAGTCATCTCATTAGATTTCTGCCAATGATCATATCGCTGTTTTTCCTCAAAAGGAGCATCTAATGATAGAAAGCTAGGACATGGTTGAGTAAGCACATATTTGTGCTCTTCAATAGAAAGAACAATGTCCAAATTTCTTTTCTAGTCAACATAGTTGGATCCAGTCAGTTTGTTTTGATTAAGAATAGAAAAAAGTGGGCTAAAAGATGCCATGATTTAAATATGAAAATAACAAACATGAATATAATAAGTAAACTAGATATTATCAATTTAGCATATACACATATAGTATAGAACCTTAATAAAACCATAATATAAAATATGCAATGACAACCCAATCTGAATGTTCAAATAGTGTGTAAAAACATCTATGAACATTTAGACCCCCAAATTACAAATTACCAACACATGCTTATCATCAAACAATGTATGTGCAGAATATAAAAATAAGCTAAAACAGAATTAGTAAAACAATCTAAATCGAAATTAATCCCAACCATAGTAGTAAGTAAAAGATAAAGATTAAGGGAAGAGAGATGTAAACACAAAGACAGCACATCGATGTGTTATCGAAGAGAAAATCGAAGTCCTCGGTGAAAAACCTCTCCGCCACCTTCCAAGCAGTCAATAATCCACTAGAGAATAAAGTTGGGATACATGAATAGCAGAAGACCCTCTAAGCCTAATCTACCCAGTGCACCTAAGCCTTCCAAGCTTCTTGTTCCAATAGGATTATGCCGAACCTTGTCTTCTCTAGCTTACCTGATCCTGCAATAAGCCTATTCATCAACCAAAATTAATTGGTCCCTTCAGAACTGCATCCCAAGTACCAAAATGCCTCCTCACAGATATGGGTACGGTGAGATAAGGATTTGCCTAATGTACTTCTCAAGGATGTAACAATGGAGAGGGTGAGAGTAGAGGAATTTGGTGAATCAAAGGATGAAGATTGTGAATGAGTCAATCTTGTTTTTCTCTAGGGTTTTTCTCTCAAAATTCTCTCTGGAAGCTTTCTACATTTCGTGGGTATAAGTGATGCGAACCTCAATCGACATACTTTGAGACCTAACAAAAATATTGGAATATTTACTTAAGAAAGCTTAAATTTATATTTTGATTGAACCCTGACCTAACGTTTATAAATGAAACACAAATCAAGGGTATAAGGAACAGATCTTGACCCAATGATTATAATTGAATCACGAACCGAAGGTATAAAGTTTGAACGCCACAAAGAAGAATCCCTGATAAGTTCACAGTTTTTGAAGAACCAAAAGAAGAGCAAAGCCTCACCTTTTCAGATTTTTATTCAATCATTCTCTATTACAATCAGTGCATGCTATTTATAAGACATGACTGAAAAATAGAAAATATAAAAAACGTACTAAATAATAAACTAAATAAATGTTGATTTGGTCTGAAATTAGCAGATCCAAAATAGGAAAATAGCTAAAAAACGTTCTAAATAATAAAAGCCCTAAATTCAGGTAGATTTGTTCTGAAATAGCAGCTCCAGAATAGGAAAAAATCTCCATTAACTGATATAGACTTGGGAAGTCAATCAGCCATTAATCCACGCCATAAATTACTCCAAATTAAGTCAGATCAGCTCTCAATAGCTTGGATTAAATTTATTATGCCTTCATCTTCCTTTGGGACAAGTTTAGGATGTCATGCGTTAGAATCAGCCCAAATCTCTTGAATCAGCCAAAATCTCTAGAATCAGCCCATTAAGTGCTTCCTTGATCTTCTTGGATCTTGCTCTTGTAATAGGCCCAATTGGAACATGCAATGGATCCTTGAATGTTTGTTGATTCTCATCATTCTCCCTCTCTTCAAAAGGATTTGTCCTCGAATCGTCACTTACATCAAAAGGAGAAAGATAAAAAACATTAAATGTAGCACTAATGTTATACTCACCTGGAAGGTCCAACATGTATGCATTATCATTGATTCTCTCAAGGACTTGAAATGGACCATCCACTCTTGGATGTAGCTTAGACCACCTACGGGCTGGAAAATTTTCTTTTCTCATATGCACCCGAACCCAATCACCTAGTTCAAAGAGGACTTGTCAACGACCCTTGTTGGCTTTGGTCGCATATTGCTCATTTTTCTTCTCTATATGTTGCCATCTTTGAAAACCTATCAACAACCATAAAAATCGAATCCCTACCTTTTCTTGACCTAGGCAAGCCTAAAACAAAATCTATAGAAATATCGACCCAAGGTGCACAAGGTACAGGCAAATGAGTGTATAATCCATGTCGTAAGACTTTAGATTTGGCCTGCCTATAGGTAATGCATCTAGAACAAGTTCTTTTCACATCACGTTTCATCTTTGGCCAAAAAAAATGTTCATGTAACACTTCTAAAGTCTTCCTTACACCAAAATGACCCATTAAACCACCTCTATCTCAATCTTGAAATGCAGTGACCAAGGGGCTTTTCTACCTCGATATGAATGGAAGGTAACCAAGTGGCTTTTCTCTCTTGGAACCTGATGCAATTGAGACGCTTCTCTATCTCATTCTTGAGTTGTGGTGACCAAAGGGCTTCATTAACTAGATTTGAATGAAAGGTAACCTAAAGGCTTCTCTATCTTGGAACCTGGAGCGATTGAGAGGCTTCCCTATCTCAATCTTGAATTGTGGCGACCAAGGGGTTTTTCTTCCTTGATCGTTGTGAAAGGCAACAAAGTGGCTTTTCTATCTTGGAACAAGGAGCAATTGTGAGGCTTCTGTATCTCAATCTTGAATTGTGGTGACCAAGGTTCTCTACCTCATTCTGAATGGAAGGTAACCAAGTGGCTTCACAATCTTGGAACTTAGGGGGATTAAGAGGCATTTCTATCTCAATCTTGAATTGTGGCGACCAAGGATCTACTCTACCTTGTTCTGAATGGAAGGTAACCAAAAGGCTTCTCAATATTGGAACCTAGGGCGATTAGGGAACTTCTCTATCTCAATCCTGGATTGTGGTGACCACGTGGTTGCTCTACCTCAATCTAAATTCAAGGTAACCTAGGGGCTTCTCTATCTTAGAACCTGGAGCGATTGAGAGGCTTCTTAATGTCAATCTTGAATTGTGGAAATTGAGGGGCTTTCTTACCCTAACCTGAATTAAAGGTAACTAAGGGGCTTCTCTATCTAGAAACCTAGGGTGATTGAGAGGCTTCTTTATCTCAATCATGTAGTGACCAAGCGGCTTCCCTACATCAATTTGAATGGTAGGTAACAAAAAGGCTTTTCAATCTTGGAACTTGTAGCGATTGAAAGGCTCCTTTATCGTAATCTTGAATTGTGGTGATTAAGGGGCTATTCTACCTCGATCTAAATGGAAGGTAACCAAAACGCTTCTCTATCTTGGAACCTAGAGCGATTGAGAGGCTTCTCTATCTTAATCTTGAAATGTGGTGACCAATGGGCTTTTCTACCTAGATCTGAATGGAAGGTAACTAAAAGGCTTCTCTATCTTGGAACCTAGAGCAATTGAGAGGCTTTTCTATCTTAATCTTGAGTTGTGGAGACCAAGGGGTTTCTTTACCATGATCTGAATGAAAGGCAACACAGAGTCTTCTCTATCTTGGAACTTGGGGTGATTGAGAGGATTCTTTATCTCAATCTTGAATTGTGGTGACCAAGGGGCTTCCCTATCTCAATCTGAATGGTAGGTGTAAAGTTGAATTTATTCAATCATATGTTGGCTTTATTTCGTACCAAATTTGCTTGTAATTTAGCAATTAGATACCCTGTATTTAGGTGGGATTTATGTAAGGGTTGTGTGTGAGAAAGTATGAAGAAAAACTCAAAATGTGTGCAATTCAAAAGAGTCTCGCGACAAGATCTCGCGACTAGCAAGTCGCCAGAATGGCACACGTGTGAAGCATATAGGGGAGTTGAAGGGTCACAACGGCTGGAGCACTATAGGATAAAACTTTCAGTTTGGCTAGGCAGTTAGCTCGCGACTCAGACTCGTAACTTGTTCCAGTTGCAAGGTTGAGTCGGCAGAATGCCCTGTTTGATGAAAATTGACTTTCGTATTCCTTATACACACTACTATAAATACCCTTATACCCACAAAAGTTTGAGAGCTCCCAGAGTGAATTTTGAGAGAAAAACCCTAGAGAAAACCGACTCATCCACAATTTTTATCATTTGATTCTCCAAATTCCTTTACTCTCACCCTTTCCATTGACATATCCTTGAGAGGTCCATTTGCCAAATCCTTATTTCACCATACCCATATCAGTGAGGAGGTGTTTGGTGCTTGGAAAGCAGTTTAGAGAGGACCAATTAATTTGGTTGACTAGAGAAGACAAGGTTCGACGTAACCCTGTTGGGGCAAGAAGCTTGGAGGGCTTAGGTGCACTGGGTAGATTAGGCTTAGAGAGTCTTCTACTATTCATGTATCCCAACTTCATTCTTTAGTGGATTATTGACTGCTTGGAGGGCGGCGATGAGGTTTTTCATTGAGTACTTTGGTTTCCTCTTCGATAACACATCAGCGTGTTATCTTTGTGTTTGTATCTCGCTTTCGTTTCTCTTTATCTTTTAATTGCTGTTGTGTTTGTAATTAATTATGGCTTAGAGTGTGTTACCAATTTAGTTATAACTTCCATTTCATATTTCGCATATATACTGTTTGATTATAAGTTTGTGTTGGTACTTTTGTAAAGGGAGTCTAAACGTTCATTGGTGTTTTATTCGCTATTTGAACTTTCAATTGGTATCAGAGTAGGTACACTTGTTATGGTTTAATAACCTAAGTGTGATCCTAAACCCCTTAGCTATGGATGAAGCTATGGAAAAAGGCTATATTGAATTGTGGTTTAAATGTTTCTGATAATGACTCTATAAGTATGTTTGAAGATTGTCCTATCATCGAACTCCTAGAGTTATTAAAAACAAAGAAACATGCCAGAATGTTTGTTCAGATGCTGAAATATTTTGAAAATGAGAATCATATCCTACCCAATAGTCTATGTGAGTCAAATTCTTTGATTAAGAAGTAAAAAGAAGAAATATAATATTGTGTGATAAGGTTGATAATCTTAAAATGAAAGTTCAATCTAACAAGAGTGTGTAAAATGAAGACAATTTTCTATTTGAAGGTCAAGAGTGCTTGTCATATGCTTGGTTATTTGTGCGCACTTTTTTGAAGGTATTTAATTTGTGTTTATGGTATCTTGATAGTGGTTGCTTTCACCATATGACAGGAGATAAAACACTGTTTAAGTCACTCAAAGAGAAAGTCGGTGACTATGTGACATTTGGCGATGGAAGTCATGCTCAAGTACTTAGCAAAGGGGTTGTTGAGATACCGGGATTACCTCTATTGAAGGATGTCTTATACATCAAAGGGCTTAAGGCGAACCTTTTAAGCATCACTCAAATATGTGATGAGGACTTCCTTGTCCAATTCTCAAAGAAAGGGTGTGTAATCATTGATGAAGAAGGAATTCAAAGTCTTGGAGGGAAATAGGACTATCGACAATTGCTTCGGAGTTCCTACGTCAAAGATTTCCTGCAGAAATGCTCATGTTGACATGTTGGAACTTTGGCATCAAAGATTTGGGTATGCAAATTTCTAACAAGTGGCTAAAGTATCTAAGCTTGAAGCTGTTGAGGGACTTCCGAAATTTGGAAAGGTGGAGAAGACTATTTGTGGTGCATGCCAAATGGGGAAGCAAACAAAGGCGAATTATCACAAGGTGACTGTGATTGTGACTTCACACTGTTTAGAGCTACTTCATGTTGATCTAATGGGGCCCACAAGAACTAAAAGCCTAGGAGGAAAAAGGTACATCATGGTCATTTTTGATGATTTCTCAAGATATAATTGGGTGGAATTTCTTAGAGAAAAATCAAAAGCATGTGAGAAAATGGAAATTCTGTGCAAGAGACTTCAAAATGAGAAAGGGGCTCCTATTCTCAAGATAAGGAGTGATCATGGCAAGAAGTTTGAGAATACAAAATTTGAGTCTTTTTGTGCGAAGAATGGGATCAAACAGGAATTTTCAGCCCTAAAACTCCTCAACAAAATAGGTTGGTTAAGAGAAAAAATCGGGTGATTCAAGAAATGGAAAGAGTTATGCTACTTAACAAGCAAATTCCTTAAAATTTTTGGGGAGAAGCTATGAACACTTCATGTCACATTGGTAATAGAATATTCTTCTGAGCGGGAATAAAGAAGATTGCTTATAAAATTTGGAATGGAAAGAAGCCAAAAGTGAAGTACTTCCGAGTATCCGGAAGCAAGTGTTACATTCTAGATGATCGGGAGACCCTTGGAAAATTTGATGCAAACAGTGTTGAAGGCATCTTCCTTATGTATTCTTCTACTAGCCGCGCATATAGAGTTTTCAACAAGAAAACAAAAATGGTGATGGAGTCCATCAATGTGAAAATTGATGATTCTATAACAAAAGTAGAGATTGATGATGTTGGAGAAGGACCAAGCTCCAAAGAACCCACCGTTGAGGTCGAAGCCCAAGATATTAAAGGAGAAGGACTTACACTGGAAAAGGAATAAACTCCCCTAAGCTCAAGAATGGAAACAAGATCAATGTCTAGAACATCAAGTCCTTTCACTCCTTCGGAAGTTCATCCTACTATCTCCCAGAATAATAAAGTGTCCATCTCAAAGAAGCTATCATCAAGAGTGCTTAATAACCATCCAGACAGTAACATCATTGGGTCTCTAGATGAAGGTCTTCACCTTAGAAAAGGAACCATACTTTTGGCCAATCATGTAACATACCATTGCTACCTTGCTCAATTTATGCCGAAAAAGGTAAAAGAAGCTCTTTAAGATGAAAATTGGGTTGAGTCAATGCATGAAGAGTTGAATCAATTTGTAAGAAATGATGTATGAGAACTTGTTCCTAGGCTTGAAAATGTTCATGTCAACGGCACCAAATGGATCTTCAAAAACAAGACCGAAAAAGATGGAGAGATTATACGGAATAAGTCTCAACTAGTGGCTCAAGGAAACACTCAAGTGGAAGGAGTAGATTTTGATGAATCCTTCGCTCCTGTAGCAAGGCTTGAGTCTATTTGCATTCTTATGTCAATTACATGCACTATGAACTTCAAACTCTATCAAATGGATGTGAAATGTGCATTTCTCAATGGATATCTAAATGAAGAAGTGTTTGTTGAACAACCCAAAGGTTTCCAAGAACCACACTTCCCTGATCATGTGCTGAGATTAAAAAAGGCTTTATATGGCTTGAAACAAGTTCCTAGAGCTTAGTATGATCGGCTTACATATTACCTCTTAGATAGAGGATTCAAAAGAGGATATGCCAACTGGACTCTATTTGTCAAGAATGATGAGGACTACCTTCTCGTGGCCCAAGTATATGTTGATGACATAGTATTTGGAGCTACCACTGATGCTTGAGCTATAGAGTTCTCTGAGGAGATGAAGAAAGAGTTTGAGATGAGTATGGTGGGGGAGCTTACATTTTTCTTGGGCCTTCAAGTCAAACAAAAGAAGGAGGACATATTCATTTCACAAGAAAAATATGCTAGAAATATTGTCAAGAAGTTTGGATTAGATTCCAAGAAGCATGCCTCCATTCCCATGAGTTCATCTACAAAGCTGAATCTTGATTCTTTTGGGGTAGAAGTGAGTCCAACTTTGTATAGGAGCATCATTGAGAGTTTACTCTATCTTACGGCTAGTAGACCTGATATTGCTTTTATCATGGGAGTTTGGAGTTTGTGCTCGATATCAAGCTGCTCCAAAGGAATCCAATCTGACTGCGGTGGAGCAAATCATACGATATGACAATGGCACTCCGGATTATGGCTTGTGGTACTCAAAGGATTCTAATGCTTGCCTTGTAGGTTATTCAGATGCAGATTGGGCTGGAAGTGTAAATGACCGAAAGAGTACCTCAAGTGGCTATTTCTACGTTGGGAACAATCTTGTCCCTTGGATGAGTGTTAAGGGTCATTTTTGTAACAAATTTTATGGTTCGACAGAAACGACTAAGCCCAATTGATTAGCGGGTCCGACTAATGAATTTTATTAATGTATTCTACTTTGTTGCATGGCCTAAGCCCATGCGAATGGTTTGAGGAAATGAGTAGTAATGGTTTTAGTGGGTGTGGGTTAGTTGCCATTAGACTCTTTACGTAGGCCCAACCCGTATATGCCACGAAGTGGCCTAGAGATGTTGGGGCCATTTAGGGCCCCTGAAGGAGGTCTAGTGGCAGAAATTTATTAACCCAGATTTGACTCCATGCACTGTGCCCCTAATTTTCAACTCAGCTCCATTTTTCCACACCAAGGCATAGTTGACTCTAAGAAAAAGGTTGAACAGCCTAGCCCACTTAGCCACCCAAATGTAGTTTTCCAAGGGCTACAAGACCAGAGATAGTAGTTATATGAAGAAAGACAACTTTGTTTCCAAAATCATGCAAAAAAGCAGCCAAACCTTTCCCTAGGCATAAAACATAATACACCAAGTAATAGAAATAACATCTGAAAGGTCCAAGGCTTTCCTCCCAACCAAATAACTAGTCACAAGCATCCCTTAAAGCTCGATATAAAAATGCACCTTCAGCCCACAAAAAAGCAACAACGTTTTCCCTACACAACAGCCCAGTCAGCTACTCATTGTATGGACAATTTGAAGGCTTGGAGGTGAAAATACTGATATAGGGGAATTCTCCCTCTCTTACAGGGGACCCCACTCAATTTCGTCATTTTGGTGACTGTGGGCTGAAATTTTTGACTTATGAATATATAGTTTCTGCACTTTCTTGTGTTTTCATTTTGTGTTGGTTTGTCTTTCCATAAAGCACCAATAGCCTTTGTGTACCGTACATTGCGAATTTTGGGCTTGGCTCTCCAAATAACTAACGAATTTAATGAACCTAATGGGAGTTTTGGGCTCATTGTTGCAAACTCGGCCTTTGTCGTAAAACGTCCCCGACATTTTGGCGACTCCAAGGGGGAGTCAAGTAGCTAAGGAAGGAGAAACCATGCCTCCCAAGTCCAAAACCAATGTACGTCCCACATCGTTGCTCCATCTCAAGGGGAAGCCACTGATGCTTCCTCTTTAAGGGAAGTACGTCTTGATGAGGAGGTTTAACAAGCCCCTCAACAAATGAAGGAATTATTTAAAATGATGCGAGGCATGCAGCTGAACCAGGATTCGATCCAAACCTACATTTGTCCCTCGTAGACACCATCTTTTGTTTTTTTTTTTTTTCTTGTTTGCTTTCTTGTCCACTTGCTTTCTCCTTTGTTTACTTATCTTTGCTCATAATGTCTCCCGTCACATGCTATGCTTACTATATCTATCATGCTTATTTCTTTGTGCCTCTCTTGTATGCTCGTTGCATCTTTCCCTTCCATTGCTTGTTTGCTAGTTTCTTGTCTTTGACTTTGCATGTACGCATATGGAGTAAGGACACTTGGAGCTAGGGCACGGCCTTCCAGGCACAAGCAAAGAGGCCTCAGAGTCAAGCAGGTGGATTTGAGCCAAGCAGCTATGCTCAGTAGGTTTAGGAGCCTTGTTCATCCCTTTTGGTTATATACTTTTTTAAACCCCCTTTCCTTCCTCCTCCCTTTGTCTTTTAGAAGGCTGTATTAAGTATATCATGCTGGGTACCATTCGTCCTCATCTCTAGAGTATGGTGACTCTTGTATATTTTCTTGCACTTATATTTTTGGCCATTCTCTAGGGACGTAGGCATTTACTTTTTAACTCTGTGTGCATGCATTGTGCATGATGTATGTAAATATATATATATATATATATATATATGTACTTACCCTTTTCGGTGTGATTGTCACGATCCATGTCACCTAAGGCAAGCGATGCCTAATTTCTAAAGTGATGCTTAATTTCTGCGACGAAAGCAAGGTGACATGTCGTCGGGTTTTCAACGTGGAGATCTGGTATTTCGCCCGAATGCCTTAAGAAAGCATAGATTGGGACCACACCCATTCAAAAGCCAAACCTCAAAGCCCCATGTATGTTAAGCCCTAAAAGCCGATGCCAAAATCATGTTTTTACTGTCAATCTCTGAAAATTAAGGTTTTATCAAAACAAAGGACTGTCCTTGGACAAGTGTTGTGGGATGCCTAACACCTTCCCTACACGTAACCAAACTTTAGGACCTAAGAATCGAGATTTTTTGCCATCCACTTTAGATTAGGAAAAATGACATTTTTCTTAGCTTAGGATTGGTAATAAAATCAATTAGAAACAGGTGATCAATCACAACTTAGAAAAACCCAATGATTGGTGGTGACTTCACTCACCTTTGGTAATCCCTTAAAATTTGGACCAGATTCTTGCCATAATACCAAACGTAGACCTACCTTCTTCCACCGAGAGAGAGAGCACTTGAAGCACTACAAACACACATAACTATTATCGAGAGGGGCCCTCCAATGGGGCCCTATGCATGTAGAAGCGTCACCACGTGTATTGGAGCATCACCACGGGGGCGGTGGTTTTTCCACTATCGATCGAGGTTGGGCATCGACAGTAGGCCATTGGACCATCGAGCCTTGCTTTATGGTTACACCAACTGAGTAAGAAGTGTTCCATCATCGTGTAGTTGGGTCCTCCAATTGCCCGAAAGAGTTGGAATAGCATATCTAGTTTTTTGGCATGTCATTTCCTCTTTTTTGCATTCCTTGTTTGCATTTTCCCAGTTTATTTCCAAAAAAAAAAACATTTCCCTTTTATCATTATTAGGCATGAGCTTTGTTCTCCCCCTATCTATAATCCATTAGTGAAATTATCCAGTGTATTATTTAGGAAATTCTTGCATTTATCTCTTTATTTGCTTTCCTATGTGTGCGCACCCAAAAGCGGCGACTGGGCCTAAATGACGTATTGGGCTCACAATCTATTTGTATTGTGGGTCTTCAGTGTTTCCCGCAATGGGGTGACTCCTTGCTCGGCAATCCAGGTGTTCCTATCTTGCTCCTTCCTCCTCCTCCTCCTTTTTTCCCGCCCCCATCCTTTGATTCCCCCCCTCCTATTTATAGTCACAACTTGCTGGATCGCTGATGTCATCTTCTAGCTCAGTGGATGGGGAGGTCCAATGTAATTCCCTCTAAATGGATGGGTAGTTATGAGCGTAAAGAGAACGAAGGTGGCATTGGAACTTGATTCCACTGCCATGTCCGTTCCCCGTCAGAAGGGTTTCCACAGTTACGGGGGCATGGTCCAGCATCGACAATCTTGGTTGGTGATCAAATAGTCCAATGGCACCGGAACTTACAAGGTCAGTAAACTTGATGCCCGGCGGCACTCCGGGTATGTGGTGTACATGACGCGGATTTGGTCTTGGAGGGTCATTCGCCCTGTGCGACGAGGTTTAATAATGCCGGGCATGTTTTGGGGGGACCTGCTTTTGCCTTTAGGGTGCCCGATGCACGTCAGGTCGATACGGAGCAAGCCCGTTGGACTGATCAGCGTTGGGACCCTAAGGGGACGGTCGTTCTCGTGGGCCTATGGGCAAATGGGCCTGGATTAGGACTTACACGGGCAGTCATTCTCATGGGCCTATGGGCGAATGGGTCAGGAAGGATGATGCTCGCACAATAGCCCCCCCTTGATTCATGCACGGTGCTCGGCGATGAATCAAGGTTTACGAGGCCAGGTGTTGACAAAATCATCATTCTTTTTTGGTACGCACGGTTGGGGCGACTGCTGCAGATTTTACGACAAATAGTGCCGTGACAGGCTATCACTTCCGTAATCATGATCCGTCGGTTGACGAACCGTCAGATGGTAGCAGACCAACGGTTCGTAATCCGTGCCCACGTGTGTGGGCAGTTCACCCAAGAAAAAGCCTGACAAGTTGGGATTGGGGGTTTTCTTTTTCCCGCCTCTCCCCTCATTAATTGTCCCTGCGCCTATATAATCCCCTTTTTAAGTCCTCATTTCACTTTTTGTGCATCCTCTCAACATCTTCTCTGCCGAGCATTCTTTGTGCGAAAAAACACCTCTCTAGTTCTTCGTCTCTTAGAGTCTCAAGTAAGTTCGTTTTACTTCTTTCTCCTCTTTTTCCACTTCCTTTCTATTTTATACCTCTAGAAATGGGTTTTTCCCACCTTCTGACCCCTGGGACAGTCTTGGCCAATTTTAGAAGGACCTTTGGTGTCCCTAAGGACGTAGACATTGCGTTCTGTAAGGAGGGCGACATTGCTCTCGAGAGGGCAGTCAGCCGAAACGTCATCTTCGTTCTGTTGATGTCCGTATTAGAGGGAGGCGTTAGGTTCCCTTTAGACCCCCTCATCGTGAGTACCCTAGGGTTTTACGGCTTGTGCCCCAACCAGCTTCCTCCTAACTTTTATAGGGTTGTCAGTTGCGTCAGCTGTCTGAACCAGTTGTTCGGGCTACACGTGAACCATCACGATATTAATTTCATGTACAACTTGTGCGTGAATTTTTTGAAAGGATACTATTTAAAGACTAGGGACACCCGAGTCCGGCTGATATCCTGCCTGCCGGACTCGAATAGGAATTTTGCCTAGG
The DNA here is from genome assembly GCA_032878915.1 of Castanopsis chinensis. Classification (NCBI taxonomy): domain Eukaryota; kingdom Viridiplantae; phylum Streptophyta; class Magnoliopsida; order Fagales; family Fagaceae; genus Castanopsis; species Castanopsis chinensis. The sequence continues at coordinate 2,961,319 of JAVQMG010000116.1, forward strand.
AGTTCGTCCGGGTGAGCGGCAACTTGCTCGCCGGGGAGCTACACTTCCCGCACACACCTTGCGATGTCGGTCGGTTCCAAGACCTTTCAGTCATTTCAAATTTACGTTTTCTTATTGTGTTTAACTAACCATTGCCTCTTTGGGCTTACTGCAGAATCGAAGAGGTTCTTGCCGGACATTAGGGTCAGAAATTTTTGTGCACGACGACGGGCAACTCAGGACGTCCCATCTGATCCTCGGAGTAAGCCCCGTGTACACCACTTGGCAGGCTTTAGGCTAGGCGCTCTTGGTTGATAGCCCCCTTGTGTCGTATATTGACATTCGACACAGGTAATTCCTTCCCCCTTCGCTCACAGTAGGTATGGCTCGAGACTTGGGCCCCCGCTACACAATCGCAGACGACATTCCGCCGGTTAGGGACGAGTCTGCAGAGCGTGTATCTCAAAATCTGAGGTGACATGAGGCCATTGAACAGCCACGAAACGACACCCCGGTAGCCGAGGAAAGAGCCCCCGATCCAGTCGTTGCCATACCTGCCCAACGAGAGAAGATGGTGAAGAAAAGAGTGATGACCCTATCCCGGTTCATTTTAGATGTCGGCCAGTCCAACCAGCCCCCATCCTCGGTGAGAAAGAGCCCAGCCCCTCAGCTTACTAGTGAAGCCCGAAAAAGAAAAAGGGCCACTGAGAAGGGCTACCGAAGACCCCGATCTGTCCCAAGGAAGGGGTGACGATCTAGGAGTCGCGAGTCGTTACCCCTACCTAGGTTGGTACTGATGTGGTGCCCTTCCCTTCCAATGAGGTCGGCTGGAGGCCTACCTTCACGCTCGGTGGGGGGCCACTGTCGACGACCTCCTGCGTCTGGCGATGGGATAAGGGTGATGGGGGGCAAGTGGCCCAGAGCCTGGCGCAGGGACTTCTGCTACCCGAGGACGTTCATATTTACTTAGATGGTGATGACGAGTCACTCGCCAGGCGGCTACAATGGCATACCATCGCGGTAACGTTTCTAGCTTTTTACCACGTTTGATGGTGTGTAAGACTTTGTCAGATTTTAACGCCTTGCTTTCATTATGTTTGTAGGCAGCACAACTCACTTCCATCGTGGGCAGGAAGTTGAAGGAAGGGGCCGAGGCTACCGAACGGGCGCTGGAGTTGAGGGCTGATGCGGAGATATTGGCCGAGGTGCGGTTAGAGGCTGCTAATGCCACTGAAAGGAAGGCGATTGACGCCGAGAAGGCCCTACAGACCGCGGAGAGCAAGTTGGGGGGCCTGACGGCCAAATTGGAGGAAACGAAGCTTGAGCTGGCAAAGGCGAACAGCCTAAACTTGGCTCAGGCTGACCAGCTTACCTCCTTGAAGGACGCCCTCGAGGCTTGTGAAGACAAGTGGTACAACAAAGGTTTCACAGAGGCGGAGAACTCGGTGGAACCTATCGTCTAGCAAGCCCGTCAACACGACTTCGGTGAGGGCTGGATGGCCGTCCTTCAAGCTGCAGGAGTACCGGAGGCTTCCCCTTTATGGGACCTTAAGTGGATCCCCCATCCTGCCAACCCTCAGCCCGTGCAGAGCCAGACAGGCGCCGAGGACGAGGATATGCCGAGTTTGAGGGACCTTATGCAGGCGATTGACACTCACGTGGAGATGGTGGACCTAGAAGCCATGAGCAACGCCCCTGCTGGAGTTGACGGTGTGCCGAACGAGACTCCCCTCCCTTCCCAACTTGCCGAAGAGGATCCCGGACAAGCCTTAGCCCAAACCCTCCCTTCCGACCCCAATGTGTGAGGATGCGATGAAGATGGAATCCCCTTTTGAAAACTTTATTTTGTTTATGCTTTATCTTATTTTTATCAGGAGCCTAGGTTACTGGGCTGTGGTGACGAGACATTTGCACTGCTGTTATGACCGATTTAAATCGTACTGCTTGGTTTTAATTTTTATTATAACGATTTGGATGCATGTGTTCCGTTTTTCCTTTCATGTCTATTTTATACGCCCAAGCATGCTCGGTAATTACTATGTTTACGTACGACCATGATCAGTTCTGAGAGAATATCTGTGCCTTGCGCGGGTCTAGACATGTAGGGGTAATTAGGCCATCGGGGCTTAGACAGAAGCCTTCCATAGGATGGGATGTAAGGAAGGAACCGGTCTCTTGTATTTAGAAAATGGTGATCGGGCTTCCACCTGTCCGGTGGTAGAAGTCGAGCCGAGGGCTGGCTCCTGTCCTTAGAAAAATAGTGATAAGGTTTCCACCTGCACGGTGATAGGATCGAATCGAGGTCAGGCTTCTGTCCTTAGAAAATAGTGATAAGGGTTCCACCTGCTCGGTGATAGGATCGACTCGAGGTTAGGCTTCTGTCCTTAGAAAATAGTGATAAGGTTTCCACCTGCTCGGTGATAGGATCGAACCGAGGTCAGGCTTCTGTCCTTAGAAAATAGTGATAAGGTTTCCACCTGCTCGGTGATAGGATCGAACCGAGGTCGGGCTTCTATCCTTAGAAAATAGTGATAAGGTTTCCACCTGCCCGATGATAGGATTGAACCGAGGTCAGGCTTCTGTCCTTAGAAAATAGTGACTTGTCCTCCATTACCGTGTTTACGCTTGTCAATCCAAAAAGAATAAAAAGAATGCAGTGCCGCTCAAAAGTACGAACATGCATTATATTTACAAGTGTTGACTTCTTAAAACTACACTGTCTACACGCGGCAGGTCAGTGGTAAAACTTCTTAAGATTACAAACATTCCATGGATGGGGTAGCGGGTTTTCACCCATATCTTCCAAATAGTAGGCTCCTACGCCAGCAATGGTCGTTACTCGGTACGGTCCCTCCCATGACCGGGCCAATTTCCCTGCATTACGGTCTCGGGCATTCCCCACAGCTTTTCGTAGCACCAAATCACCGGCGACAAATTCTCTTTTCCTTACATTCTTGTCGTACCTCCGGGTGAGCCCTTGCTGGTACAGTGCCAGCCAGATCGCCGCTGATTCTCGGTGCTCTTCCAACAGATTTAGCTGGTTCAGCATTAACTCGTCATTCTCGATCATTGTGAATTCGGCTACCCGGGTGCTGCACAAGTTTATCTCGGCAGGAATAACGGCTTTTGCACCATAAGCAAGCGAAAAAGGCGTTTTCCCGGTGGATCTCCTCAGAGTTGTCCGGTACGCCCATAAGACACTTGGCAATTCCTCGGCCCATCTGCCCTTGGCTCCATCCAGCCTCCTCTTCAACCCGTTGACGATGGCCTTATTTGTGGCCTAGGCCAGGCCATTGCTTTGTGGGTATGCCGGGGTAGAGTACCGGTTTCGGATGCTGAGATTTTCACAGAATTCATGGAAAGCCCTGCTGTCGAACTGCAACCTGTTATCAGAAATGAATGACTCTGGCACCCCGAACCTAGTTATGATGTTCTTCCATATAAATATTTTGACGTCTATGTCCTAGATGTTTGCCAGTGCCTCTGCTTCCGCCCATTTGGTGAAATAATCCACTGCAACTAACATGAATCTTCGGTTCCCGGTTGATCGGGGAAAGGGCCCAATTATGTCCAATCTCCACTGGGCGAAGGGCCATAGACTGCTGACAGGGTTTAAGTTCCCTGCAGGGTGATGTATCATTGATGCATGTTTTTAGCACTGTTCACATCTTCGAGCATATTCAAGGGCTTCCTTCTGCATCTGTGGCCACCAAAATCCTTGAGTCATTGCTCGATGGGCCAGGGATCGTCCATCTACGTGGCTGTCATAGAGGCCATCATGGAGCTCGGATAGGAGGCCTTCAATCAAGCTGGGGTGTAAGCATTGCAAGTAAGGACCCCCGAATGATCTTCAGTGCAGCTTCCGACTTGGAGATAGCCAATACCGAGGAGCATTTCGCTGAACTTTCGTTGCCTCTTTTTCATCCTCCGGGACTTTATCCTCGGCTAAAAACTCGATTATGGGATCCATCCAGCACCTTTCAGTGGCCTGGACTTGTAACACTTCCGTCTTTGCCCTGATGCTCGGCTCCTTCACCAGCTCTATCCTGACTAACCGTGGGAGTTCACTGTCTATCGAAGATGCTAAAGTAGCCAGGGAGTCGGTGTGGCAGTTCTGTCCCCTCGGGATCTGCTCTACCTTTGCTTTTGAAAATTGGCTTAAAGCCTGTTTCACGGTTCGCAGGTATTCGGCCATCCGCGGATCTTTGGCTTCGAAACTCCCCAACACCTGGTTCACAATGAGCCAGGAATTCAAGTACACCCCTACCTCTGTGGCCCCCAAATCTGTGGCGACTCTTAATCTGGCCAACCGCGCTTCATACTCTGCTTCGTTATTAGAGGCCCTAAAGCCCAGCCTGAATGATTGTTCCAACCTTATACCTTCCTGGGTGATCACCACGATCCTAGCCCCCGCTCCAGCCGTGTTAGAGGCACCGTCTATGAATACTTTCTAGGGTTTAGCCTCCACCGAGCAAACAATGTCCGGTCCCCTCGGCGAGAATTCGGCGATAAAGTCCGCAAGCACCTGTCCCTTTATCGAGTTCCTTGGTCTGTACTTGATGTCAAAAGAGCCCAGGTGGGTTCCCCATTTAGCGATTCTTCCGGTGAAGTCTGATCTTCTCAGCAGCGACTGAAGTGGGTACTCTGTCAGAACATAGACGGTGTGGGCCTGAAAGTAGTGGGGCAGTTTCCGAGTGGAGTGTACTAGGGCCAACACCAACTTCTCCAGTGGCAAATATCTCTTCTCGGCATCCAATAACGTCTTGCTTATGTAGTAGACTGGCAATTGCACGCCACTATCCTTCAAAAGCATGGCCCTGGCGGCATGCTCTGACACCAAGAGGTACATGTAGAGGTCCTCCCCGGGTTCTGGTGCCGTTAATGTCAGAGCACGTCCAAGATATTCCTTTAGGTCGCAAAAGGCTTCGTCGCATTCCTTGTCCCACCGAAAACCCTTCCATTTCTTCAAAAGCTGGTAAAAAGGGTGGCACCGGTCAGCGAACTTGGATATAAACCGATTCAGGGCAGCTAACATGCCGATTAATCTTTGAACTTCTTTTGGGTTGCGCGGCGAACTAAGTTGCCTCACGGCTTCTATTTGCTCGAGGTTGACTTCGATACCCCTCTTCGTGACTAAATATCCTAGGAATTTGCCAGAGCCCACGCCAAATGTGCACTTGTCAGCGTTGAGGCAAAAACAGCGCTACCTCAGTATCTCAAATATCTCTTTCAGGTCGCTAACATGCTGTCCTTCCTGTTTGCTTTTTATCACCGTATCGTCAATATACACTTCGACCGTCTACCCGACTTTATCCTTGAACATCCTCGTCATCATCCGTTGATAAGTAGCCCCCGCGTTCTTTGATCCGAACGGCATTACCGTATAGTGGTAATTGGCATCACGCGTAATCCTCGGCAACCAGCGCGATCAGGTGATAACCCTGGAAGGCATCTAGAAAACTCAGTCGGGGATGCCCACACGTAGCATCCACCAGCTGATCAATCCTCGGCATGGGAAATGGATCCTTGGGGCATGCTCGGTTCAAGTCAGTGAAATCGACGTAGACCCTCCACTTGCCACTATTTTTTCGTACCACCACGGTGTTTGTGAGCCAATCGGGAAAGAAAATCTCCCTTATAGCCCCCGCTTCCCTCAACTTTGCCACTTCCAGCCTCACTGCCTCGACATGCTCTTTCACCGACCTTCTTTGCTTTTGCCTTCTTGGGGGGTGTAAGGGGTCTACGTTAAGTCTATGGACTATAAATTCGAGGTAGACTCCCGGCACTTCATACAGACTCCAAGCGAACACATCCGCATTTTGCACTAGAAAGAGTAACAATTCCATCCTCTCTCCGTCTCTGAGGCCCACCCCTATTTGAAAATGTTTATCACTGTCCGGAAGAATCCTTACCCTTAACACGTCCTTGGCACAACCAACTCCTACCCCTACTTGGGGTCGTGTGATTGCTATAATGAAGTCTTCCCGACGACCTTTGTTTGATCGGCCACTTTGCTCGCGGCAGCTACTAGGCATTGCCTGGCTGCCTGTTGGCAGCCTCTTACTACTGCGATCCCGTCTTCTGTGTGAAATTTGACCTTGACGTGTAGTGTGGAAGGTACGGCCCCCATTTCGTGAATCCAAGGTCTTCCGAGGATCGCTGTGTACGGTGAGTAAGAAGCAACCACTATAAAAGTCACTGTCACCTCCTTTCCTTCCATGCTAACGGGGAGCGAAATCTTCCCCTCCGGGACAATCATATGGCCGTCGAACCCCATTAGTGGTGTGTCGTACCTGGACAGATCCTCTTTCCTCAACCTGAGCCTCCTGTATAAGTCGGGGTACATCACATCTGCCCCACTCCCCTGATCTATCATTATTCTTTTGACTACAAACCTTCTTACACTGGCCGTGACCACCAAGGCGTCGCCGTGTGGTTGAATGGTGTCCTTCATGTTGCCGTCATCGAAGGCAATGGGCTAGGCGATGCACCTTTGCTTCTTTTCAAGGGGATACTCGCTCGGGCCTTCTTCTGCCGAGGTAACTACCAATACTTCCCTCGTTGGTTCTTCCCTCAGAACGGCATGGATGACCTCTATTATCCCCACGGGAGGCGGGTAGGGGTTCCCGCGAGTATGATCATTATGCCCGGCCCCCTGGTTCCTCGCTGCTATAAACTCCTTAAGGTGCCCAGCATTCACCAGCTGCTCCAGGTGGTCCTTGAGTACCCTACATTGTTCGGTTGTGTGCCCTTTGTCCTTGTGGTATGTGTAATATAGATTCTGGTTTCTTCTCGACGGATTGCTGGGCATCCTATTCGGCCACCTGAAGTAGGGCTCATTTTTTATCCGATCGATAATTCTGTGGACCGGTTCCTTGAAGGCTATGTTCACACTCCCCACTGTCGATCCGAACTCTTGATTTCTGACATCCCTCCGGGGCCGGGGTTAGAAATCGCCATTCTGAGAGTGATTTATGATCGGAGCTTTCCCTTTACTTTGCAATTGGTCATCCTCCAGCCGCTTGAATTCTTCGATGCGTCTCATCAATTGCCTCATGTCCTCGGGGGGCCTCCTTGTCAAAGACTCCCTTAACCCAGAGTCGTCGGGCAGTCCCATGCGAAAGGTGCTTGCTGCGATCTTCTCGTTACCTCCTCCAATCTTATTGTACAGCTTCCAGTACCGGTCGGCGTAGTTGCGGAAGGTCTCTCTGGCCCCCATTTTCATTGACAGCAGGGCGTCCATGGGCTGAGGGACTCGACTGCACGTCATGAACCGTATTCCAAACTCCTGTATCAACTCCGAAAAGTTGTGGATTGATCCCTTCTTTAGCCCGTTGAACCATTTCAGAGCCGTGGGACTGAGGCTCGACGGGAAAACTTTGCACATCAACGCATCATTATGGGCATGTAGAGACATCATCATCTAGATGTAATGGCTCACGTGTTCCACCGGGTCAGTCTTTCCCGTGTAGGAATTGAATAGTGGTCTCGTGAATCGGCTCGACATAAGGGTGCCCTAGATGTCCCTTGAAAATGGAGACCTGGCAGCCTGGCGCAGTGCTCTACTTATGGCGTCCATGGCCGCGTTTTGAGGTCTCCCTTCATTCGGAGAGGTTGAATCACGGTTCGCGTATTCCCGTGAACGCTCGCGATGCCAACAAGGGTCGGACTGTTGTGATCCTGCTGCGCGGTGGGCCTCTGGACTGACGGATCTTTTCCTATGCCATCCATGCCCCCCTTTTTGATGTCTGACCCTAGCTTCTAACTCCAGGTTTCTCACCAACAGACGCAGTCGCTCTAACTCCCGATCCTTCTGCCCGAGATCTTCGTCCTCTCTCTCGTGGCGGCTACACCTCGAGGCGTTAGATACTGCCTGAAGTGTCTAGAACGACCCTTCCCCAAGCCCGGACTCCCCTTCCTCATTTCCCCACCAGTCCTAGTACCTCTTCTGCCTCCTATCTCGCCATGCTGGCCCCTGTGACGACCTGCCGGAACCACTCTCAGCATAACTTCCCTGTTTCCTCCCTTACATTCTCCTAGGGCGCCTCGCAAAAACCACTGCTGCGTAGGAGATCCCCACAGACGGCGCCAATTGTGCGCACCTAAAAGCGAGGACTGGGCCTAAATGACGTATTGGGCTCACAATCTATTTGTATCCTATCTTGCTCCTTCTTCCTCCTCCTCCTTTTTTCCCACCCCCATCCTTTAATTCCACCCCTCTTATCTATAGTCACAACATGTTGGATCGCTGAGGTCATCTTCTAGCTCAGTGGATGGGGAGGTCCAATGTAATTCCCTCTAAGTGGATGGGTAGTTATGAGCGTAAAGAGAACGAAGGTGGCATTGGAACTTGATTCCACTGCCATATCTGTTCCCCGTCAGAAGGGTTTCCACAGTGACGAGGCATGGTCCGGCACCGACAATCTCAGTTGGTGATCAAATAGTCTGGTGGCACTGGAACTTACAAGGTCGGTAAACTTGATGCCCGGTGGCACTTTGGGTATTTGGTGTACGTGACGCGGATTTGGTCCTGGAGGGGCGTTCGCCCTGCACGACGAGGTTTAATAATGCCGGGCATGTCTTGGGTGGACCCGCTTTTACCTTTAAGGTACCCGGTGCGCGTTAGGTCGGTACGGAGCAAGCCCGTTGGACTAATCAGCGTTGGAACCCTAACGGGACGGTCGTTCTCGTGGGCCTATGGGAAAATGGGCCTGGCTTAGGACCTACACGGGCAGTCATTCTCGTGGGCCTATGGGCGAATGGGCCAGGAAGGATGATGCCCGCACACTATGAATATGTATGCAAATTGTCTTATGTTTCCTTGTATATGTTCCGTTCTATATGATCTATTCTAATTTCCAAGCAGGTACATCGTCTTGTTACCATAACGAGGATATTGATGATGTGAATGAGACAATAGAGTTGGATCATGATGTTGAAGTATTAGAGGAGATTCTGAATTTACCTTGTGATATTTTGCAAGCTCTAAATAGAGAAAATGAGGGGTCCAAGCCCAACATAGAAGAAACTGAAGTGATTAACCTTGCCGACGAAGGCGAGAATGAAAAACTCGTCAACATTGGGGTGAACTTTCCTAAAGACATGAAACCTGAGCTCATAGCTCTACTCAAAGGGCTCCAAGAGATATTTGCTTGGCCCTACCAAGATATGCCAGGGTTGGCTATTGAGATTGTCATGCATTGAATTCCAGTTAAGCCAGAATGCCCTCCAGTGCAGCAAGCCCTTTGAAGGATGAAATCTGAGATCATTTTGAAGATCAAGGAGGAAGTAGAAAAGCAGTTGAAAGTCAGTTTCCTTACCACGATAGCGTACTCAGATTGGGTCACCAACATTGTTCCCGTGCCTAAGAAAGACGGGAAAGTACACATATGCGTTGATTACAGAGATTTTACCTGGGCCAGCCCTAAGGACAATTTCCCATTGCCGCATATCGATACATTGATCGATAATACCACTACCAATATGTTCTTCTCCTTTATGGATGGATTCTCAAGTTATAATCATATCAAGATGGATGAGGAAGACAAAGCTAAGACAGCATTCACTGCTCATTAGGGAACCTATGCGTATGATGTCATACCATTCGGCTTAAAGAATGCCAGTGCTACTTACCACTGAGCCATGGTAACCTTGTTCCATGATATGATACATAAAGAGATTGAAATCTACGTAGACAATATGATTGCCAAATCCTGCACTTTGAGTGATCATTTGATAGATTTGAGAAAGCTGTTCAAGCACCTTATCAAGTACAAGTTGAGACTAAACCCTAACAAATGCATCTTTGGAGATAGTCCAAGGAAAATACTTGGCTTCATAGTCAACCAAAGAGGACTCGAAGTGGACCTAGCAAAATTCCAAGCTATCTAGGACACCGCAGAGTGAGAAATAGATTTGCAGCTTCTTTGGAAATGTCAATTACACAGCTCACTTCACAGCGCAGTTGACCACCACATGTGATCTGTTGTTCAAGCTCTTGAGGAAAGGCACAAAGATAGAATGGACAGAGGAGTGCCAAGTGGCCTTTGACAAGATTAAGTAGTATTTGTTGAACCCTCCTGTTTTTGTTCCCTCGACGCTGGGATATCCGTTGATCCTCTACCTAGCGGTACAAGAAACCTCCATGGGCTGCATGTTAGGCCAATTGGCTGAGCTTGACCAAAAAGAAAGGGCGATTTACTACTTAAGCAAGAAGTTCTCCAGTTGTGAGATCACCTACATTGCCATTGAAAAGGCGTGTTGCACTATAGCATGGGCATCACACAAGTTGCGGCAATATATGCTCTACTACACCACGTGGCTTATTTCCCACATGGATACCATTAAGTACGTCTTTGAAAAGCCAATTCTTACAGGGAATATCTCCCATTGGAAAATGTTACTCTCCGAGTTCAACATTGTGTTTGTGACAAGAAAGGCCATCAAGGGCCAAGCCATAGTCAATTACCTAGCGGACCAACCACTGAATGATCCAGAACTTTTAGAAGCCCTCTTTCCTGATGAGGATGTCATGGCACTTGAGCTAAAACCAGATAGTGTGGAACTGTAGAGTTGGAAGCTTTATTTTGATGGAGCCACTAATTGTACTGGAAATGGACTGGGAGCAATCTTAGTTTCCCCCAAGGGCCAACAAATCCCTATTTTAGTCAAGCTAAATTTTGATTGCACCAACAACTTCATAGAATATGAAGAGTGCATAGTCGGCCTGCAAGTGGCCCTAGAGTTCGACGCCTATGACTTGGGCATCTTTGGAAATTCCCTATTGATCATATCCCAGATCAAAGGAAAATGGAAAGCCCAAGACACCAAGTTGATTTTGTATCAGAAATATGTCAACTGTTTGATTCTGAAATTCAGAGACATCACATTTGCCTATTTACCCCAAGCACACAACCAGTTTGTAGATGCCTTAGCTACCTTAGCTAGCATGGTCAAGTTATTAGAAGGAGATGATATGCGGTAATTGCACATAGAAGTCCATGGCCTTTCAGCCTGCTACATGAACATCGAAGAATGGATAAGTGTCGAAGCTAACAGAAAGCCACGGTACCATGATATCAAGGCTTATATCAAGAACAGCAAATACCCATCCGGTGCAACGGATAATGAAAAGAAGTTTATCCGGTGCATGGCCTACCAATTTTTCCTGAGTGGAGAAGTCTTATACAAAAGGAAACACAATTCTACCTTGCTCCGATGCGAAAATGCCTCCGAGGCTAATCATTTGATGGAAGAAATGCAAGAAGGCTTACTCGGAGCTCACACCAGTGGATCCTTGTTGGCCTGCAAGATTATGAGAGCCAAATATTATTGGCTCACCATGGACAGTGATTGCATTAAACATGTGAGGATATGCCACTGTTGCCAAACCTATTAAGTAGGAAGAATGCTCCTCCTCAACCTTTGCACTCTTTAGCAGCTCTATGGCCCTTCTCAACCTGGGGTATGGATGTCATCGAACTCGTGATTCTAAAAGCTTCAAATGGTCATGAGTACATCTTAGTGGCCATTGATTATTTTACAAAGTGGGTGGAAGCCACTTCATACAAAAGCATCACTTAGGCAGTGGTAGCCCAGTTCCTGAAACGTAACAGTATTTGTCGCTAAGACATACCGGGAGAGCTCATTACAGATAATGGGTCGAACCTAAACGGGAAAATGATCTAGCAACTCTGCCAACAGTTCAAGATCGAGCACAAAAATTTAGTTCCCTATCGCCTTCAGAAGAATGGTGCAGTGGAAGCCACTAGCAAGAACATAAAGAAAATCTTGGTAAAGATGACAGACACATATAAAGATTAGCATGAGTACTTGCTGTTTGCCTTGTGTGCATATTGTACTTTTGTTCGTACTTCCATGGCTGTGACCCCGTATTCATTAATATACGGCATGGAGGCCGTCCTCCCCGTAGAGGTAGAGATATTGTCTCTCAGGATTTTATCTCAAGCAAAGCTATCAGAAGCTGAATGGGCCCATTCCTAATATGAACAACTGAACATGATAGATGAAAAGTGTATGACTACAATGTGCCATGGACAGTAGTACCAACACCGCATCAAGTGAGAATTCAACAAGAAAGTTAGACCCAAGGTCTTCAAAGAAGACAATCTAGGCTTGAAGAAGTGTAATCAGGCCATGCCTGATCACAGAGAAAAGTTTACCTCAACTTACGAGGGCCCATATGTGGTAAACAAGGCCTTTTCGAAAGGAGTCTTGATTCTAGCTGACACGGACGGGCATGATTTCAATATGTCCACCAATTCTGACGCTGTCACACAGTACTTTGCATGAAAGAGCCTCTCAGTGCACCTTATTTCTATATTTTTGTGTCAACAAAAAAAAAGAAAAAAAGAAAAGAAAAAAGGTAGATCGAAAACCCGAAAGAGTGGTCAATGCAAAAGGAGAGCCAAAAGAAAGAAAGCGTGAGAAAATTCAAAAGGTAGATTGAAAGCCTGAAAGGGTGGCCTACGCAAAGGGAGAACAAAAAAAAAAAAAAAAAAAAGAAGTGTGAGAAAGCCTGCTAGATTGAAAACCCAAAAAGGCAGTCTAGGAAAAAAAATTAAGGCAATCAAAAGTCAGTTGAACTATGTGATGACCTGATCTTTCTGAGTGGAGGTACGTAGGCAGCCATCTTGGTTCAGTCACTTCTTAAAAAAAAATCAGTCAGCTTGGCCTGCTTGAATTTCTACTCAAAATGGGAAAATTAGATGGATCTAGCATCCAAGACAAGATGTGAAGACGCCTCCGAGATTGCTCTTTATCTACAATATTGCCACGACCCAGTGGTCCACTCAAGATGTCCTGACTCGTACCAATGGGAAATGTACCTCAATGAGAAAAGGAAAAGATCCATCTAGAACAGGATGTATCCTTGGAAAAATAAGATATTGATATGCTTGGATTTTACATCTATCACTTATTTGTATAACCTTGTATTTTCAAAGCATTTGCCTGCACATTCATTAACATGCCTGTATTGTTCCATTTTGTTTCTTTCATACATTCTGGTATCAAAACATGAAATCTCATCTCATAAATATATCATGAATATCATCATAAACATCTCTCTTCACCAACTCTCAATTTCTAAGCATGCCTAAAAAACTAGACTATGCTTTAAGAACTTAAACAAAAAGAGGAAAGGCCTTACACAATTGCAGCAATTTCCGAAGGACCTTTCCATACATGGTGGGATACTAACTACATAGCTCATGTGCAGAAACAAAATAAGTAGAAAAGAACACCGGCAAGTTAAACATGGCCCAAGCGACTAGACACGGCCTCGTACAATCTCCTAAAACTGGTACGGAGAATTGGGTCATCATAAGCATAAGTGCGAAGTAACCCTGCTACATCAAAGCCCAGGTCTCTGGCAACACCTCTAAGTCTGTCATGTGAATGTCAAAGATAGACAAGCTCCCTCTCCATCATGGAATCATAAATAGGCCCCTGTCTCTCAATCCCTAGCAAAGCCTACGAGGTGCCCACCTCTACAGTAGCAACTCTCAAAGCCTCCTCCCTCTTAGCCAGCTCAGTCTAAAGGCAATGAAATGCCAACTGCGGCTCACTAGGCTCATCACCCTTTTGCCTATACTCCATGCTTAAAGTGGAATGAATGTAGGCCTTCGCCTATACTAGCTCTAATGTTAAGCCATCGGCCCTACTACTAGTCTCAGCCCTACCTACCTCCAGTGCGGCCCTCTCCTCAACCCAAGTATGATCCAAAGTGGCAAACCTCTTAGTACGATCCACAAGCTCATTCTCCAAACCTGCAACTTAGGATCTTAGCTGAACACACTCTACCTCTGTACTAGGAACAGCCGGCCCTCTCTGATCAAGCTCATCCTTAAGAGTAGCGAGCTCACTCTCATGTGCACTGCTTATCTCCTCAATATCCTCCATAAGGGTATAAGCCAACTCCCTGCAATAGTCTCTATCCCTAATGGCCCCCCTCAGGCACTCCCTCAGATCTATAAGGGCCCTCTCAACATTGATCTCAAACTCTAGAGTATAGTCTCTCAAAACATCAGTCGGAAGTGGTAACTCAACTAAGACTGGTGATGATAATTCGAACACAAACCTGGGATCTCTGGTGTCTTGCCACACTTTAAACTCAATAGAAAACCACTCCTAGTCATCCTTAGAATAAAAAGGGAAGTCAATGCTCAACTTGTGCACCTCCTAGAAATCAGAGGCATGCCCTATCACTGCCACATCAATGTCCATGAGCGCGTACTCACAAGTGACAACGGAGAGATCATTAAGTTGAGAGATATACTAAATACCCCCGAATTGCCACATTGCCATGCTTGGAAAGTACCCCATGCACCCCCAGTTACCCACCAAGGGAATGCCAAGTGAACCGACGCAATGGGTCCACCCCTGCGATCTAGTGATTCCCCACTTGACCCTCCAGGTCCAGTCAGTGGGACTCAAGTCATGGAAATATGCATGTACGCAGTGGAAAATTAACGGATCTACTTCATTCGCAATTAATAACATGTGCTATGTAAGTTTCAAAATATAAGAACAAAAGAGTGTACCTTGAAGTGGTGAAATTCAAAACCAAAGATTAGAAGCACTTGGGAATGTTTTTAATCTTCACTCCAATTCCACTTAATGCCCAAGGAGTGTGGTCTCTCAATCAGTTATATGTGTATGTTCTAGAGAGAACGAAAGAGTGTCCAACACTCACATATATTCCATTTCACAATGATGTCTCTCTTTTTCATACATTAAAAATTTTGTATGTTTTTCTCCTTATAAATGATTATTTAATTGGGCTAGCCTTTTAGGCCTTTCCAATTGGGCTTTCGTGTGTGGTTTGGAGTGGGACCAAAAGGGACCAATAAGACACTAGCTCTAATGGGCCTTGGCCTTTTTTGTTAACTCTTGATAAGTCCAAAGTGACCATTAACTATATTTAATACCACTATATAAATATAATTGCACTCTAGGCCTTATTTGTAAATTATATCCCAATAGGATTTAAGGTCACACATCTAAACAAAGTCCCACTTGCCCTAAAGACTATTGGTAAAGGGATCCGCTAGATTCTTTGCACTTTCAATCTTTGCTACTACTACATCTCCATGAGTAACATTGTCTTAAATGATGTGGTACTTTCTTTCAATGTGCTTTTGTTTCTTATGATTCCTTAGACCTTTGGATTGTGCAAACACTCCACTATTGTCGCAAAACAATGTGATAGGGACTTGCTCCATTCTCACAACGCCAAGATCAAAAAGGAATTTCTTGAGCCAAACTGCTTCCTTTGCCACCTCACAAGCAGCAACATATTCAGCTTCCATGGTGGAGTCCGCAATACAAAATTGCTTAACACTCCTCCAACTTATAGCTCCACCTCCCAAGGTGAACACATAAACTGAAGTGGACTTTTTGAAATCAAGATCTGATTGAAAATTTGAATCTATAAAGTCAATTGGAATCAAATCCTCATATCGGTAAACAAGCATATAATCTCTCGTTCTCCTAAGATACTTGAGAATATACTTTACAGCTTGCCAATGTTTTGGTCCTGAGTTTGATTGATATCGAATGACCATGCCAACTGAATAACAGATATGTGGTTTAGTACAAAGTAAGGCATACATGAGACTTTCTACCACAGAAGCATAAAGAACTTGTCTCATCATATTTTCTTCCTCTTAAGTCTTACGTCTTTGGTCATCAGACAAAGGAACTCCATGTCTAAAAGGAAGTAATCCTTTCTTGGAGTTTTGCATGCTAAACCGTTCTAGAAGCTTATCTATATATCCAGCTTGTGATAAGCCTAACATCTTATTCTTGCGATCTCGTCAAAGCTTGATCTTTAGACTAAAGTCAGCCTCACCCAAATAATACATATCAAATTGGCTTGACAACCAAACCTTTACCAATGACATTACCCCTACATCATTCCCAATGAGTAGAATATCATTAACATAAAGCACTAGGAAAATTACTACTTTGTCTCAATGTCTTATGTACACACATGGTTCATCAAGATTTTGTTCAAAACAAAATGACTTGATTACTTGATCAAATCTGACGTTCCATGACCTAGATGCTTGCTTAAGTCCATAAATGGACCTTTTCAACTTGCATACCATATCCTCTTGGTCCTTTGCTATGAAACCTTTTGATTGTATCTTATAGAATTTTTCTTCAAGATTGCCATTAAGAAATGCAATCTGACATCCATTTGCCAACTCTCATATTCATAATGAGCAACAATGGATAAGAGAATTCTGATAGATTTAAGCATTGCTACTGGTGAAAAAGTTTCTTCATAATCAATACCTTCTTTTTGTGTATACCCTTTCACTACTAGCCTTGCTTTAAAGGTTTCAACCTTTCCATCGATCTCTCTTTTCCTCTTGTAAACCTATTTGCAACCAACAGGTTTAATGCCGTTAGGCGCCTCTACAAGATCCCAAACTTGATTGGAATACATCAAATCTAATTCAAATTTCATAGCTTGAATCCAATGATGTGCATCTATATCATTCATTGCTTCTTCATAAGTGTAAGGATCCAATTCAGCCTTTTCTGAGATAGCTTCATAAACCAAGCCTACATATCTCATAGGAGGCCGAACAATTCTCCCACTACAACGAGGCACCTGAGTACTAGACATCTCGTGAGTAGTATCTTGTAGTGTATCTAATACAACCACATCATTCCTAGTTTCATCCATTGGTTGTTCAACTATAGGTTTTTTCATTTCAGCCAATACAAATCTACTTCTAGGAGTAAAATTATTCATGTAGTCATTTTCCAAGAATTTGGCATTTGTGCTAACAAACACTTTATTGTCCTTATAACTATAGAATAAACCTCCATCAGTTCATTTTGGATACAAAGAAAAATACTTTTATTTTAGACTATAATTTGTCATATTTTCCTTTCAACACATGTGCTAGACAACCCTAAATATGGAGATGTATCATACTAGGCTTACGCACATTCCACAACTTTACAGGTGTTTTAGGAACAGACTTCGAAGGTACTAAATTCAGAAGATACACTGCAGTATTTAAGACATATCCCTAAAAGGAAATTGGTAGAGTGGAATAACTCAACATGGATCTAACCATATCTAAAAGAGTCCTATACCTTCTTTTTGCTACACCATTTTGTTATGGAGTTCCAGGTGTAGTCAATTGGGACACAATCTCATTTTCAGTTAAGTAATCCTTAAAATCACCAAGAAGGTATTCACCACCACGATCAGATCGAATGGCCTTTATGCGTTTATCCAATTGATTCTCAACTTCAACCCTAAACTCTTTGAACTTTTTAAAAGTTTTAGACTTTCGTTTCATTAGGTACACATAACCAAATCTAGAGTAATCATCAATGAAAGTAATGAAATACTCATAGCCACCTCTTGCTTGGATTAACATAGGACCACATACATTTGAATGTACTAGTTTTAGCAAATCTTGGGCTCTTCTACCTTTTGTATTAAAAGGTTGTTTGGTCATTTTACCTTCCAAACAAGATTCACAAACTGGAAAACCATCAAAATCCATGGGCCTTAAGAGTCCATCTTTGATAAGTCTTTGAATTTTGTTTGAATTAATATGATCCAAACACAAGTGCTAAAGATATGCTTCACTAGTAGAAGGAACTTTCTCTTTAATGATTTCACATGTGAATTATTATCTAATTCAAAATTATATAATTCATGCTTATCAGGAGTTAAGATATAAAGACCATCAACAATATTGCCAGAATAGATAAACACTTTACCCTTCTTTATTACAATATTGTCTTTTAGGATAACACAATATCCATATTTACCTAAATAAGTTGCAAAAATTAAATTCTTATGAACACTAGGTACATACAGACAGTCTTCCAATATTAAAACCCTAGACTCAAAGCATAAATTAGCAACTCTAACAGCTATAACTGGAATCCTGCTCCCATCAGTCAAAGTAAGAAATAATCCCCCTTCATTTAGCTTTCTGGTCTCCTGAAACTCCTGCAAAGAATTGCAGATATGATTAGTACAACCTGAATCCACACACCAGGAATCAATGGGATTATGTGTTAGGATGTGTGCCCATAAATCCTATTGTATGATGCTATGTATGACATTATGTTTGACTTAATGTTCTGTTTCATAAATTTGTTTTATTATTCTCTAAAATAATGGTAACATGAATATTGAGACATTATCATATAGTCCATGAGATGCATAGTATGTGATTTATATGATTTAGTCACAGAAGATATAAGTCACAAGTTCTTTGTAAACTTAGAATTTATAGTTTGTAGTCAGTGATGAAATTGGGCATTTCATCTACGAAGACTATATCGTATCAACTAAGATGATTTGTCTTGATCATGGAAGTGGGGACTTTTAGTTGATATGTTGATATGTTTTAAGAGTTAAGACATATTGAACTGGACCACTGTGAGATTTATTATTCTTCTAACTACTGTCAAATGAATAATAAATCTCACGACTTCTATTTGCATGAACTCTTAATCCTGAGAGAATAATGAACTTGATCATGACATGTAAGTTGCTTTGATATATCAAGAGTGAGATCTAAAGTAACGGTCAAAACCTTAGTATGTTAGGCAACCACATTTAGTGTTGATGGAACATATATTCTCAAGATAGAATTCATAGTCTCTTGATGGAGATATAAAATATTCTCTTGAGATAAGTTTAATGGGTTTAGTTATTCAGAGAGTTAGGCCTAACCACTTTGGTAAGAAATTATTAAAGTATATATATTTATGAAATTAGATTTCATAAATATATAATAAATAACTTTAAAGGATTAAACTGAGTACTTAAGGATAAGATGTAGTAATTTTCAAATTGGCAATCTATATTCATGACTTTGTATTACTATGAATATTTTGTGAAGGGGTTGCGTGTATAATAAAGTCTTGCTATATAATTTATTAATAAGATCTAGAGTGCAATTATATTTATATAGTGATATTAGATATAATTAATGGTAACTTTGGACTTGTCAAGAGTTGACGAAAAAGCCCAAAGCCCATTGAAGCTAGTGTCTTATTGGTCCATTTTGGTCCCACTTCAAGCCACACACTAAAGCCCAATTGGAAAGGCCCAATAGACCAGCCTAATTAGATAATCAGGTATTTATAAAGGGAGAAACATACATTTTTTTTTAAGAAACGTAGAGAAAAAGAAAAAGAAAGAGAGTGAGACACACTTTCATTCTCCCTTGGAAACTGATTGAGAGACCACACTTCTTGGGCGTAAAGTGGAATTGGAGTGAAGATTAAAAGTGTTCCCAAGTGCTTCTAATCTTTATTTTGAATTTCTCCACACCAAGGTACGCTATCTTGTACTTAAATTCTGAGATTTACATAGTGCATGTTGTCAATTATGAATGAAATAGATCCTTATTTGTTGCTTCTGCTGTGTGTTTTGTATGAAATACAAAACCAGATTTTTTCAACAATTGGTATTAGAGCCAGGTTTTCATATCATGATTGTATAATGTGTGATTGAATTTTTAGAATTTCTCTTGGCCATTACATTAAGATACGACATTCATAGAAAGCAATAACTGCCCTTGAAGTGTAATTATTCATGTGGGACAGTGTCTTAATTGGATCCATGCCAAACCACTGGAAGTATTGGTTTAATGCATTGATAAAATGACTTGATGCATTGATTGTTATATATATATATATATATAACAATTTTGTATAGATTGCATTTATTCATGGTAGTTATTGTACGGATTGCATTTATTCATAGTAGTTATTGAATGGAAGTTATGCAATTGTCAAATAACTTTGGATTGTTAATGCACCGTTTGACCTATAAATGCATGGATTGGATTCTTATTGCATGGCTCGGACTTTTTTGGCATGGCTTGGATTCTTATTCCATGGCTCAGACTTTAATTGCATGACTTAGACTTTATTTCATGCCATGGTTTATATGGAATGCATGATGTGGATCAGATGACATTGGCCATCTTGCATGTAATATATAAAGATATATATAATATTACGTTATATATATTTATATATATTACATTATATAAATTAATATTATGTTATATATATTTATATATATTAATGCTAGGATTATGAAATTTATTCCTAATGAGATTAAGACTATGTTTTCTAAGTGTCTAGCATTATTATGGTTCTTGATCTTAAAAACCTTTAATTTAAAATATCTAGTGGGAGAGAGATACAAGAGTTACATCTCACGGCCTCCATTATCGGTTCATAGTAGTGTGGGTAAACACCTTGTCTTGGCGTATATGCCTCGCAATCCCAAAGGAGGGTGTTTACTTCATAGTATTACAAGATTGAACTTACCCGTTTAAAGTAGTGTAGACAAACACCTCGTCTTGGCGTATATGCCTCACGATCCCAAAGGAGGGTGTTTTGTTTCATGGTACTACAAGTTTAAACACTATACAAGGAAGATGAAATGTGACTACACATGACTCTAGATAATGGTGTACACTATACTAAGTGTAATGTCAACCTCTCAAAGGAGCTATGTTATTACTACTTAGAGGCTAAAGGTAATACGGCATACTGTTAGTGTTTGATAAGAGTTATAATGATAGTACTAATAATGAGAATAGTTCTCAACCAATTAATGTGTTTATAATAAACTTGCTACCAAGAAATTATAAACATGGATTGGGTTGTCATTGCATATAATATTTTATGGTTTTATTAAGGTTCCATATTATATGCTTATATGCTAAATTGATAATATCCAATTTACTTATTATATTCATGTTTATTATTTCAGATTTTATCATGGCATCATTTAGCCCACTTGTTGCTATTCTTAACCAAAACAAACTGACTAGATCTAACTATGTTGACTGGAAAAGAAATTTGGACATTGTTCTTACTGCTGAAGAGTACAAGTATGTGCTTACTCAACTATGTCCTAGCTTTCCTTCATTAGATGCTCCTCTTGAGGAAAAACAGCGATAGGATCGTTGGCAGAAATCTAATGAGATGGCCAAGTGCTATATCCTAGCATCTATCTCAAATGTTCTACAATATCAAATGCAAGATGTAGAACTAGCTTTAGACATAATGCTAAGTCTGAAGGATATTTTTGGTGAGCAAGGCCGTTCCGTCAGGCAAGAAACCATGAGACAAATTTAAAATACCAAAATGACTGCAAGAAGTTCAGTGAGGGAGCATTGTCTTAGGATGATTGCTAATCTAAACACATTAGAAGTTTTAGGTGCCGACATTGATGGAGAATCCTAAGTGGATATGATACTCCAGTCACTACCGGAATCATTCAAGGAATTCAGACTCAATTATAATATGAACAAAAATATTTATTCTTTGTCTGAATTAATGAATGAGTTAGTGGCAGCGAAAGGCATCCTTGGTACTTCTAGTGTTAAAGCCAATGTGGGTGAAGCTTCTAGTTCTCAACCTAAGTCGAAAGGCAAAGGTAAGAAGAAGTAGAAGAAAGACTTCACTAAGAAAGATGGTAAACAAATTGCCTTAGGGGTTGCCGTCAAAGGAAAGAAAACCAAAAGAAAGTGTTTCCATTGTGGTGAGAACGAATAATGGAAGAGGAATTGTCCAAGATTCAAGGCTGCCAAGAATAAGGGTATGAAAAGTTCATTTATTCTTGAAATATGTTTGGTACAGAATCCAACGGATTCCTGGTGTGTGGATTCAGGTTGTACTAATTATATCTGCAATTCTTTGCAGGGGTTCCAAGAGACCAGAAAGTTGAATGAGGGAGAACTATTTCTTACTTTGGCTGATGGGAGCAGGATTCCGGTTGTAGCTATTAGAGTGTTTAATTTATGTTTTAAGTCTAGAGTTTTAATATTGGAAGACTGTTTGTATGTAACTAATGTTTAGAGGAATTTAATTTCTGCAACTTATTTAGGTAAACATGGATGTTGTATTATCCTCAAAGACAATATTGTAATAAAGAATGATAAAATGTTTATCTGTTCTGGCAATATTGTGGATGATCCTTATATTCTAACTCCTAAAATGCATGAATTATACAATTCTGAAATAGATAGTAGCTCTCATGTAAAATCATTAAAGAGAAAGTTTCTTTCTACTAGTGATGCATATCTACAACACTTGTTTTTGAGTCATATTAATTTAAATAGGATTCAAAGACTAATCAAAGATGGACTTTTATAGCCCATGGACTTTGATGGATTTCCAGTTTGCAAATCTTGTTTGGAAGGTAAGATGACCAAACGACCTTTTAATGCAAAAGGTAGAATAGCCTAAGAGTTGCTTGAATTGGTTCATACAGATGTATGTGGTCCTATGTCAACCCAAGCAAAAGGAGGTTATGAGTTTTTCATCACTTTTACAGATGATTACTTAAGGTATGGTTATGTGTACCTAATGAGACGGAAGTCCGAAGCCTTTGACAAGTTCAAAGAGTTTAAGGCTGAAGTTGAAAATCTATTAGGTAAACGCATAAAGGCCACTCGATTTGATCGATGTGGCGAATACATTCTTGGGGATTTCAAGGATTACCTAATTCAAAAATGGGATTGTCTCCTAATTGACTGCACCTGGAATTCCCTAACAAAATGGTGTAGTGGAAAGAAGGAATATGACTTTTTTGGAAATGATTAGGTCTATGATGAGTTACTTACCTTTACCAGTTTCTTTTTGGGGATATGCACTAAAAATTGCTATGCACATTTTAAATTTAGTTCCATCAAAATCTATTCCCAACACACCTAAGGAATTGTGGAGTGGACGCGAGCCTAGTATGAAATATCTCCACATTTGGGGATGTCCAGCACATATGGTAAAAAGAAAGTCTGATAAGTTGGAAGATAAAATGGAAGTATGCATGCTTTTAGGGTATTCAACTATATTTATATAGTGGTATTAAATATAGTTAATGGTAATTTTGGACTTGTCAAGAGTTGACAGAAAAACCCAAGGCCCATTTGAGCTAGTATCTTATTGGTCCCTTTTGGTCCCACTCCAAGCCACACACTTAAGCCCAAATGGAAAGGCCCAAAAGGCCAGCGCAATTAGATAATCGGTTAGATACAAAGGGAGAAATATACAGAATTTTTGGTGTGTGAAAAAGTAAGAACACCATTGTGAAGTGGTGTGTATGTAGAAGTGTTAGACACTTTTTGACATTCTCCTTTTGAAAACTGATTGAGAGACCACACATCTTGGGCGTTAGTGAATTGGAGTGAAGATTGAAAGTATTCTCAAGTCCTTCTGATCTTCGGTTTTGAAATTCACTGCTCCAAGGTACACTTTCTTGTTCTTAAATTCTAAAACTTATATAGTGCATGTGAACATTTATGAATGAAGTAGATCTATTATTTTTCCACTGCATATGTTATGTATGAGATACAGACATGTATTTATCCATCACTCGAAGCACTGTACGAACCACACAATTATTTAGAAGGGCCTCTAACAGGCCCTACGTGCACGAGAGCGTCACCACGGTGGGTGGTCAAACAAAGGCCCAACGGTTTTCCCGTCGTTCACAGCCCGGCGTCGACACTTTGTGTTCTACATGTCATGAGCTTAATGAAAATTTGTTGTATGTGCAAGTGTTTCAGGATAAAGGTGTATACGGTACAAATGCTTTACAGCTTCTAGAATTAGGTGTGAGTGAGTCTTGCCTATGTTCCCAAAATCATGTTTAAGTCTAGAGTCTGTTAGGGGTTTTGTCATGGAATAAAAGGGGGAGATTGTAAAGTTGTAATTTACAACTATTTTATGTTGGCTTTAATTTCGTGCCAAATTTGATTGTAATTTCTTCAATCATATTTCCCTTTATTTATGGGTTTTTAATTGTAAGAGATGAGTGTAAGAGAGTGTGAAGACTCAAGCTTAAAAGGATGAAGAAGTGAATTTCATGAGTGCCTCACGAGAAGCTTACCTGCGAAAGAGCCACGAGTAGAGCATATGACTAAAAGATGAAAAGTCATGCCAACCTGGAGGTTTACGTGAGTATCTTTCCAGTAAGGCCATCCTGCGAAATACTCGCGAAACTTTCTATTTGGCAAAATGTCATGTTTTGTTATACCAAGTCTTTACCTACACTAGATATATCCACATTACCCACAAATTGTAAGGAGTGCTTTTCAAAGAGAAAACCCTAAAAAATACACTTGAGAGTTAGAGATTGTTATACCCATAATCATCTACACATTTTCTTGTGGTTTTTCTCAACTCCTACCTCTTCATCTCCATATCCTTAAGAGGTTGATAGCCCAAAACTTACCATAACTATTCTGAGTGTCAAGTGAGATTTTGGTGCTGTTGAGAAGTATTGGAAGGAGCCATTCATTGGCGGATGCAATTGGGCTGAATTGTAGGATGCAGAAAGTTAGAGAAGACAAGGTTTTGAGAAGCCAGTTGGTAGCAAGAGTTTGGAGGGCTCAAGTGTTGGAAAATCTGGTTTTGCATCTCATACAAACCACGCAATGAAAACAACAAATATGGATCTACTTTATTCATGATTGATAACATGCACTATGTAAATTTCAAAATTTAAGAACAAAAAAGCATACCTCAGTGTGGTGAAATTCAAAACAAAAGGTGTGGTCTTTCAATTAGTTTCCACAGGAGAATAATCAAGTGGCCTCTACCTACACATACACACCATTTCACAATGATGTATCATATATATATATATATATGTACAATTCTATATGTTACTCCATTTATATCTAATTGATTATCTAATTAGGCTAGCCTATTGGACCTTTTCAATTGGGCTTTAGTGTATGGCTTGTAGTGGGACCAGAAGGGAACAAATAAAACTCTAACTCTAATGGGTCTTGAGCTTTTCTGTCAACTCCTGACAAGTCCAAAGTTACCATTAATTATATTTAATACCACTATATAAATATAATTGTACTCTAGGCCTTATTAATAAATTATATCCCAAGACTTTATTATACATGCAATCCCTTCATAAAATATTCGTACTAATACAAAGTCATGAATGTAGATTGCCACATTGAAGATTACTACATCTTAATCCTTGAATACCCAGTTTAATCCTTTAAGTTATTCATCATATATTTATGAAATCCAATTTCATAAATATATACTTTAGTATCTCCTTACTAAAGTGGTAAGGCCTAACACTCTTAATAACCAAACCCATTAACTTATCTTAAGGTGATATTGTATATCTCTATTAAGAAATTATGAATTCCATCTTGAGAATATATGTTCCATCGACACTAATTGTGGCTGCCCAACATACTGAGGTTTTGATCGTGACTTTAGATCTCACTCCTGATATATCAAAGTAACCTACACTTCATGATCAGGTCCATTATTCTCTCAGGAATAAGAGTTAATGTAAATAGAAGTCATGAGATTTATTATACATTTGACAGTTGTTAGGAGAATAATAAATCTCACAATGGTCCAGTTCAATATGTCTTGATTCTTAAAACATATCAACATATCAACATATCAACTAAAAGTCTCCACTTCCAAGATCAAGACAAATCATCTTAGTTGATACGTTATAGTCTTCGTAGATGAAATGCTCAATTTCATCACTGACTACAAACTATAAATTCTAAGTTTACAAAGAACTTGTGACTTATATCTTCTGTGACTAAATCACATACTATGCATCTTATGGACTATATGATAATGTCCAAATATTCATGTTATCATTATTTTAGATAATAATAAAACAACTTTATTAATCATAATATTAAATCACACATAATGTCATACATAGCATCATACAATAGGATTTGGGGGCACTAATCCTAACATCAAGTACATTGGGTAGACTAGGCTTGGAGGGTCTTTTGTTATTCATGTACTCCAACTCTAGTGGATCGATTTCGACTTGGACGGTCACGGAGAGGTTTTTCACCAAGTTCTTCGGTTTCCTCTTCGATAACACGTCTCGATGTTATCTTTTGTTTGCATCTCTCTTCCCTACCCTTTAAGCTTTTCTTTTATTGTTAATAATGGATGGATATGTCTTAGGGTAGTGTTATCGGTTGTTTGCGCTCATTTTCTCTTATTTTGCACTTAGTCTAAGTTAAAGTTAAAGTAAAAGTAATCTAGCCGTAATTTTTTATTTGGGGGTATAAACAAGATCTTGTGTATTTACACAGATCAAAGCTTTTAGATGTGATTAGAAGAATAGCCCTTAAGGCCTTAAATGGACATAAATACATCCTAGAGGCAATTGATTACTTAGCCAAGTGGGTGGAAGCAACCTCTTACTCCTTACTAAAAGCCAAGCATGTGGCCAGCTTCATAGAGAATAACATTATTTGTTGATATGAGGTACCCCAAGAGATTATCTCCGATAATGGTTCCCACTTTGAGAGAGAGATTAGAAAGATCATAGAATTATACAACATTGAGCATCACAAGTCTTCACTATATCAACCGCCAACCAATGAGGCCGTAGAAGCAGCCAATAAGAACGTTAAAAACATCCCAGGATGGCAGTAACATACAAGGATTGGGCCGATAAGCTCCCATTTGCCTTATGGGGTTACAGAGCTTCTATCCGTACATCGATTAGGGCAACCCCTTACTCTTCGGTCTATAGTAGTCAAGTGGTACTTCCTATCGAGGTGGAGATACAATCTTTGAGAATGCTAGTGGAAACCAAGGTCCTAGAGGAAGATTGGATGAAACAAAGATATGAGCAATTGACTTTGATAGATGAGAAGAGAGCTAGGGCATAATACCATGCACAAGGATACCAAAAGAGAATTTGCTAGAGCATTTAACAAAAATGTGAAACCTAGAAACCTTAAAGAGGGGGACTTGGTCCTAAAAGTACTTAGAGATGAAACTTTTGATCCAAGAGAAAAGATGAAGCCAAGATGGTCTACGCCTTTTTTTTTATCAAGAAGATCATGGTAGGAGGTGCTATGAGAATTATAGTTTTGGATGGAGAAGAGATGCTTCGCCTAATCAACATGGATAGACTCCAAAGATTTAGCATTTGAAAGAAAAAGAAAGAAAGCCTACTATGTTGAAAACCCGCAAGGGAGGCCTAGGCAAAAATTAAGGCAAAAGAGCCTCACTAGATTTAAAACCCAAAAGGGATATATAGCAAAAGAGAGGGGCAAAGACCATGGGCATGGAGAAAATTTCTAAAAGGACGTCATGGGCAAAAATTACATGGTATGGAAAAAGGAAAGAAAAAAAAAAAGAATAACAATAAGCAAAGATAATAAATGGATGATTCTCTCATTGCTTAAATTAAAAAGATGATAAACTATTTCCATAGGGGATTTGGAACATTCTAATTCTTCATTAAATTCATAAGAAAAGACATGGGAATTGTAAAGTGCAAAAAAGTAAAATTTGGGGCATATCAGGGTGGTCGGTCAATCCTTCTTTCTTTAGATCGTACTTTTGTAAACTTTCTCAGCTATGTGAACCCACTTCACGACAGCCTCTAAGTCATTTCTTGTACCTAAAGCTGGATGAAGCAATCGAAGCCTCTCATATGGCTATATTTGGAAAAGAAAAGAGAGAGGAAGAGAAAGCATGAGTAAAAGGAAAAGAGAGAGAGAGAGAGAGAGAGAGAGAATATATATATATATATATATATATAATTCAAAGAAGGTATAAGGAGCCTCGATGAGTTGAAAACTGAAAGGCAATCCATGCAAAAATTAGAGGAATCTTGCTTGGTTGAGGACCTCAGCAAAAATTAGGGATTGAGGGTTTCAGCCAAATAGGAATCCAAAAGTTGGCAATAGTATGAAGGAGAGGTTCATCTGCCTCGATTTAATGGTATGGAAAGATGCAAGAAAGACCAAAAGGGATGAGAGTCTTTTTGAAACTAGGGCCAAGCTTCTTGATCCATGCCAAGACCTCTAAAGGAGAGAATTCTACCATTGGAAAGTTTTGAGAAGTGTTTTCTGAGTCTAGGATATGTTTGGTGAAGGTTTGGAGGCCTTAATGGTTATTTTGGACTTGAATAAAGGAAATTAGGGTTTCTAGCCCTTGGTACACACACATAGGGTCAGGACTGTGCACGAATGGTCAGACCTGCGTATGCAGGCCCGTGTCTACGCATGCAGGAAGGAAGGCAGAACCAAGTTTTCCCTTGTTTTGAGTGTGTTTTCTCCCCAAAAGCCCCTCCTGTGAGTTCTTACAGCTTAAAAACTACTCAAAACATAATTCAAGCTTAGAATTTCCAAATAACAAAGATCAAGAATAGCATAATTGCACAAAGTTTCCACAAGTTTGTAGTTTAAGTACATATCCCAAATAAAAGCATAAATGTGAAAGATGTTCTTAAATTCAACCCAATGTCTCAAATCAAATCCAAAGAGCAGGAATGTATGCTATGTTATGCTATCTATGTCTGTGTCTGTGTCTGTGTCTATCTGCAGGATCACTAGAAACGACTCTTCCTCGGCTGATAGCTTGGAGTCGACTCTGAGCCTCCACCACCACCACCACCACCACCACCATCATCATCATCACTGGCACCTTCGCCATGGTATAGCTACCTAATATACTAGTCACCTCCAACTTGAGGTTCCCCACAAGCCAAACAAAGCTTATCATGCTCCTGTAGATGACACATGAAATCCACCTGAAGGTTGGTATAGCGGATCATCTCTGTGGCATACCTCCTCCCAAGCAACTCTAGACCCACTCAAGTGCCTGACTCACCCTCCAAGTTTATCAATGCCACATTAAACTGCAGGCCAGTCATACGGTGGAAGTCATGGGGAGTGATGGTCATTTCTCGAGCAGCAATGTGAAAGGTGTGGGTAGTACCCCACCACCTCTCAACCAAGGTTTGCACCAAGATAACACTAACGGATCACTCCAGTAGCAAACAAACAATGGGCTCAAAGCCCGCAGCATGTATACGGCCTCGAGTCTCCTCATTGAGAATTTTGTACCATATCGGTACCTGGTTGGTACTTCCTCTGACAAAATAGGGAGGTAAAACCTGCAAAAAGAAAATGAGATTAAATTCATGAGTAGGTGAAAAGAATGGTGGGAAAGTGATATTGGATTCACAATAGGACAAAATATGACATGGGACATATAGTTGGATGCAAAAATCATGAGGAATGATGTTAAAATTGCAAATAGATGAAAAATAGATGGAAAATTAGTTTAAATGCTCAAAGTAAGGTTTATGCCAAGTAGCATGCACGCGCAGGAATGATGTTGTGTGCACAGGCACTCTGCACGCATATGCAGGCTGAAACCTGTGTGTGCAAGAATTGAAAAATAGATACACGCAAGAAAGAATGTACCTGAGTATGCATGAGTATAGGCTACACACGCAAGAAAATGCCTACGCATGCATGAATGCATACAGAAGGTCATTCTTCAACATTTTCAATGTTTTTTCAACCAAAACTCATCTTAAACATGTTCTTACACCTCCTAAAGTGTCAGGTTTTCATCTAAACCCATCCTTTAGAAAACTTGAGCATTTACTAGCCTAAAAACATATCAAAATAGAAGATCAAAGGAAAAAACTTGAAAAATGGAAAAACTCACCAATCCAACCCTTACACCTTTAGAAAGATGGTGTTGTGATCTGTAGGTCAAGGAATGAGCCCCATTCAAACTTATCGCTTTATTCCAACAGGTGAGAAGAAACACATTGGTGGAGAGGATGTAAGAACTTTTCTTGGACTTGGGTGCCATTGAATGAGATGAGAGAGTTTGAGAGAGAAGTTGAGATTAAAGAAAGGAAAGGATGAGAGTCAGATTATGAGGAATGAGAGAGAGGCAGAGGGTTTTTGTAGAGAGAGTTAGAGAGAATATGAACAGGTGAGGGAGATTAAGAGAATGAAAAGAAAAAAAGGTTGGTAACAGTTGGAGAAAAAAAATGAAGAGGCGAGAACACACTTAGTGGCTAAACTACATGTAATTTAGGCCTCCTCGCTAAACTATGTGTAGTTTAGAAAAAAAAAGAAAATTCAAATATCCCAAGGGGGGTTTCTACAGGAATTAAACATGAAATTCAAATATCCTCAGTGGATCCTTCATCCAAAAATAGTCAAGTGAGTCAAAATTCGTGCACATTTCCTACGGGAATTGAACATGCAAACATAAAATCCCATACAAGTCAGAATACAAAATTCTTGCACATATCCTATGAGAATTGAACATGAAAGCACAGAACCCCATATAAATCAGAAAGGAAGAACAAAGAATTTGTGCACATCCTACAGGAATTGAATATGCATGCACAAATCCTATGCAAGTTAGAATTCATGCACATATCCTATAGGAATTGAATATGCAGACATAAGTCACACACTAGTCAAACAAAGTCGGAATACAGAACTTGTGCACATATCCTCCGAGAATTGAACATATATGCACATTATACAAAATTTTTGCACAAATCCTACAAGAATCAAATATGAAGGCACAGACCCTATACAATATAGAGATTTTTCACATATCCTATAGGAATTGTACATGTAGACCCATCATATAGAACTTGTGCACATATCCTTCAGGAATTGAATATGCAGGCATAGTGGAGGTAGAGATAGAGATAAAGACCAAGGTCACCCTGAGGCAAAAGCCTCGCCAGACTAGGTATAGATGGAGATGGAAGACAAGTACCACCTGGAGAAGTTCGAAGCAAGAGCCCCAGATGGACACCACAAATGTGTATCCTTTAAAGCTCGTAAGACTACCTTTGTTTGTTTGGTTGATGTTTGTGGTTGTTGGCCTGGTTTGTTTTTCTTTTTAAGTGACTCTAGGATAGTGAGTCACTCAACTTTTGCTTGCAATTGGCAAACTAGGTTTTGGGATAGTGAACCTATCATTGTTCATTTCCCGAGCAACATCGGTAGGAATTTGTACATACAAATCCCACACAACTCTTCAGAGTTGCACCCAGCCCCATGTATGCATGATGTGTGTCTTGTGCGTGGGTTGGGCCTGAGTCGTGCATCGAAACAAAAGAAGGGCATTAGTAGACACTGCATTTTGTACTCCTTACGACTCGAGCCCCTATTCCCCAATGATGCTGAAATTTTAAGACCTAAGGTTGATTTAAGGCCCAATTAGATGTTAAATTGACTTGAGAAATGTTAAAATGAAAAATATTACTTTTAATGAGAAATAAATATATTTTTGGAAAATTAAAGCCAATGGAATCCTTGGCCTACATATGCAAGAATCAAATTGCGCGTGCGGCCATAATGCATGCGCACGTAGGCCCGAGCCTACGTGCATATTTAGGGTTCCAAAAATCATGGAAGGCAAGTTTTCTACATTAAAGACTGGGTTTGGAATGAATCCCACATTGTCTGGGAGCTGTTCCAAAAACCCAATTTACACAATATAAATAGCCATACATGATACCTGTTTAAAACAAACAAAAATCCTAAGGGAAAATGCTTTTTCACAAAACATACTCAATTTAATTTTCTTTTGATTGAGGCCTTTTCTAGCCTTGATCTTCAAGTTTAAGATTACTAATCACTATTTTTTTTTTTTTAATTGTGAATAGATTTGACTGAGGGGAACAATCAAAATCAAGCCTAAGAGCTTTTGTTTTAAGGTATTGAGTTCTAATCTCTTTTCTCTCTTTCCTGTTTTAATCTTGTTGTTAATCTTGTTTCTTTGCTTGTTTTATATCTTAATATGTTTACATAGCTTAGTTTTAGATAGCCTTTGTATTTCTAAGTATGTTGGGTTGTTAGATTTATTGTTTTGAAATTTGCACTGCTTTTTATGCTTGCTACATTTCTAGGCTAGGGTTTTTGAGCAAGTCTGCGTACGCATGCATTATGCATGCACATACAGGTCAAAGTATGCGTTGGCATGCATTTGACCTATATGCGTAGACTTCTGCATGTGCACGTAGGCTGCTACCCAAAAACCTTCTAAGGTTTTCTTCTTTATTTTCTATTCTTATTTCACATGTTCTGCCTCTATTTTGATTCCTTTTTTTTTTTTTTTTTTTATATAGATATTAGTTCTTGTTCTATGTTTATTGTTCATTTGTGTTTCACATGTTTAAATTAGGGTTTATCTTTGGTTTCTTTGTTTTGATGCCATGAACACGCATTCACATGTTCATGCATTAATGTCATAGGTTCTGTGATGCGGTAAGGTAAGTGAGGTAAGTTATACATTCATATGTACATGCATTTGTTTGTAGTATAATCTTGTTTAGGGTTGATGAACATAATATGGTGGTTTGAATAAGCATGTTTGCATTCTTAATGTCTTCCAATGATCCATTGAAGATACCATGATTATTTGCTGCCTATATTTAGCCTTGATTTAATGTTCACATGCTTCTGTCTTGGATATGATATGATGACATGATACTAGATGAATGCTAAGTTGATATGAGATGCCATGATAAATGCATGTTAGGATTTTTTGTGATATGCCATGATAGATGAATGATTAGGTGTTGGGATGATTGATGCCATGATTTTATGCTTAGATGTATGCTAGTGTGTGTATGTGTATGCGTGTATGTGAGAGAGAGAGAGAGAGAGTATAAATACAATATTGAATATGCCTTTAATAGGATTAAGACATAAGCCACAATGAGAGGAAGCCAACCCTAGGGTTGGGCAGTTTTGAGTGCCTAACACCTTCCAAAAACCGTATCTAAACTAAGAACTCATACTCTGGTAGTAAGATAAAAAAAGGTTCTTCCTTGAGAGGACGCTATATTCATGGCTCCTAAGTCATTGCAAAACTAGGTGGTGACTCCCCGTTTTGTCCACAACTACCAGGAGCTTTTCTACTATTTCTATGGTGGCTTTGTTTCACTTGGGGCCGAATACTAGTCATCTCTATTAGACCTGCTTCCTCTTCGGATCTACATTTAGATGGTGTTTAATGATACTTTCATCTATACTTAGCATGTCTTCATGAGTCTAGGCAAATACATCCAGATTTTCCTTCAAGAAGGATATAAGGCCGTTTGCTACTACTGAAGGTAGAGTCGTTCCTATCTTCGTGGTTTTGGATGCATCTCCTTCTACCAACTCCACAGTTTTCAACTCTTCTACTAGTTCTTGTTGCTTTTATTCAACTATCTAGGTATGGTTTTCTTTCCCTAAAAGTATTGCTTGGTAGCAATCTCAAGCTAATACCTAGTCCCCTCGAATCTCTCATATCCCATGATCAATTGGAAATTTGACTTTGAGACAATACATCAAAGTGGCCGCTTACAGGCAATTAAGAGTTAGTTGTCCTAAAATAACATTATAGGACAATAGGCAATGAACTATGAGAAAGTCAATATTTCTGGTTACCTATACAGGGTAGGTTCCAACTGTGATAGATAGGGAAATGATCCATCTTGGATAAATTTGATCTCCACTAAAACTAATCAAGGGAGATTCAAAAGGACGAAGCCTTTTTGGTCTTCATTTGTTGGAAGGCCGTCATATATATGATGTCTACCGAATTCTCGTTGTCGACCAACACTCAACTAGTGTTATATCCCTCTATTGTAACCATAATTACCAAAGGGTCTTCATGAGGCTATTTCACTCCTTTGGCATTGTGTTCCAAAAACACAATTTCCTCTACTCCTATCCTTCTATACTTCATCATTAGGTGTCTAACATGAACACTGTTAACCTATCTTTGGAAGGCTTTTCATAAAGATTTGAATGATCCTTCAGTGACGGGTCCTTTATTAATCATTATCTTTCTCGACGTCAGCTTGCTTGGGCTTTTCTTCTTCCTGGTGACGATGATGGTCCTTCTTTGTGAACTTCTATAATCTCCCCTTCTATATCAACTCTTCAATTTTCCCCTTCATATCTCTGCACTCTTCAATAGTGTGGTCGTGATCTTTGTGGAACTGGCAATATTTCTTTTAATCTCTTTTGTGTGGAAGTGAAGTCAAAGGCTTTGGCCATTTCAAGCTTGGATTGTCCTTGATCTGCAGCGAAACTTTTTCAATGGGCATATTTAGAGGGGTGAAATTCACTATTTTCTTCAAGAAGTTTGAGCTTCCCTTTTCACTCTTTTAATTAGGGGAGCGATCCTTCTTTCTTTCGTCTTGTGTTGAGGCTCGTCGTCTTTTGCTTGTTGTCCATCCCCTTTGCCATCAATGCGTCTTCTCCGTTCATATATTTCTGAGCTTTGAACAGGAGATCCGTCATTGTTGCTGGTGGAGTCTTGGCTAAGGAGAAGATGAAGTCTTTAGTCATCAAACTAGCTAAGAAGGCCGTTAGTTAGACTTGGTTGTCCGCTTCATCTACTTCCAGGATTTCTTGGTTGAAGCGTTTCATATAGGCCCTTATGGTTTCTCCTTCTTATTATTCTACTGTCAACAGATGGGAAGTTGGCCTTTTGTGCCTTTGAGCCCCAATGAAATTTCGAAAAAACAAATCACTTAACTGATTGAAGTTTGCTATTGATGATGATTCTAACTTGCTAAACCAAACTTTAGTAGCCCCTTTTAAGGTTTGTTGGGAAGGATCTATACATCACTTTATTAGGTGTCTTCTGAAGGTTCAACAGTGTCTTGAAGGATTCTATATGATCTAACGGGTTTGAATGCCCGTCATAAGATTCCAATTGAGGGAGTCTAAACTTTTGTGGGAGTAGATGCTCTAGGACTTTACTAGTGAATGGAATCCGTTCTTTTGATCATCATATCTAAGTTTTTGGTTGATTTCCCTTTCACAACATTCTTCATCTCGTCCATCTCTCTCCACATGTCTTTTCAAGAGCACATCATTATTACGATTGGGCTACTCTGTTTGCCTGGAATTAGACCATTCCATTTGTTTAGAACTTTCTTCTCTATTGCTGTTTGGGGGGCTATAGCCCTTGTCATCATCATTGTTTTGATTATGTTGTTGAGGATTAGGCATATTGCTATTCTCATCGGAGAGGCGTTGCCTCAATTCCTCAGTTTGCTTAGTCAATTCTTCAACACTTGCTACTATTGTTTGAATCTGCTAGGTCATCTGCATTGGATCAAGTAGGGTTGCTGAACTTGGATCCATTGTGTTGTTTGAATGGTAAAGCTACAAAAATTTGTATGATTTAGATCTATGTTCCCCACAGACGATGCCAAATTGATGATGCCAAAAATGGTCGTTAGTCGATAGCCTCGTCAGAGCTTATGACGAGGTCACGTTCCTTGCAAAGATGAGAGAGAAAGACACCAGAGTGGCGTTAGCCAACGATTCTCTGATGATTTAGTCAGTAGAGTTCTCAATATCTCTCAAAGAAAAAGAATGTAATTATGTACGTTTAGAATTGTGTACCTTTTTGTGGCTTATTTATAGCCTTGATATAGTTGTTGGGAGCCTCATTATTAGTGTAACCATCGTTGGCCTCTTAATGGCTCTTTTTGTTGTTTGAATAACGTCTGCTTGAACTTAAATGGAGGTTTGAATAGCTTATGATTGACCTTTCTAACGGTTGGAGCTCATCAGTTACGAAACTATTAATGGTTGCATCGTCAATGTCATATGGTTGTCTTCTCATACAACGACCTTGTTGACTATATGCTCGTCACCTATATGGATGAGCCTGTGGACTAAAGGTTTGCCAGCTATATGACGAACCCGTAATTTTCGTACTCGTCACCAACCTTGCTCTACAACCTACATGATTGAGGAATTGAAATGCAAGAAATATAGGAGGAGCATGAAAAAGGGAAATGGCTGTAGGATCATTTTTCTTTTTAAGTCCAAGAATTGGTAGCACCTATTGTGGAAGATACTTTAATCACAAAAATTGAGCTTCTTCATCCTTTTGGCATAAGCTACAAGGACAACAAAGCAAAAAATTTAGTAACAACTAATAACGCACCATCACCAACAACAAACCTAGAACCCACTACCATCAACACCACCAATAGCCATAATAGCAAAAGCAAAAACCCATCATATAGTGTGACCCACACCTACCACCATCAGCACCACTAATAGACACTCAACCAAAATAGCAAGGCTAGATATCTAGCAGAGAGAGAGAGAGGGAGAGGCTCATAAACTAATGACAAACCCATTACCACCACAAATGGAAAGACTCACTCAAAACTCACCACCAATAGCCACACCCCCACTAGACCCAAAAAAACACTACCAAACTTAATAGAGCGAGAGAGAGAGAGAGAGAGAGAGAGAGAGAGAGAGAGAGAGAGAAGAAAAGAAAAAAGTCGTTGGACTCAAGTAATGGCACAGATATGGGTACCATTTGCCTTTTTTTTTTTTTTCTTTTTTTTTTCCTACAAAAATTATACTTAACTCAGTTCTCAAATTTTGAAAACTCCAAAATGTTGTTCTCATTTTTAGGTGTTGAGTTCTGAAAACTGAGAGTAAAAATGAAACTAAATACATTGAGGTAATGGGTCTCATAGAAAATAAAAACTGAAAACGTGTCTTTAGTGAAACCAAAAAAGTTCTAATTGTTTCCTTTTCAAACATCCATTTAAATGCAAAAACACAAGGCACATGGAAGGCCAATGTTAGTTAAAGAATAGGATAAGTAATATAGTTTTGAAATAATGTTAAGTGTAGAAACAAATTGAATATTTTTAAAAAAATGGTTATACTTAGCACTGCTCCCTATCCATATGGCTTTTATATATATATATATATATATATATATATATTCTATGCAGTTTATTTTTTACAATAATGCTACATTCATGATAAAATTTGAAAATTTTCACAACTTATTTAAATGGTAAAATATATAATATTGTACTATTTTCATTAAAGAAATGCTACCTTCATAACATATTTACAATAATTTCTAAGTGGTAAATTATTATTAGTTTTAATTTGAACCTACTTAAATTACATTTTTGCTCACAAGTATGCTCTGTTTGTTTTAGCATTAACATTTTCTGAAAAATAGTTCATTTTCCAAAGAGCATTTTCTAGAAAACTATATCATTTTACAGTGTTTGGTAACGACCTTGAAAATAAG
The DNA here is from genome assembly GCA_032878915.1 of Castanopsis chinensis. Lineage (NCBI taxonomy): Eukaryota > Viridiplantae > Streptophyta > Magnoliopsida > Fagales > Fagaceae > Castanopsis > Castanopsis chinensis. The sequence continues at coordinate 2,998,234 of JAVQMG010000116.1, forward strand.
CTTGAGAATGTTTTCTGGTGTTTAGTATGCAAATTTTATTTTTATTTTTATTTTTTATATTTCTTGTGTAATTTAAAACACGTGTATTATGTAAACCAACTAATGTAATCAATATAAATAATAAAAAAAAACCAAGAATGAATTTGGTTTTCATACTAAAATTTTGACAATAGATACAATCAAAATTAGTTTTCGAATTTTCATGATCTTTACCATTTATCTTGCTCATAAATATGGACAGAAACGTCTACACACACACATACATACATACATACATATATATATATATATATATATATATCAACCATTTGTCTATATACATAAAATTGACAGGGGAATACATCTTTAATAAGTACAAATAACAATAATTTTTAATTATCTACTCTTTTACTGGTACACTAATTGTCTACTATGGTCAACCACAAGTCTTTAATATTACTCAAAATTATGTATTCATATAATGTATCTACATAATATATCATCACTACATAGTATCTGTATAATGTATCTATCAATGAAAAAGATTATCTTATGTAAAAGCAATTTAGAGCCATATAGGCACTGTGTTTAAAATTTTCGTCTTTTACTTCATTCATTTATTCTTTCTTCTTTTTTATTTTATTTTATTTTCTTTTTTTTAGCACTTTTATGTGCCAAAAAACCTTCTACTTGGAATCTATCAAACTAAAAATTTCTTAGAGAAAAAATAAAATCAAGTTTGAAATGCAAAGTAAAGAATTGGGATTTTGGTAAAGAGGAATGAATTAATTACTGCTGCAAATATGTTTTCTTTTGCAAGTTGGTAGGGAGGAATGAAATAATTATTGAGCAATGAGGGAAAAAAATCTACTCAGAGAACTGTGTTATAAAAGGGAAGAAAAATATGGAGAGAGAGTGAGGGAGAGAGATCTATGGAAGAGGAGAGACCAGAGTTAGGGATAGTGAGGGTTTGAGGAAAGGAAAAGAAAAGGGAAGAGAGAAAGAGTGAGAGAGTGTATTGTGAGAAAGAGATTGTTTTCCAAATTTTTTTTTTTGAAAACAACTTATAAAAAACAAGCCTTATTTTTATTAGGATTTTTCATTGACTAAAGATAGTTTTTCGTTGACCAGTTTTTTTTTTTTTTTTTTTTTTGTGCTACCAAACAATGAAAACTGTGAAAAACTATATTTACAGAAAATTTTCCAGTAAAACAAACAGAATGTAATAGCCAATAACAATTTATCACTTAAAATTTGTCATGTTTCTCCTTTCATCAAGGCCATCACTGTGTTTTTTTTCTATAAATGAATAAATGAAATTGAAATTATTTGGCCTTATTTTTTTTGATCCAGTAGCCAGTCGCCACCCTAAATACACTAGCACACTAGTTGACACACTTTTGTGGATGTTGTAAAATTGTAACACCTCTCAACCAAAAGCAAAAACCTTATCCTGCGCAGAGTCTGACTGAGCTCATGGCCATGGCTCTCACTCTTTGTCACGCGATGTCTCGCTTGTCTCTCTTTCATCGAAACTCTCAGATTCCTCCCAACACCAACACCAACACAAACACTGCCACATCCATTAACCTACTAAGATTCCCAAAGCCTAATAATGACCTTTTAACGCTCAAAACTACTACTTCCATTCCCAATAATACCCATTACGCCCCTCTTCTAACTCGCCCTCGCGCCACTGCTCAACCTCAATCTGAAGGTAGGTACCCCTTCTCAATCTGCTTGCTTCGATTAGTTCAAAATAATTTCTTTTATTTATTAATGCTCCAGATTTATTTCTTTTTTCTGGGTTTGCTTTAGCTACATCATATATGTGTTCTTGTTACACCACAGGCTTTTTTTTTTTTGGCTTGAAATTTTGTAGTATTAGTTGCGTTTCATTGAAATTTTGATTAGCTCCCCCCATATGGAAAAAACCAATGAAAGTGGTCCCCAGTGATTGTCGACAGGCATTCATAACAAAATCATTTTGATTGTGATGAGCCGTTGCTTCTGTTCAGTGGACCATATAGCCTATAGTGGAGGTGTGAATGTGATGAGGGGAGTATTAGTATCATGCCGCAATGGAAGTTGGGATGGAATGGTCAGTCCATGAAGGTTGTTAGGCAATATCCTATCTGGGTAGTGGCGAGAAGGGTGATATTTTGTAGCCTAGGGGTGGATGATTCCATTGCCAACTGCTAAAAGATTGATAACTTTGCCGTAAGAATGGGGATTGATGGAATAGTATAAATTGAAGAATAGGGAGAATGCAAATTGCTTTGTGGATCTACATGTTAACATACTACTCTTCCCCTGTCCACCTGTTTGTTCGTATGCCAAAAACTATGATTATTTGAAAATAATAAGCACTTGTTTTAGCTTTATTATGCTAGTAGTGACTGAAATTGAGAAGGAAAAATCTTCACATGCCTCTCTTTGGTTGTACATCATCATTTAATAAAAGGAAAATGACTCCTGGGTTCTTAGCATTGGGGATATTAGATGATCAACCTGCAACTAGGTAAGTGCCCTCATTCTGAAATTAATGCAGCCAATAGGTGATTCCATTATTATTAATTTTTAATTTGCTGAATACAAAGTCCAGGTTTGTGGTTAAGGAATGATGCTTGATGACAGCCACTCAAAAAGGTGATTTCTGAGGCATATTATAATGAGGCTGAAGGTGTAAATTCTAACTCCTCGGAACACATTAAATGAAAATGGAGAAATGTAGAAGGCTTAATTAATTTAGCACAACTTATCCTTGATTTGTAATTTATTGACTGCTATCATCTAAAAGTTTCCTGAGCCAATTTAGCATTTATCTGTATTCACTTTGCTTAGATGGACTAATTGCTTAGAAGCTTTCCTGTGAGAAGTGAAACAGTGGTGTTTGATTTTGTTTAATAGAAGAGGTATTTATGGCTGTGTGCTTATTTATATGCAGAACATGTCTGAGAATGTTGAAGAAATCATGATTCATATTTTTCAGCATGCCCATATATTACTCTTTAAGTATTCATGCTGTTGTGTATGATAAGTCTAGTTCGATAATCTAATGGAAATGAAACAGAGAAGCTAGTCTCAAATGATCATTTACTTGTAAAATAAAAGGTTTCATATGCTTATGAAATACGACAGGCATTGTGACAAAGAAGGGAAAGCAGGATTCTTATGCAGAAGCACGTGCAATTGGTCGATACATACCTATGTCTCCTAACAAAGCACGAAGAGCAATTGATCAGATTCGTGGGCGTTCCTATGAGGAGTCACTTATGATACTGGAACTCATGCCTTACCGAGCATGTGATCCCATTCTCAAATTGGTTTATTCTGCAGCAGCAAATGCTAGTAAAAACATGGGTTTGAATGAAGCAAGTTTAGTAGTTAGTAAAGCTGAAGTCAATGAGGGTCCTACTAGGAAAAAAGCTAGACCGCAAGCTCGTGGAAGAGTTCATCCCATAAGAAGGCGCTCGTGTCATATTACTGTTGTATTGAAAGATACATCTTTGTGATTATGAAAGGCATGCAACTAAACTTTTAATACCAGTTCAACCTGAGATGTTCCTTTTGTAACGTTGAAAGACATGCAATTGTTGTAGATTCTGTAGGAACTTTAGAAGAACTATAATCCATGTTTTTAAACCTATCATATCTCCTGAATTATTTTACAAAGTTGCATGACCAAAATGTGATTCAACAAAAATTGCTCAAACTTGTGTGAACCAAAAGGTAAAGAGTTTGCTAACGTGTATATTAAATAATATAGCCCTCCCCTTTCATATTATGTTGTCACTATTTTTATGATTCGTTTTAAAATTGGCTCTGCCATTGCTTCGAGTCCATTTACCCCTCTACATAGAGGAAATTCGAAATTGTGTAGAATTATAGCGGTACCATAAATAGTACTGTATCTCTAGCCAAGTTTTTCTTTACTGGGACTGTTGTGGGTCTGAATTTCTCTGACCCTGTATGATCTGTTGCTCATCCTTTGGTGATTGGTGTAGCTGACAATCCTAAACAATCTACGAGTTGAGCAATTCAGTCACCTGAAGTTTTTTTGTTTTTTATTTTTAGGGGTGGGTTTGTATTTCTTGATGTGATGCATATTATGGTAATGTGGGGACATTTGGTTCGCTTGATATTACATCAATGTGTAATGTTACATCATCGTAATCTTAGATTTATGTGATCACATAAACTTGATGTTGACATTAAGGTGTTTGGTTCATTAAATTACATTTCATTCATAATCCAAGAATGTAACATTCATATAATTAATTCATGAACATTGTTAAAAATAATTGTAATTATTATAATAACAAATTGAATGAAAATAACCTCAACATCAGAAAATGGCAAAATTACCCTTGCACCAAAAAATACCCTAGGAAAACCCAAAATGACCAAATTACCCCTAAAACCTCCCCAAAAAACCATGAAATCTAAAAAATGACCAAAATACCCATGTAACCTCTAAATTACCAAAAATGACCAAACCCCCCCCCCCCCAATCCTTAAAATGACCAAAGTACTCCAAAATCTCTTAAATAAGCAAAATAGCCCGAAATCTCTAAAATGACCAAAATACCCCTGAAACTGCTAGAATGAGCATAAAAACCTAAAACCTTTAAAATGACCAAAATATCCCTAAACATCTACATAATTAAAATACACCCCAAGATTGCTAAAATGACCAAAATGCCCTCAAATCCTCTAGAATGAGCAAAGAAATTTGATATCTCTAAAATGACCCAAATACCTTTAAAATCTCAAAAAAGACCATAATACCCCTACAAAATGAACCCCTAAAACCTAAAATGACCAAAAAGGCCCATGAAACCTCTAAAATGACTAAAAATACCCTGAAACCTAAAAAATGACCAAAATATATCTAAACCTCTAAAATGACCAAAATTTTAATGAAATATCTAAAATAACCAAAAATATTTAAAATGGCCAAAATACTCTTTATCTTTTAAAATGACTAAAAAATATTTAGGATAATAAAAAATGACCAAAATACCCCTAAAAACACTAAATGACACAAAATACCTGAAACTTTTGTTTATTTCGAAGGTTTCGAGTAATTTAGGCTAGTTTAAAACGTTATTTTAGAGGTTGTGAGGTTATTTTGGTCATTTTAAAGGTTTCAAGGGTATTTTGGTCATTCTAGTAATTTCGGGGGTATTTCGGGTTTATTTTCATCATTTTAGAGGTTTTAGAGGCATTTTCGTCATTTTAGATGTTTCAAAAGCATTTTGGCCATTCTAGTCATTTCGGGATATTTTTATTAATTTTATAAATTTTTAGGTATTTTGGTCATTTTAGAGGTTTTGAGGTATTTTTGCTTATTTTAGAGGTGTAGGGGTATTTTGGTCATTTTAGAAGTTTTGGGGTTATTGTAGTAATTTTTAAGGTTTTGGGATATTTTGGAGATTTCGAGGGTATGTTGGTCATTTGAGATTTCATGGATATTTTGGTCATTTTAGAGGTTTCAAGAGTATTTTGGTGTTTTTTTTAGGTTTAGGGGCATTTTGATCATTTTTAATGGTTTTTTTTTTTTTTCCGCTGATTTTAGAGGTGTTGGAGGTATTTTGGTCATTTTAGAGGTTTTGGGGTTATTTTAGTAATTATTAGGTTTTGGGGGTATTTTGATCATTTTAGAGTTTTTTTTTGGGGGTACTTCGAAGATTTTTGAGGTTTCAATGGTATTTTAGTCATTTTAGTGGTTTTAAGAGTACTTTGGTCATGTTTTAGGTTTAAGGGTATTTTGGTAATTTTAGAGATTTCAAGGGTATTTTGGTCATTTTAAAACTGTTGGGTGTATTGTGGTCATTTTGGAGGTTTTGGGGTCATTTCTGTCATTTTGGAGGTTTTTGGGATATTTTTTTTGACATTCGTTGTGCATTTTAGTCGTTTTGGCAATTTTAAGGGTATTTTGGTCATTTTAGAGGTTTTGGGGTATTTTAGAGATTTTTTTTTTATTTTAAAAATTCTCATGAGTAAAATAAATTTTTTTTTTTTTAAATATTGGCAATTTTGTGAATTCAATAAATTATTACATTCCCACCAATAAATAATGTAAGATCACCCCCATTTAAGAAGGTGGTGTGATTATGGTGATGTGATATATTTTGACATCTTAGATTACGGTAATGTTAGAAAAAATTAAATGAACCAAACATCTAAATGTCTTATTAAGGTAATATACATCACATCAATAGCATATCATGACGAATCAAATGCCCCCTTAATGTGATGCACATTACAAAAATGTGACATTAAGGTATTTGGTTCATTTGATTTTTTTTTTTTGTTTATTAAGATTACCGCAATCTAAGGTCACAAAATATATTACATCACCTTAATCACGTTATCTTATGAAATGGGGGCAATGTTACATTACATATATATACATGGAAACGAAATAATTTATCAATGGACATAATTATCCATTCTATTAAATTTTAATTACAAAATTGCCCTCATATATTTTTCAAATCCTAAAAAGTTAAACCCTAACTTTCTCTATCTAGACAATCTCAATCTCAGCCTCTCTCTCTTCAAATTGAAACCCAGCCTCTATTTCTTTCTCTCTCTCCTCAAATAGCGTCCTTTTCTTCGATGAGCCTCCTTCTCCGAACATTGCTTCGGCCACTGTGAAGAAGCTCCTAATTTCATTGATTTAGTAAGGAAGCTCCAGTAGGGTAAGGAATACTATTGTGTCAATACAGGTGGTGAGTTTGTTGTCAGAAGAGGACTTAAAGGAGAGGAAAACACCATTTGGTTTGATCTAGCAAGAGTTTTTTTTTTTCCTTCTGAGTCTGTTTATTTCCCTAAAAATTAGAATTCCTTCTTACTTGTATCTTTTTTTCAATTGCAACTTTGTACTTATAGATTCTAAAAATACATGGTTGTATCTTTGGTGTGTTTCATGTGATGTACAAAATTTGAACTTTGATTGTAAGAGACATTTGTGAATTTGGATTGGAAATTGAATTTTTTGGTTGGTGAGAAACTGCATGAAAGTGAAAATAAAAAGTGTTTTATTTTTTTGTTGATGTTGTTTGGTTGGTGAGAAAATTAAGAAATGTAAAACTTCTTTTTTAGTTCTTATATGATTTTTTATTAAAAATCTAATCTTGTTTGGTTTTTTTAAAAGGACATTTGTAGAAATTCATTCTAAAATGTTTAGCATTGCAATGTTGCATTTTGGAATATTATGTAATGCAACTAGTGAACCAAACAATGTAATGTTATATTGCTTTAATGTAATTATACGAATGTTACATTACAATAATCTAACATCACCATCTGATATAGTATCAAGCGAACCAAACGTCTTCTAAATGCATAAATCTATTTCTATTTCTATTTCTATTTCTATTATAACTAGATGGAAATAGGCAAGAGACTAAGGAATAGTAACTTTTGGTTTAGTCAAGTTTTGGAAGCATGCTACTTTCTAAAGTACCTTTGGTTTTTTTTTTTTTTTTTTTTTTTTTATTTGTCCCCAAGTGCGCTGCCAGTTTGGTTTGAGCCTTTTTTTTTTTTTTTTTTTAATGCCTAATTTGGTTTAGGAGTTGTTATACTAATACAACAAGTTTTTGTAATATTTTAACAATTATTGAGGTGTCAATTCTTTATAGATCGAAATAAAATAAAATATCAGATCAGAATCTACCATAACTAAAATTAAATGTATTTTATTATGAAACGTTATGATATTTTGTTGTTATCACAATATTTTTACAACTACTAAGGTTTAAATTCCTTATAGATAAAATATATATATATATATATATATATATATCAAACCAAGATCCATCACAATTGAAAATAAAGGTATTGTAAAAATGTTGTGATATTTTGTTGTGTTCTTAAACTTTCTTTTTGGTTTAGTCAAATTTGGTGAGCAAAAAAAAAAAAAAAAAAATCACTGTTTCAAGAACAGTTTTCTTGGGTTTTTTTTTACACATTGTTTGAAATTTAAAGTAAAAGTGTGTGTGTGCGCGCGCGTGTGTGTGTGTGTATATATATATATATATAAATACAATTTTACTTAAAAGGGTGTTTATTAAAAACTAAGTAAGCTAAGCAATGTAGCTAGACTCATAAAATGTAAGACAATAAAAAAGGAAGTATGAATAACAAAATTTTCATTGTGAAGAATTACATGTATTTTATGAAGACCTTCAACTGTATCATATAACATTATTCATTGCAAAAATTTAAATAATATGACAATGTCTTAGAAAATTATTCAATTACTTATTGTTGGAAGATGTAATATTTGTTATCATCCTTAGAAGTTTTTAATTAGTGGATATTGCTTTTAACAAATAGGTTCTAAAAACCTATCATGGCAAATAGATACTCATATGTTAAATAGTTACTCTAAGTTTAGGTACATGGTTTCATACTTTTTCAAATATAAGTTCTTTTTTAATTTTCTCACTCAAAGGGCAACTCGTGCCAGCCAAACTAGTTGTTTGAATAGTGGGCACAATTTGGCTGAAACCCTCAAATAAATAAATTGTTTACGTTATTGCCAAAACAACTACATTTGAGAAAAAATATCATATTTACAACCAATTGTTATTATATGAATCTTAGAAAAATAACCAAAAAAATCATTGCATCACCCTTTTAATATTCTGTTTATTTACATAACATAAGTATAGGGTATTATAGTGTTGGTTCCACACATACACTAAAACAGGATGTATCCTTTGGAACCTGAGATATTGATATCCATAGACTTACATTTACCATTTCATTAGTATGATCTTGCATTTTCATAGCTTTTGTGCACATATTCATTAAACATGCTTGTTTTGTGCCCTTGTAATCTTTTTATGCATTCATCATTATGCATCTAAACACAATGATAAAAATATCTCCTGATATATATAAAAAAAAAAATATTCTCTGTTTCCACTTGTTTTCCATCTTTAAGCATGCCTTACAAGCTAGATTATGCTTTAAAACCCCAAAAGTGGAAGGCCGTATGCAGTTGCCTAGGAACTTAGATTGGACCTTTCCATACATGGTGGAATACTAACTACATAGTTCATATGTAGAAATGAAAATAAACAAAAAAGACCCCAACAAGTCAAATGTGGCCCAAACGGTCTGATACTACCCTACATAGCCTCCCAAAGCTGATGAGAAGAATCAGATCATTTGAGGAATGGGTACGAAGAAACCCTGTTGCATCAAAGCCCAGATCTCTAGCAATCTCCCTAAGTTGGCCATATAAATGTCGAAGAAGAACCTACTCCCTCTCCATATTGGGACTTGAGGTGCATCCTTACCTCTTTGTATCATGGAAAGGTTGCAAGGTGCGAGCCTCCATAGTAGCAACTCTCAATGCTTCCTCCATCTTAGCTACCTCAACCTGAAGGTGACAAAAAGCCAACTATGGCTCACTAGGCTCATCAGTTGGCCCATACTCCAAGCTCAAAGTGGAATGAATAAAGGACCTAGTCTCCAATAGCCTTAGTGCTAAATCATCAGTCTTGCTGTGCCCCTTAACATAACTAGCCTCCACTATAGCCCTCTCCTCATCTTTTGTCTAGCCCAAGAGAGTGAATCTTTTAGTAAGATTTGCCAACTCACTCTCCAAGCTAGTGACTCGGGATCTCATCTGAATACACTCTGCCCCCGTTGCTAAAGGAGTTGGACTCCTTCATTCAAGCTCTACTTTAAGGGTGACAAACTAAGCCTCAAAGGATCTCCCTATCTCCTCATAATCCTTACCACGGCATCAAGAAGCTCCCTGAGCAATCTCTGTCCCTAATAACCTCTGTCAGGCGCTCTCTCATGTCTCTAAGAGTACTTTTAACTTTGACCTCAATCTTAAGGGTGGTTCAATATCATATTGGTTCATTTGGAGATTTTTCACACAACTAAGACTGCACAAAGCCTATACTAGGGTAGTTTATCTTTGCGCTTCTTGTCGAGCATCCTAGAATATCTTGAACCTCATTTTCAAAACCTAGTTCACTCAGTTTAGGGGTCATTTTAGCCTTCATCTAAACATGTAATGGGATAGTGCCAGGGCCATTCCAAATCACTAACAGCAGTCCATCTAGCATAGTATGAAGATCGCAACAATCAATTCCTCAAGGGAAATTTTCTTGAAGCATCGATCAATTCAGTTGATAATTAAGACAATCAGTGCATTCCACCACATGGCGAGTCCAAAGCCCTGCTAGGGAAATCCACGATCATCATTAGGGTTGTCAAGAAACCCGTATCATTTAGTGCGATTCTAATCCCACTTCAAGTTGGTTGATCATTTTAGAACTACGCAAAACCCTACATTGGGGTAGTTTATTTCACGTGGTTTAGTCCATTTTCTGCTAATCAATTTTCTTAAGAACAGGTGTTAGGACATATGTGGTTCACTTGCTTAGAACACATGTCATTCTTTTATGTAATTGGCTAATCCTTTGACAAAACACACTTTGCTTGTATTTGGGTAGATCTAGGATGTTTTTAATATTTTAAGAAACCTTGTTTCAAGATCAAGTGTTAAAGCTATACATGTCTATCCAAGAATCAAGTTGAGAAGTGCTCATCATTAAAGCTTGATAGCTGGCTCGACAGCTACATCTATCGAGCTTTAAGAAGCTGTTTTCAGCCTTGTGGCTCGACAACACCTCGATACCTTTATCTATCGAGGTTTAAGAAAAACAGATTTTCAGTTTTGTTTTGATTCCAATCCTGTTGGGATATGTGTCCTTAAATCCTATTGTATGATACTATGTATTTTATTATGTATGACATTATGTATAACTTAATGTTGTAGTTAATAAAGTTGTTTTATTATTATTTGAAAATAATGGTAACATGAATATTGGGACATTATCATATAGTCCATGAGATGCATAGTATGTGATTTATGTGATTTAGTCACAGAAGATATAAATCACAAGTTCTTTGTAAACTCAGAATTATAGTTCGTAGTCGATGATGAAATTGGGCATTTCATCTGCGAAGACTATAACATATCAACTAAGATGATTTGTCTTGATTATGAAAATGGAGATTTCTAGTTGATGTGTTAATATGTTTGAAGAGTTAAGACATATTGAATTGGACCGGTGTGAGATTTATTATTCTTCTAACGACTGTCAATTGAATAATAAACTCACGATTTATATTTACGTGAACTCTTAATCTTGAGAAGATAATGGACCTGATCATGAAGTGTAGGTTGCTTTGATATATCAGGAGTGAGATCTATAGTAACGGTCAAAATCTCAGTATGTTGGGCAGCCACATTAAGTGTTGATGGAACATATATTCTCAAGATGGAATTCATAGTCTTACAATGATTTCTAATCTGAATACATTGGAAGTTTTAGGTGCCAACATTGATGGAGAATCCCAAGTGGATATGATACTCCAGTCACTACCGGAATCATTCAAGGAATTCAGACTAAATTATAATATGAACAAAAAGGTTTATTCTTTGTCTGAATTAATGAATGAGTTAGTAGCGGCGGAAGGCATCCTTGGTACTTCTAGTGTTGAAGCCAATGTTGGTGAAGCTTCTACTTCACAACCTAAGTGGAAAGGCAAGGGTAAGAAGAAGAAGAAGGACTTCACTAAGAAAGAGGGTAAGCAAATTGCCTTAGGGGTTGCCGATAAAGGAAAGAAGCTCAAAGGAAAATGTTTCCATTGTGGTGAGAAAGGACATTGGAAGAGGAATTGTCCAAAGTTTAAAGCTGCCAAGAACAAGGGTATGAAAACTTCATTTCTTCTTGAAATATGTTTGGTACAGAATCCCACTGATTCCTGGTGTGTGGATTCAGGTTGTACTAATCATATCTGCAATTCTTTGCAGGGGTTTCAGGAGACCAGAAAACTGAGTGAAAGGGAATTGTTTCTAACTTTGGCTGATGGGAGCAGAATTCCAGTTGTAGCTGTTGGTGTTGTTCATTTGTGCTTTGAGTCTAGGGTTTTAATATTGCAAGACTGTCTGTTTGTACCTAATGTGCATAGAAATTTAATTTCTGCAACTTATTTGGGTAAACAAGGATATTGTGTTATCCTAGAAGACAATGTTGTAATAAAGAAGGATAAAATGTTTATCTGTTCTGGTAATATTGTGGATGGTCTTTATATTTTAACTCTTGTTAAGCATGAATTACGTAATTCTGAATTAGATACTAACTCGCATGTAAAATCATTAAAGAGAAAGTTTCCTTCAAATGATGCATATCTTTGGCACTTGCGTTTAGGTCATATTAATTCAAAAAGAATTCAAAGGCTGATCAAAGATGGACTCTTAGAGCCCATGGACTTTGATGAATTTCCAGTTTGTGAATTTGTTTGGAAGGTAAAATGACCAAGCGACCTTTTAATGCAAAGGGTAGAAGAGCCCAAGAGTTGCTTGAATTAGTTCATACGGATGTATGTGGTCCTATGTCAACCCAAGCAAAAGGAGGTTATGAGTATTTCATCACTTTTACGGATGATTACTCAAGATATGGTTATGTGTACCTAATGAGACGGAAGTCCGAAGCCTTTGAAAAGTTCAACGAGTTTAGGGCTGAAGTTGAGAATCAATTAGGCAAACGCATAAAAGCCATTCGATCTGATCGAGGTGGCGAATACCTTCTTGGGATTTTCAAAGATTACCTAATTCAAAATGGGATTATATCCCAATTGACTACACCTGGAACTCCTTAACAAAATGGTGTAGCGGAGAGAAGGAATAGAACTCTTTTGGAAATGGTTAGGTCCATGATGAGTTATTCAACTTTACCAATTTCTTTTTGGGGATATGCCTTAGATACAGCAATACATCTTTTGAATTTAGTTCCATCAAAATCTATCCCCAAAACACCCATGGAATTGTGGAGTGGGCGTAAGCCTAGTATGAGGTATCTCCATATTTAGGGTTGTCCAGCACATGTGCTAAAGGGAAAGCCTGATAAGTTGGAACCAAAATCGGAAGTGTGTTTGCTAGTTGGTTATCCAAAAGAAACTAGGGGTTATTTATTCTATAGTCGAAATGATAACAAAGTTTTTGTTAGTACAAATGCTAAATTTTTAGAAAATGACTATATGAATAATTTTACTCTTAGAAGTAGAGTTGTATTGGCTAAAATGAATGAGTCTGTAAATCAACAACCATTGGATAAAACTAAGGAAAAAGTGATTGTGTTAGATACACTACAAGATACTACTCATGAAATGTCTAGTACAAAATTGCCTGGTCGTAGTGGGAGAATTGTTCGGCCTCCTGTGAGATTTACAGGTTTAGGTGAAACTTATGAGGCTATCTCAGAAGAGGCTGAATCGGATCCCTACACTTATGACGAGGCAATAAATGATATAGATGCACATCATTAGGTCCAAACTATGAAATCTGAACTAGATTCCATGTATTCCAATCAAGTTTGGAGTCTTGTAGAGGCGCCTAACGGCATTAAACCTGTTGGTTGCAAATGGGTTTACAAGAGGAAGAGAGGGATAGATGGAAAGGTTGAAACCTTTAAAGCAAGGCTAGTAGCTAAAGGGTATACACAAAAAGAAGGCATCGATTATGATGAAACCTTTTCGCCAGTAGCCATGCTTAAATCTATCAGAATTCTCTTATCCATTGCTGCTCATTATGATTATAAGATTTAGTAAATGGATGTCAAGACTGCATTTCTTAATGGCAATCTTGAAGAAGAAATCTATATGTTACAACCAAAAGGTTTCATAGCAAAGAACTAAGAGCATATGGTATGCAAATTGAAAAGATCCATTTATGGACTTAAGCAAGCATCTAGGTCATGGAACATCAGATTTGATCAGGCAATCAAATCATTTGGTTTTGAGTAAAATCTTGATGAACCATGTGTGTACAAGAGACATCAAGACAAAGTAGTAATGTTCCTAGTGCTTTATGTTGATGACATTCTACTCATTGGAAATGATGTAGGAGTAATGTCATTGGTTAAAATTTGGTTGTCAAGCCAATTTGATATGAAGGACATGGGTGAAGCTAACTATATTCTAGGGATTAAGCTTTGGCGAGATCGAAAGAATAGGATGTTAGGTTTGTCACAAGCTGGATATATAGATAAGGTTCTAGAACGGTTTAGCATGCAAAACTCCAAGAAAGGATTACTTCCTTTTAAACATGGAGTTCCTCTGTCTGATGACCAAAGGCCTAAGACTCAAGAGGAAGAAAATATCATGAGACAAGTTCCTTATGCTTCTGCTGTAGGAAGTCTCATGTATGCCATGCTTTGTACTAGGCCGGATATTTGTTATTCAGTTGGCATGGTCAGCCAATATCAATCAAATCCAGGACTTAAACATTGGCAAGCTGTAAAGCATATTCTCAAGTATCTACGGAGAACGAGAAATCATATGCTTGTTTACCGTTGTGAGGATTTGATTCCCATTGGCTATACAGATTCAGATTTTCAGTCGGATCTAGATTTCAGAAAATCCACGTCGGGTTGTGTTTTCACCTTGGGAGGTGGAGCCATAAGTTGGAGGAGTGTTAAGCAATCTTGTATTGCAGACTCCACCATGGAAGCCGAATATGTTGCTGCTTGTGAGGCAGCAAAGGAGGTTGTTTGGCTCAAGAAATTCCTTTGTGATCTTGGTGTTATAAGATTAAGCAAGTTCCTATTACATTGTTCTGTGACAATAGTGGAGCGGTTGCACAATCTAAAGATCCAAGGAATCACAAGAAAGGAAAACACATAGAAAGAAAGTACCACATCATTCGAGATATTATTGCTCGTGGAGATGTGATTGTAGCAAAGATTGATGGTGCAAAGAATCTAGCGGACCCCTTCACCAAAACCTTGCCTCAAAGGACTTTCGAGTCACATTTGGAGGAGATGGGAGTTAGATTAGTGCACAATAGTCTTTAGGCCAAGTGGGAGATTGTTGGGATATGTGTCCTTAAATCCTATTGTATGATGCTATGTATTTTATTATGTATGACATTATGTATAACTTAATGTTGTAGTTAATAAAGTTGTTTTATTATTATTTGAAAATAATGGTAACATGAATATTGGGACATTATCATATAGTCCATGAGATGCATAGTATGTGATTTATGTGATTTAGTCACAGAAGATATAAATCACAAGTTCTTTGTAAACTCAGAATTGTAGTTCGTAGTCGGCGATGAAATTGGGCATTTCATCTGCGAAGACTATAACATATCAACTAAGATGATTTGTCTTGATCATGGAAATAGAGATTTCTAGTTGATGTGTTGATATGTTTTAAGAGTTAAGACATATTGAACTGGACCGGTGTGAGATTTATTATTCTCCTAACGACTGTCAATTGAATAATAAACTTACGACTTATATTTATGTGAACTCTTAATCCTGAGAGGATAATGGACCTGATCATGAAGTGTACGTTGCTTTGATATATCAGGAGTGAGATCTATAGTAACGGTCAAAATCTCAGTATGTTGGGCAGCCACATTAAGTGTTGATGGAACATATATTCTCAAGATGGAATTCATAGTCTCTTAACGGAGATACAAAATATTCCCTTGAGATAAGTTTAATGGGTTTGTTATTCAGAGAGTTGGGCCTAACCACTTTAGTAAGGAGTTACTAAAGTATATATTTATGGAATTGGATTTCATAAATATATGATGAATAACTTAAAGAATTAAACCGGGTACTTAAGGAATTAAGATGTAGTAATAAACAAAGTGGCAGTCTATTTTAATGACTTTGTATTACTATGAATATTTTATGAAGGGGTTGCATGTATAATAAAGTCTTGAGATATAATTTATTAATAAGGCCTAGAGTTCAACTATATTTATATAGTGGTATTAAATATAGTTAATGGTAACTTTGGATTTGTCAAGAGTTGACAGAAAAGCCCAAGGCCCATTAGAGCTAGTGTCTTATTGGTCCCTTTTGGTCCCACTCCAAGCCACACACTTAAGCCCATTTGGAAAGGCCTAAAAGGCCAGCCTAATTAGATAATCAGTTAGATACAAAGGGAGAAAACATACAGAATTTTCATGTAAGAGAAAGATTTTTTAGAGAGATTTCATAGGAAATTGTATGAACACTCTTGTGAAGTGGTGTAAAAAGTGTTTGACACTTTTTGACATTCTCCTTTTGGTACTGATTGAGAGACCACACATCTTGGGCGTTAGTGGAATTGGAGTGAAGATTGAAAGTATTCCCAAGTGCTTTTCATCTTCAAGTTTTGAAATTCACCGCTCCAAGGTACACTCTCTTGTTCTTATATTCTGAAACTTAAATAACGCATGTTAACTTTTATGTATGAAGTAGATCCGTTTTTTTTTTCGCTGCGTTTACTCTGATGCGATACAAGCACGTTATTTTTCCATTAAATCCATGGATATGTCTTTGGGCCTTATATTCTCATAACCCTAGACATATAAAAGGATTATTTTAAGGGCCGTCAAAGTAAGCACAAGTTGCACAAGCATTGAGCAAAGTCTGTTCAAGCAATTTGTGACCAGAGACAAAATTTGCCCTAGTTCATCTCTTTATGAAGAAGCTACTGTGTCTTTGCACTGTAGGGTTTTGTAACCAAGCATCTTCTTGATCTTCATTGTGAGGATGAACTAAAGAACTTTGCAGCCAACATCTTTCTTAAGTTGGTGATTGAAGTCAGGTACTGGGATCCGCGAATCTAGTTAGTCACGTACTAAGAGCCGTGCATTGAAAAGAAGAGATTGTCATTACAGAACAAGTCCAATTGGGTATTGGGGTAAGGGTTCAACTGTAAGTTGGTATAAGGTACTGAGATTCCTTTACTTGTAACGCTTGTTGTGATAATAGTGGAATCTCGAGAGTGGTGACCTTAAAATCACCTGGTGGGGTTTTTGCCTTAGAGGTTTTCTCCATTCGTAAACAAATCACCGTGTCAATTTATTTTTCCACTGCACTTTAGGTTATTGGTGATTTGTTTGTGCTACCACTTTAGGTTATTGGTGATTTGTTTGTGCTACCAAGCTTTTGCACGTTAAATTGATTAATTAATTACACTTGGCTAATTAATCAATTAATCCATCACAAGGAGTCAATACGTTTTTGGCCTATCAAGTGGTATCAGAGCGGACACACTCTAAGTAGGGTTAAATCTTTGTGTGTATGATCCATTGACCTTCGTTTGTCATAGATAGAGGACAATCCCTTATTATTCCTCCTTTATTTGATGAAACTAACTGTGCATGCTGGAATGTACGCATGAGAGCTTTTTTGCAGTCTCTAGATGAGGAGTGGCAAGCTGTAAAGATTGGTTGGACCAAGCCAAAGGAAGCGCCAGCCGATTGGGATGAAGCTAAGATCAAGGCGGCAAATTTCAGCAGCTGGGCATTGAACACGTTGTTTAGTGCAGTCACAAATGAGGAATTCAAGAAGATATCCTCCACTGAAACTACAAAGGAAGCATGGACTATCTTTCAGACAACCTATGAGGGAACAAAGGCTATCAAATATTCGAAGCATCAGAGGCTCACTACAAGCTTCAAAGAGATAAAGATGGTGGAGGATGAGTCATTTAATGAGTTCTATGCAAAACTCAAAGACATAGTGAACTCTGTCTTTAATCTTAGAGAAAATATCCAGAACCCAAGATTGTGAGGAAGGTGCTCAGATCTTTGCTCAAAAGATTTCATGCCAAGATCACTGCGATTGAGGAATCAAAGGATATTGACAAAATTCCTTTGACAGAGCTGGTTGGAAATTTACAGACTTATGAGTTGGGTTTATCTAGAATTGGGAAGTCTAGCAAGTGTAGAAGTATAGCATTAAAGGCCAAGAGCAGTCATACTGATGAGTCTTCTGATGATGAAGACTTTAAAATGAAGTCCTACATCACCCAGCAATTTAAGAAATTTATGAAGAATGCCAATGGAAAAGGCTTCAACAAGGACCGTAGGCAACCTAGTTCTATTTAGTTCAAGGGCCAAGACAAAGGGAAGAAGGATGCTAAGGATGACGGTCAGTACACTGTTCCTACAAGACCTAAGTGTTTTAGGTGTCAAAGCTTTGGACACATGAAACAAGAGTGCCTAACATATCTCAAGACAATTGGAAAAAGAAAGGCACTTGCTGTTACGCTAAGTGACATCGAGCTTGAAGATGATTCAGATAATGAAGATGACGAAATTTTGAATGCCTTCATTGCCACAGTTAATCCTACTAAAGGGATTGTTGGAGATGTGGATGAGAAGAGGAATTGGTGGAATCCAAGTTTGAGAAGATGGATGATCAAGATGACATTCACAGAGCTTGTGCTAAGCTATACAAGGTCTCAGAAAAGCACAAGAAGTTGTATAGATTGACCACCAAGAAGCTTAGTGATGTGTAGCTTGAACATGAAGAGCTTTCCATAAAGTTTGATGAAGCAAATCAAACTATTGGAGCACTAAGGTTTGAAAATAACTTCTTAACTGAGAAGACTAAGAAGCTTGAGGCAGAACTGTTTCAAGTCAGAACTCAGTTGGAAAGGACTTCAAGTGTTAAGTTTGATGAGATGCTCAGTATTTAGAAATCTGTTTTAGATCGAACAGGTCTTGGGTATGATTTCTCTTCCTCTAATATTTCTTCTTCAAGTACAACTGTTTTTGTTTCTCCTAGCAATAATGTTGAAATTGAGAGCTCTAATGTTAAAACTGAAATAGCTAGTAAGAACTTAGACAAGGGCAAATCTATCTTAGAAACACCCCCTAAGCAGGATAAGAAGGAATTTAAAAACCCTAGGGCTAAGAAGGCTAACTCTCAAAGACCCAAACAAAAGAAGCAGCATCTCTGTCATCACTGTGGAGCAGCTAGTCAAACTCGACTGAATTGCTATAAGTGGTTAGCCACTCAAAATAGCAATAGCATGTTGGCGTCAAGAAACTAGGATCAGTTTCCGTCCTCGTTTACTCCTCTCGGAGATCTTCTCAAAGCCTTCATGTTCCTTTTGAACTTGAACAGTATAAATTCCTCCTCCTCACTGCAGGTTCAAGGGTTTGCAAATAGGAAAGGTTCTTCCAAGCTGTAGAAGGAAAAGGGTTCCAAGTTATTTAATCACTCTTTCTCTCTTTTGATCTGTTTTTGTTTTTGCTTTACTTGTGTGTTTTGCATTTTTGTTTTAAGTCAGTCTAGTTTTATGCATTACCTTGTTTTGTTTTACATGTTTTTGGTGGTTTTGTTTCAGTTTTAGTTTTTTTTTTTTTTTTTTTTTTTTTTTTTAATTTTGAAAAATTCAGAAAAATACAAAAACAATGGGTGTTTGTGTACGTTGGTTCTTGTGAACTTTAAAATGACCATTGAAACAAAGTTTTCTAAACTTTGTATCCTTTGTAGCTTAGATAAGCATATTTATCCACAACTACGCAAGTGAGTTTTGTGGCTCTTTGTTTGTGATGAGTTAGGTTAAGTGATCTCTTGTACTTAACACTCGTATCACTCTTTTTGACGGGAAGAACTAAAAAATCCTAAGAGAAAGGCATAAATAACTATCTTACCACTGTTACCCGCCAATCATGAAATGACACTGTATGCTTCGGCATAGCAAAAGTGTAATGTCAATGACATCTACATGCTTCGGCATAGCAAAAGTGGAATGTCAAAAGGCTTAACATAATTGGGTATTTCTTCTCTCTCTTTTATATACCCATGCATAGTTTGTTTAATAAAAGAAAATAGAACAAAATGCTTTAAAATATGATTGCAAGTGTGTTTTCTAGGAGATGTGGGAGTTATAGGATGTACCTCGAAGGTGATAGTCCCCATCAAATAGTTATGATTGTGTGTGAGTTAAAGTGATTTTCTCATATCTCAAATCGTCATAACAATGAGACACTTATGTAAAATTGCAGTGTTTTTTCACACACAACATGTAATATTCTTTGCCACTTTTGATACATGTGCATGTACAATGTGATTTGGCCATCACAAGGTTTACATGCATTGATGTATGCTCACTAAACTATCTTAACTTGTTTTTAAAATAAAAATTGGTTAGACTTGTTTAGTGTGTGTGTGTGTTTTGAGATCTATATCCTTAATTTTTTTTATCTTTTTGAGAGATGTTTTTGAGAGGTTAAAATGTTGTTTGGATATTTGGCTGAGTTGCATGTTTAATTGCATTCATATCTGTGTTTTTCCTTCCTTGAAAAACTGTCTTTAAAGCATCTCGACACCTCCTCGATGCCTCTCGATACCTGGCTTATCTGTTGATATCTTCTGTTGCATCTTATCGTAATTTCAATAGCTTCTCGATAGTTGGTGGATCGATCGATAAATCTCCTAGCCTCTCGATAGTCTCTTGACAGTTGGTGGATTGATCGAGCTTCTTTTGTTGTCTGATATTGTGTTCCTCGACACCTCCTCGACAACTTCATCTGTCGACACCTATTTCGCTTAACACCTACCTCGACACCTGGCTCGATACCCCTCGACACCTCATCTGTCAAGCTTTACTGAGGTTCTATAAATAGGTTCTTTGCGATTCGGACTTCATTTTTCTAAATCTCTCTTTCAATAGCTTTGTCTCCTCCCCTTCCTTTTTCACTTTCTCTCACTCAAATTCTCTACTCAAGGTTTTATTCAAGCTTTTTCAAGTTTTTCTTCACTTGGTAAGCTTCTTATCTTTCATTCTACATGCATTTCATGTTTTTGAAACTTAGGTTTTTGAGTTTTTGAAAATTTTTGGGGTTTTTCAAAATTGTTGAGTTTTTGTGAAAATTTGGGATGGGTTTTTGCTTAGATGAGTTTTCAAATCTCATACATTGCATCACATAAGCATAATAATTGTATTTTCAGGCATTTAGATGTGTGCTTTTTGATTGTGTCCTGGTAGGATTGGATTGGGCGAAGCCCATGATGTCTTTTATTTAGCATATCACATGTTCATGCATACGCACTTTTCTTTCAATATACTTGTTATATTTGAACTGTGATTGTAACTTTTTTGAGTGTTTCTCTCTTCCCCCCCTCTCTCTAGTTTACGTTAGTGCGTCAATGGCACCAAAACGTAAGTCTGTTCCATCCTAGAACCCTCTACGTTTTAGAGCCTCTTCGTCTTCTAATCCTACTCCTTCCTCTGTTTGGTTCCATGATGAGAAAGCCCAACAGGACTAGTCGGAGAGCTTTTCCAAATGAGGTGTTTATTCGGAACGTCGAGTTATTTTGTCGGATTTTTCCGACACTAACCTTCCCGATTTCATTCACAAACGAGAATGGGAGTCACTGTGTGAAGTCCCAATTCCATGTCCTTCCGTGCTAATCCAGGAGTTCTACTCCAACATGCATGGAACCGATACTTTAGTACCTCTCTTTCATACTTGCATTCGAGGTATGCACATAGTAGTTACACTGGAGTTGGTATCCGATGTACTTCATGTTTCGAGGGTTGTGCATCTTGACTACGCCGGTTGTGAGTGTCTACAGACTGTGTCCAAAGACGAGATGACTTCTACTTTTTGTAAGTACCCAGCTGATTGGGGTGAGCATTAGTTTACATCATGTTAGCCTTTTGCTAAAGGGTTTAGATTCTTGAACATGGTGATGACTTTTGTGTTGTATCTTTTATCTAACTACAACTCTATCGCAGAGCCTTGTGCTCAATTTTTGTTGTCCCTTCTTGAGGATCTTTCCATAAATTTCCATTACATTTTATCATCTCTATCATAGATGTGTATAGGGATACGGCGGCCCGTGATAAGTTCATCTTTCCTTCTGCTATCACGAGGATCTTACCTCATTTTTCTGTTCTTTTTCCCTCATCCGACCCCTTCTCCATTATGTGTGCCATTGACTACGCCACCATTAAACGGAGCGAGGCACAATTTTGTTCAAGGCGGTCCGGTTCGGCAGCTTCTCCTTCTCCTTCAGCTCCTTCTACCTCTGTTCCTTCTACTTTAGTGGGAGGTATGACTTTGGATGCGATCATGGCGCAGCTTCAGCGCATGGATGCTCGCCTTGATACACTTACTGCTGAGTTGTATCAGGTGAACACTCGTGTTGGCCGCATTGCTAGACGGCAGGCTCACCTTGGTGGTTTTGTGGAGTCTTCCTCTCCTCCTCCCGAGGCATCCTCTGATGATGGTTCCGATGACGATGATGATGATGAGAATGATGCTAGCTCTTCCAGTTTTGACGAGATGTCTACTTGACCTTCACACCCTTTGTCCCTCATGATAAAAAGGGGGAGTAGTTTTGGATATTGTCACTCTTAGGGGGAGAGTTAGTACATAGAAGATTCATGATAGGGAGAGAGTTTGTTTTGTTTTGAGAGATGTAGTGAGGATTTCATGTATCTTTTCTTTCTTTTCTTTCTTGTTGGAGATAAATTGTTCTTGTACCTAGATTTTGTGATTATTTTTACATACATGATGCTTATCTTAGATTTCATGTATGTTTTACTCACCTATCTTTTCATATGTTGTTTCTTTTCTCTCTTTATACAAATGTTTCTTAATTTATATGCAATCTATTATTTTTGATTCACACTATGATACCTTGATAAGTTTGTTTAAAGTGTTTCAGAAATACAAGTTGTCTAAGTCCACCTGTCATGAACTCTTTTCTTGCAAAGTTTTTCAAGAGTTTATGTTAGGATAGATTTTATTGTATTCAACAAGTGAGTGTGAGTTAAGTGATTTATGACTTCTTTCATATGTTCATTTGTTTGTTGTGGTTTTGTCACAGATTTCCAAAGGGGGAGATTGTTAGGACATATGTGGTTCACTTGTTTAAAACATATGTCATTCTTTTATGTAATTGGCTAATCCTTTGACAACGTACTTTGCTTGTATTTGGGTAGATCTAGGATGTTTTTAATACTTCAAGAGACTTTGTTTCAAGATCAAGTGTTAAAGCTATACACGTATGTCCAAGAATCAAGCTGAGAAGTGCTCATCATTAAAGCTCGATAGCTGGCTCGACAGCTACATCTATCGAGCTTTAAGAAGCTGTTTTCAGCTCCGTGGCTCGACACCTCTATCTATCGAGGTTTAAGAAAAATAGGTTTTCAGTTCTGTTTTGATTCCAATATGTGGATATGTCTTTGGGCCTTTTGTTCTCATAACTCTAGACATATAAAAGGATTATTTTAAGGGCCATCAAAGTAAGCACAAGTTGCACAAGTATTGAGCAAAGTCTGTTCAAGTAATTTGTGACCAAAGACAAAGTTTGCCCTAGTTCATCTCTTTGTGAGGAAGCTGCTGTGTCTTTGCATTGTAGGGCTTTAAAACCAAGCATATTCTTGATCTTCATTGTGAGGATGAACTGAAGAACTTTGCAGCCAACATCTTTCTTAAGTTGGTGATTGAAGTCATGTACTAGGATCCGTGCATCTGGTTAGTCACGTACTGGGAGCCGTGCATTGAAAAGGAGAGATTGTCACTATAGAGCAAGTCCAATTGGGTATTGGGGTAAGGGTTCAATTGTAGGTTGATATAAGGTACTAAGATTCCTTTACTTATAACCACTTGTTGTGATAATAGTGGATTCTCGAGAGTGGTGACCTTAATATCACCCGGTGGGGTTTTTCCCTTAGAGGTTTTCCCCATTCGTAAATAAATTACCGTGTCAATTTATTTTTCCACTACACTTTAGTTTATTGGTGATTTTTTTGTGCTACCACACGTTTGCATGTTAAATTGATTAATTAATTACACTTGGCTAATTAATCAATTAATCCATCACAAAGGGTCAATACGTTTTTGGCCTATCAACGAGTTCATCCCGCCAAGAACCTTTAGTCTCATGATAAGAATCCCATAAAATCTACACTAAGGCAGTTTTATTTTATGTGGTCTTTCCTCTTTCCATACCCCTTAGTGGGTCAATCAATGCCAGATTTTATCGGTAACCTCGTGAAAATACGGTGTGATGTGAATGAAACAATGCATGAGTAACAACAGTGGTGCAATTAGCTTATAAATGCTAAAGTGCTACTGGAAAACATACATCAAGAGCCTACCAAGAGGCAATATTAAGAATCATACATTTGAGCCTAATCATACATATAAGGCCTAATAAGAGGCAATGTCCATACACACATCAGGAGCCTACCAAGAAGCGATATCAAGAATCATGCATTCGAGCCTACCAGCAGGCAATATCTATAAACATACATGTAAGGCCTACCAAGAGGCAATGTTCACACATATATCAGGAGCCTACCAACAGGAGAAATCTAGAATCATACATGTAACGCCTATCAAAAGGCAATGTTTGAACATACATCAAGAGCCTATCAACATGTGAAATTTTGAATCATACATGTAAGGCCTACCAAGAGGCAATGTTCAAACATACATCAGGAGCCTACCTAGAGGAAATATCTAGAATCATACATCTAAGCCTACCAAGAAGCAATATCATACATTTGGGCCTACCAAGAGTGTCAACATTTCCAAGAAGGGATCCTTACTAAAGCATTGAATCTAGAATTCAGCAAATAAAGGAACCTAAAGAGCCCACAATGGGGCAATTCTTCAGTTCTTTCAAGCCTTGGTTGGCATCTCAATAATCTAGCACAACCAGCTAATCCTTACCTCTTGGTAATCTTTAGACAGATTTCTTTCGATGAAATCCTCCGCTTTCGAGTAGTCATAGATGCATATCTCTCATTGAAACACCATCACCTACGAGTAATCTTCAGACCAATTTCTCTCGTTGAAACACATTCGGCTAAGAGAAGCCCCCAAGAGGGTCTTTCTCAAGCACTTTCACCTTCGGGTAGTCTTCGAACTGGTTTCTCTCGTTGAAACACATTCAGCTAAAAGTAGCCCCCAGAGGGTCTCTCTCAAGCACTTTTACCTTCAGGTAGTCTTCAGACATATTTATGAAACCTTCCACACTTCCATGGCATAGGAATCATTTGTGGTACTCGATGCAGCCAACTAGCTTGATACAACCCTCTATACCTCCTGTGAGAGACTGCAAACTTCGGTGCTCTCAAAAAAGAGATTTGGGTGCCTTTCTAGGGCATCTCTCTTTTTGGGTAAGCGGTGTGGAGTTGCCACTTATTTTTGTAATACAAAAAAATAAGAAAAAAAAACTACAACTTTACATGATGAAAAAGTTTCATTGTTATTGATTAAATAAAAATACAAGCTTGATAGATTGGATATTACAAGGCTTTGGGTCCTAGTTACAATCTACCAAAGAATTACATGGCTTTTTGTCCTAGTTACAATCTAGCTAAAAATAAAAATAAATACAAAGCATAGGTCTACCTATCCAAAATAAACTAAGTTCGAAGACTAGATTATAGAATGGGAAGGTGTTAGGTACCCATTCTGCCCAGACAGAGTCTGGTCTTCTAGACTCTAATGACCAATATACCCTTTATGCATGATATGAATGATATGTTGTAGACAAGACAAACTTAACTCACATAAATTTATTTATGAATGCATCCTCTTCTTTTAGAAAAAAAAAAAAAAAAAAATCAGATATGTTTTTGTGAATAAAAAAAATTTGATTTGATTCATTAAAAAGAAACCAGATATGTTTTTGTATATGTAAAAAAAATTAGTTTTGTAAAGAAAAATCAGATCTATTTTTGTTAAGTGAAAAGAAGGTTTTTTTGCTAAAAAAATATCAAATCTGCTGTGAAGTAAAGTAAAAAAAATGGTTTTTGGTTTATATGTAAAAAGAATTAGATCTGTTTTATAAATGAGAAAATCTAGATTTCTAGAGAAGAAAAAAAATCAGATCTATCTTTTATGAATAAAAGAAGAAAAAGATTTTTTTTAGAAGAGGACTACACTCATGAAAAGAAATCTACATTACATGCATAAAAAAAAAAAAAAAAATCACAACTTCGGACTTCCTCTTTTAAATTTCAAAATCTTTTATTTTTATGATAAAGGAAAATTGTTCTTAGAAACATCAGATCTATATTTAATGAAAGTACAGATTAGTTTTGTTGTTAAAAAAAAAAAATATCTGTATTTAATGAATATACGATTAGTTTTGAAGTGTAAAAAATTTCAAATCTATATTTAGAGAAAATACAAATAAGTTTTGTTGTGTAAAAAAATTCAGATTTGTATTTAATGAAAAGACAAATTAGTTTTATTGTGTAAAAAATTTAGATCTGTATTTAATGAAAAAACAAATCTATTTTGATGTGTAAGAAAATTTTAGATTTGTATTAAATAAAAATTCAGATCTGTTTTGATGTGTAAAAAAAATTAATTAATGAGCAGATTTTTGAAACTCAAAAGAAAAATCATAACAACAAAAGAATTATTTAAGGACATATTTTAACAAAGTTTATGCAAATCATAGCAATAACATCAGAAATTAAAATAAAACATCCTAAATCTAATCATGCACCATCAAGGAGAACTAATAGAAAAGATCACAAAAAAGGAAAAGAAAAACTTCCCTTTTGCATGGACGTGCTCTTCTTAGTGAAAGAATATTTTAGAATTCAAAGAAATTTATTCAATTCTCTTTGAAACCTAAAATATCGTGCTTACAAAAAAGAAATTCTTAAGGTCAGAGGCACTAGAACGTCTTTAACGAAAGAGAGAAAATAAAAGAAAAGAAGAGTAAGAAAGAGGGGAAATTAGAGAGCGTGAAAAAGTCTCCCAAATTTTGAGATGCAGCCTCTATATATAGAGGCTAGGATGTTCAAAAAATTAGCTAGATTATCAGAATACGAACTGCGATGCGTCCTTATCTCTGAAAAATAAAAAAGGGTGAGTTTTAGTTCAATCCAAGTGCCCTCATGTCGGGGCCCGAATTTGTGCCAATCAGCACTCCAAAAGTGCTAAATGGCTTTTTTGGGTGCTGGTCCCGCTTTCGAGTTTCGATCCATTTTGGACTCCTTTTTTAAGGTTTTCTAAGTCGGGACTTGCATGTAGATGCCTTTTTAATCCATAATCTAAAAATTTAACTCTTTTCTTGATAATTCATGTCTTTAAGCAATGATTATCTTGTAAATAAATTCTCCAAAAAGTCTTGATTATCCCTAATTTTATTGTTATCCAATTATCCCTTTATTCCCATGCAAGCAAACCTATTTTTGACACTAATTAATAACCAATCACAAAATTATTTAACTAATTTTAGTTGTCTAGACAATCAAAATTAATTTAAATTAATCATGTGTGGTTGATTCTATCTAAACACAATGCATGCTGACCGTGCAAACTTGATCATGTGATATCTCTCAATCTGACGATCCGATTTGGAAATTGGGGATACCATCACGACCGTTAGAACCTTAAGATCATTTTTATGATATGCAATGAAAAAAATTAATGCATGTAATACAATCATGAAATTTTGGTATATGAATGGTCATTCTAATCATCTTCCTTGATTAAATCATGGGTGCAAAATCGAGTGTCTACAGAATGCCCTTCTTTAATAGAGCTTGGAAAGCGTATGTTAATGTAAAACAAAGACACTGATTTTAGCAGCCATGATTTAATTGATATTGACTCGAATGTTAATGTAACACGGTACAAAGAACGAGGGCCTATTTTGCAAAAATGAAAATTTTGCATACTTGCTTGCTAATTGATATTGACTCGAATCTTGATAACTAGGGTGACTAAGAGGGTTTTCTATCTCAATCTGAATGCAACAAGTGGATCAAGGGGCTTCTCTACCTTGGTCTTGAATGTGGCGAATTCCCAAGGGGCTTCTCAACCTCAGATCGTGAGCTATGGTGATTAAGGGGCTTCTCTACCTTTATCTTGATGGAAGGTAACCAAGGTGCTTCTCTACATTAGTACCTGAATTGGGGCGACCAAGAGGCTTTTCTACCTCGATCTTGATGAAAGGTCAATCAAAGGCCTTCTCTACTTTGATCAAAATAGTTGAAGGGACGATTAAAAGGCTTCTTTACTTCGATTTGAATTGTCAAAATGTTGATCTAAGGGCTTCTCTACTTTGATTGGAATTGTTGAAATGTCGATCAAAGGGCTTCTCTACTTCGATCGGGAACTGTTGAGATGTTGATCAAAAGGGTCTCTACTTCGATCTTGAACTGTTGAGATGTTGATCAAATGGCTTTGATCTTGAGCTGTTGAAATATCGATCAAAGGACTTCTCTACTTTGATCTTGAACTGTTGAGATGTCGAACAAAAGGCTTCTCTACACCGATCTAAAGTTGTGGCGATGTCGATCAAAGTGCTTTTCTACTTCGATCTTGAGCTGTTAAAATGTCGATCAAAGGGCTTCTCCACTTCAATCTTGAATTGTTGAGATGTCGATCAAAGGGCTTTTCAAATTCGTTCTTAAGCTATTGAGATGTCGATCAAAGCGTTTCACTACTTCGATCTTGATCTATTGAAATGTCGATCAAAGGGCTCTAATTCGATTTTGAACAGTTGAGATGTCGATCAAAGGGCTTCTCGACTCTTATCTTAAACTGTTGAGATGTCGATCAAATGGCTTCGATCTTTAGTTGTGGCGATGTCAATATGATACTTTAGTCACTACCAGAATCATTCAAGGAATTCAAACATAACTATAATATGAACAAAAAAAATTTATTCATTGTCTGAATTAATGAATGAGTTGGTAGTAGCAGAAGGCATCCTTGGTACTTCTAGTGTTAATGCCAATATGGCTGAAGCTTCTACTTCTCAACCTATATCGAAAGGCAAGGGTAAGAAGAAGAAGAATAAGGACTTCGCCAAGCAAGATGGTAAACAAGTTGCCTTAGGAGTTGCCAACAAAGGATAGAAAACCAAAGGAAAGTGTTTCCATTGTGGTGTGAAAGGACATTGAAAGAGGAATTGTCCAATATTTAGAGCTGTCAAGAATAAGGGTATGAAGAGTTCCTTTTTTCTTGAAATATGTTTGGTACAGAATCCTACAGATTCTTGGTGTGTGGATTCAGGTTGTACTAATCATATCTGTAATTTTTTGCAGGGGTTCCAGGAGACCGAAAAGCTGAATGAAAGGGAAATGTTTCTTACCTTGGCTAATGGGAGTAGAATTGTAGTTGTAACTATTAGACTGTTTAATTTATGCTTTGAGTCTAGGTTTTAATATTGGAAGACTGTCTGTATGTACCTAATGTTCGTAGGAATTTAATTTCTGCAACTTATTTAGGTAAACATGGATAGTGTTATCCTGAAAGACAATGCTGTAATAAAGAAGGGTAAAGTGTTTATCTGTTCTAAAAATATTGTTGATGGTCTTTATATTTAACTCCTGATAAGCATGAATTATAAAATTCTGAATTAGATAATAACTCTTATGTAAAATCATTAAAGAAAAAGTTTTCTTCTACAAGTGATGCATATCTTTGGCACTTGCGTTTGGGTCATATTAATTCAAATAAAATTCAAAGACTTGTCAAAGATGGACTTTTAGGGCCCATGGACTTTGATGGTTTTCCAGTTTGTGAATCTTGTTTGGCAGGTAAAATGACCAAATGACCTTTTAATGCAAAAGGTGGAAGAGCCCAAGAGTTGCTAGAACTAGTGCATTTAGATGTATGTGGTCTTATGTCAATCCAAGCAAGAGGTGGCTATAAGTATTTCATTACCTTCACTGATGATTACTCTAAATTTGGTTATGTGTACCTGATGAAATGGAATTTCAAAGCTTTTGAAAAGTTCAAGGAGTTTAGGGCTGAAGTTAAGAATCAATTAGGTAAACGCATAAAGGCCATTTGATCTGATCGAGGTGGCGAATACCTTTTTGGGGATTTCAGGGATTACTTGACTAAAAATGGGATTATATCCCAGTTGACTGCACTTGAAACTCCTAACAAAATAAGGTGTAGTTGAAAGAAGGAATAAGACTCTTTTAGATATGGTAAGATACTAAGATCCAAGTTGACTTATTCGACTAAACCAATTTCCTTTTTGGGATATGCCCTAAGTATTGCAATGTATCTTCTGAATTTAGTACTTTCAAAGTCTGTTCCTAAAACACCTGTAGAGTTGTGGACTGGGTGTAAGCCTATTATGAGACATCTCCATATTTGGGGTTGTCCAAGACATATGTTGAAAGGAAAGTCTGACAAGTTACAGTCTAAAATAGAAGTGGTATTTTTTGTAGGGTATTAAAAAGGAATTGTTAGAGGTTTATTCTATAGTCATAAAGATAATAAAGTGTTTGTTAACACAAATGCAAATTCTTGGAAAATGAAAATATGAATGATTATACCCCTAGAAGTAGAGTTGTTTTGGCTGAAATAAATGGCCCTGTAGTTGAATAACCAATGGATGAAACTAGGGATGATGTGGTTGTATTAGATACATCACAAGATACTACTCATGAGATGTCTAGTACACAGGAGCCTTGTCGTATTGGGAGGATTGTTAGGCCACCTAGTCTGGGAGAAAGTTATGAAGCTATCTCAAAAGAGGCTGAAACTGATCCTTACACTTATGAAGAGGCAATGAATGATATAGATGCACATCATTGGATCCAAGCCATGAAATCTGAATTAGATTCTATGTATTCCTAAACTGTTGAGATGTCGACCATAGGGCTTCCCTACTTCGATCTTGAACTAATGAGATGTCGATTGTAGGACTTCATTACTTTGATCTTGAACTGTTGAGATGTCGATCTTGAATTGTTGAGATGTCGATCAGAGGACCTCTCTACTTCGATCTTGACCGGTTTAAGTGTTGATCAGAGGTCTTTTCAACTTCGATCTTGGGCTGTGGCGATGTTGATCAAAGGGCTTCTCTACATTGTTAAGGACATATTTTATGTAGTTGGCTAATCCTTTGACAAAACGCACTTTACTTGTATTTGGGTAGATCTAGGATGTGTTTAACACTTCAAAGAATAAGAGTTCAAGTCTAGTATTGAAGCCATGTAAATCTGTCCAAGAAACAAGTGAAGAAGTGCTGATTTTTTAAAGCTTGATAGCTTCTCGACACCTCTCGACACCTGGCTATCTGTCGAGCTCTTAAGATGTTTTTTATCGCAACCTTGACACCTTTCGATAGCTAGGTCGAACGATCAAGAAACTTTCTGTCCCCTCGATAGCTTCTCGATAGCTCTCGATAGCTCGCAACAAATATGATCGACACCTCCTCGACGCCTCTCGATCGATCGAGCTTTACGAAATTCAAATTTTCAGATATGATTTTTGGCATATGCTAACATATATGTGTAGGGTTTCTTTTCTCACAACCCTAGACATATATAAGACTTATTTTAGAGGCCGTCGCATAAGAGAATACAAGGAGAACATATGAAAAAGGTGATCGAAACCTTATTCTCTTTGAAAGAAGCTACTGCATCTTTGCACTTTAGGGTTTTGTAACCAAGTGCTTCTTGATCTTCATTGTTGATGAAGTGAAGAACTTCACAACCAACATTCTTCTTTCTCAAGTTGGTGAGTGAGTCACGTACTGGGATTCGTGCAAAGGAGTTAGTCACGTACTGGGATTTGTGCATCAAAGGGTGGTGTTCATATATTGAAGAGTTTAGAGGTTCTAAAGCGGTAGAAGATTTCTGTTGTAAATTCATCTACGGGGATTGTAGAGTCTAGGGACTAAGGTTTTGTACTAGATCTAAAACTTCTCTTTACTATAGTGGATTGCTTTTCGAGAAGGTTTCCCCTAAGATTTTTTACTGTGAAACTGGTTAGTTTTATTTGTTTTCCTAGGTTATCATATCTTGTTTTATTTACTTTTTTGCTGTACTTATATTTGACATGGTATTGATGTTTATTTGTTTTAACAAGTTTTATGCATAATAAATATAATTAACAACTTGGGTTTAAAACTTGTTAATTCTACCAATCGGGGTCTAAATTTTCCAACATACCTCGATCTTGAGCAGTCAAAATGTCGATAAAAGGGCTTCTTTACTTCGATCTTGAGCTGTGGCAATGTCAATTATAAGGCTTCTCTACTTTGATCTTGAGGTGTTGAAATGTTGATCAAACGGCTTCTCTACTTTGATCTTGAACTATTGAAATGCTGTTCAAAGGGCTTCTCTATTTCGATCCTGAAAGATTGAGATGTTGATCAAAGGGCATCTCTATTTCAATTGGGAGCAGTTGAAATTATGATCAAAGTGCATTTGTACATTGATCTTGAGCTGTTGAGAAATTGATCAAAGGGCTTCCCTACTTTGATCTTGACCTGTTGGGATGTCAATCAAAGGGCTCCTTTACTTTTATCTTGCACTGTTGAGATGTCGATCAAAGGGTTTTTCTATTTCGATCTTAAGCTATGGCGGTGTCGATCATAAGGCTTCTTTCCCACTAGATATTTTAAAATAAAGGTTTTTTAAATATAAAACATGCATAATATGATTATACATAGCCTTGCTATTTTATATATGTAAAAATACTTAGAAACAATTATGGATCAACAGTTCTCGATCGATCCTCGACAGATTCTCGATCGGTCTAAAAAAGTTCCGCAAAGCTCGACAGATCCTCGATCGATCGAGAAACTTTCTGTCTACTCGATAGATTCTCGATCGATCGAGCTTCGCGAATTTTGAATTTTCCAGAATTTTCCAAAAACAGTTTTTCAATGTTTTCATGTACAAAACAACTATCATACAATCGTTATGAACATAAATTGATATCAAAACTAAATTTCATTGATGTTACTGCCTTAAAGTTCAGTTTAACATACTTAAACTAAAATTTAAACAACATCATAACATCAAAAACAGTTTTCATCAAGAACAATGATTTCAACGACCATGCAGTAAACTATTTTCTAACAACATAAAATCATTGTTACTAATTCCAAAACTCAAAAACATGTTAAACAGATATGTAATGAAGACCGCTCTAATACCATTTGATGGAAAAATAACGTGCTTGTATCGCATCAGAGTAAATGCAGTGGAAAAAAAACGGATCTACTTCATACATAAAAGTTAACATGCGTTATTTAAGTTTCAGAATATAAGAACAAGAAAGTGTACTTTGGAGCGGTGAATTTCAAAACTTGAAGATGAAAAGCACTTGGGAATACTTTCAATCTTCACTCCAATTCCACTAATGCCCAAGATGTGTGGTCTCTCAATCAGTACCAAAAGGAGAATGTCAAAAAGTGTCTAACACTTTTTACACCACTTCACAAGAGTGTTCATACAATTTCCTATGAAATCTCTCTCAAAAATCTTTCTCTTACATGAAAATTCTGTATGTTTCTCCCTTTGTATCTAACTGATTATCTAATTGGGCCGGCCTTTTGGGCCTTTCCAATTGGGCTTAAGTGTGTGGCTTGGAGTGGGACCAAAAGGGACCAATAAGACACTAGCTCCAATGGGCCTTGGACTTTTCTGTCAACTCTTGACAAGTCTAAAGTTACCATTAACTATATTTAATACCACTATATAAATATAGTTGCACTCTAGGCCTTATTAATAAATTATATCCTAAGACTTTATTATACATGCAACCCCTTCATAAAATATTCATAGTAATACAAAGTCATTAAAATAGACTGCCACTTTGTTTATTACTACATCTTAATTCCTTGAGTAGCCGGTTTAATTCTTTAAGTTATTCATCATATATTTATGAAATCCAATTCCATAAATATATACTTTAGTAACTCCTTACTAAAGTGGTTAGGCCCAACTCTCTGAATAACAAACCCATTAAACTTATCTCAAAGGAATATTTTGTATCTCCGTTAAGAGACTATGAATTCCATCTTGAGAATATATGTTCCATTAACACTTAATGTGGCTGCCCAACATACTGAGATTTTGACCGTTACTATATATCTCACTCCTAATATATCAAAGCAACCTACACTTCATGATCAGGTCCATTATCCTCTCAGGATTAAGAGTTCACGTAAATATAAGTCGTGAGTTTATTATTCAATTGACAGTCGTTAGGAGAATAATAAATATCACACTGGTCCAGTTCAATATGTCTTAACTCTTAAAACATATCAACACATCAACTAGAAATCTCAATTTCCATGATCAAGACAAATCATCTTAGTTGATATGTTATAGTCTTCGCAGATGAAATGCCCAATTTCATCACCGACTACGAACTACAATTCTGAGTTTACAAAGAACTTGTGATTTATATCTTTTGTGACTAAATCACATAAATCACATACTATGCATCTCATGGACT
Source organism: Castanopsis chinensis (assembly GCA_032878915.1). NCBI lineage: Eukaryota > Viridiplantae > Streptophyta > Magnoliopsida > Fagales > Fagaceae > Castanopsis > Castanopsis chinensis. The sequence continues at coordinate 3,032,273 of JAVQMG010000116.1, forward strand.
ATATGACAATGTCCCAATATTCATGTTACCAATATTTTCAAATAATAAAACAACTTTATCAACAACAACATTAAGTTATACATAATGTCATACATAATAAAATACATAGCATCATACAATAGGATTTAAGGGCACATATCCCAACAGTTCAAAGAGTTTCTCTACTTCGATCTAGAACTGTTGAGATGTCGATCAAAGGACTTGTCTGCTTTGATTTTGAACCTTTGAGATGTCGATCATAGGGCTTCTCTACTATGATCTTGTACTGTCGAGTTATCGGTTAAAGAGCTTCTCTACTTCAATCTTAACCTGTTTAAGTGTTGATCAAATGGCTTTTTAACTTCGATCTTGAACTATTGAGATGTTGATCAAAGGGCTTCTCTACTTCTACCTTGAGCTGTTGAAATTGTTGGAAAAATCTGGTTTTGTATCTCATACGAAACACACAGCGGAAGCAACAAACAAGGATCTATTTCATTCATGATTGACAACATGCACTATATAAATTTCAGAATTTAAGAACAAGATAGCGTACCTTTGTTTGAAGAATTTCAAAACAAAGATTAGAAGCACTTGGGAACACTTTTAATCTTCACTCCAATTCCACTTTACGCCCAAGATGTGTGGTCTTTCAATCAGTTTCTAAAGGGAGAATGAAAGTGTGTCTCACACTCTCTCTTTTTCTCTAGGATTCTATTTCTTTCTTCATCTAAAAAACTATGTATGTTTCTCCCTTTATAACTAACTGATTGTCTAATTGGGCCGGCTTATTGGGCCTTTCCAATTGGGCTTTAGTGTATGGCTTGGAGTGGGACCAAAAGGGACCAATAAGACACTAGCTCCAATGGGCCTTGAGCTTTTCCGTCAACTCTTGACAAGTCCAAAGTTACCATTAATTATATTTAATACCACTATATAAATATAATTGTACTCTAGGCCTTATTAATAAATTATATCCCAAGACTTTATTATACATGCAACCCCTTCATAAAATATTCGTAGTAATACAAAGTCATGAACGTAGACTGCTACTTTGTAAATTACTATATTTTATCCTTGAGTACCCGGTTTACTCCTTTAAAGTTATTCATCATATATTTATGAAATCCAATTTCATAAATATGTACTTTAGTAATTTCTTACCAAAGTGGTTAGGCCTAACTCTCTGAATAACCAAACTCATTAAACTTATCTCAAGGGAATATTTTCTATCTCTGTTAAGAGACTATGAATTCCATCTTGAAAATATATGTTCCATCAACACTAAATGTGGCTGCCCAACATACTGAGGTTTTGACCGTTACTTTAGATCTCACTCTTGATATATCAAAGCAATCTACACCTCATGATCAAGTCTATTATTCTCTCAGGATTAAAAGTTCATGCAAATATAAGTCGTGAGATTTATTATTCATTTGACAGTTGTTAGGAGAATAATAAATCTCATAGCAGTCCAGTTCAATATGTCTTAACTCTTAATACATATCAACATATCAACTAGAAGTCACCACTTCTATGATCAAGACAAATCATTTTAGTTGATACGTTATAGTCTTCGCAAATAAAATGCCCAATTTCATCACCGACTATGAACTATAATTCCGAGTTTACAAAGAACTTGTGATTTATATCTTCTGTGACTAAATCACATAAATCACATACTAAACATCTTATGGACTATATGATAATGTCCAAATATTCATGTTACCATTATTTTAGATAAAAATAAACAACTTTATTAAACACAATATTAAGTCATACATAATGTCATACATAGTATCATACAATAAGATTTAAGGGCACACATCCTAACAGAAATGTCGTTCAAAGGGCTTCTCTACTTCAATCTTGAATTGTTGAGATGTCGATAAAAGGGTTTCTGTACTTCGATCTTGAACTATTGAGAAGTTGATCAAAGGGCTTTCATACTTCGATAATGAGCTGTTGGGATGTTGATCGAAGGGCTACTTTACTTCGATCTTGCACTATTGAGATGTCGATCAAAGGGTTTCCCTATTTTGATCTTAAGTTGTAGAAATGTCAATCAAAGGGATTCTTTACTTCGATCTAGAGTTGTTGAAATGTCGATTAAAGGGCTTCTCTGCTTCGATCATGAGCTGTTGAAATGTTGTTCAAAGGGCTTCTCTACTTTGATCTTGAATTGCTGAGATGTCGATGAAAGGGCTTCCTATCTTGAATATTGGAATGTTGAGATGTCGGTCAAAGGGCTTCGATCTTGAGCTGCGGCGATGTCGATCAAAAGGCATCTCTACTTTGATCTTGAGCTGTGGGGATGTTGATCATAAGGCCTCTCCATTTCGATCTTGACTTGTTGAAATGTCGTTCAAAGGACTTCTGTACTTCGATTATGGACAGCTGAGATGTCGATCATAGGGCTTCTCCACTTTAATCTTGAACTGTCGAGATGTTGATCAAAGGGTTTCTCTACCTCGATCATGAGTTGCTGAGATGTCAATCAATGGGCTTCTCTACTTCAATCGTGAGCTATTGAAATGTAGTTCATATGGCTTCCCTCATTTGATCTAGTACTTTTGAGATGTCAATAAAAGGCCTTTGCTACTTTGATCTTGAATTGTTGAGATGTCATCCAAAGGGCTTCTTTACTTCAAACTTCACCTATTGAAATGTCGTTGAAAAGGCTTCTCTACTTTGATCTTGAATTGTTGAGATGTCGATCAAAGGGATTCTCTACTTTGATGTCGAATTGTTGAGATGTCGATCAAAGGGCTTCTCTACTTCGATGATGAACTGTTGAGATGTCGATCAAAGGGCTTCTCCACTTTAATGTTGAACTCTTGAGATGTAGATCAAAGGGCTTCTCTACTTCGATGTTGAACTTTTGAGATGTCAATCAAAGGGCTTCTCTTCTTCGATGTTGAACTTTTGAAATGTCGTTAAAAGGGCTTCTCTTCTTCGAAATTGAATTGTTGGGATGTCGATCGAAGGATTTCTCTACTTCCATGTTGAACTGTTGATATGTCGATCATAGGTCTTCTCTACTTCGATGTTGAGCAGTTCTATATTTCGATCTTGAGCTGGTGAGAAGTCAATCAAAGGGCTTCCATACTTCCATCTTTACCTATAAGAATGTAGATTGAAGGGATTTTTTAGTTCCATTCTCCACTTCAATCTTGAGCAATGGTAATGTCAATCGTAAGGCTACACCACTTCGATCTTGAGCTGTTGAAATGTCGATCAAAGGGCTTCTCTGCTTCGATCTTGAGCTGTTGAAATGTCGTTTAAAGGGCTTTTCTACTTCGATCTTGAATTGTTAAGATGTCGATCAATGGGTTCACTACTTCGATCTTGAACTATTTAGTTATCGATCAAAGGGCTTCTCTACTTTGATTGTGGGCTGTGGCGATGTTGATCGAGGGGCTTCTCATCCTGACTCGTGGAATGTTAAGATGTCGATCAATGGGTTCGATCTTTAGCTGTGGCAATGTTAATCAACTGGCTTCGCTATTTCGGACTTGATCTGTGGTGATGTCAATCAACTGGCTACTCTACTTCAATCTTAAACTGTTGAGATTTTGATCAACGGGTTCTCTACTTCGATCTTGAGCTGCTGAGACGTCAATCAAAGGGCTTCTCTACTTTGAACTTGAGCCATCGAAATGTCGATAAAAGGACTTCTTTACTTCGATCTTGAAATGTTAAGATCTGGATCAAAGGGCTTCTCTACTTCGATCTTGAGTTGTTGAAATGTCGTTCAAAGGGCTTCTCTACTTTGATCTTGAACTATTGAGATGTTGATCAAAGGGCTTCTCTATTTGGATTTTGAACTGTAAGATGTCGATCAAAGGGCTTCTTGACTTCGAACTCCACCTGTTCAAATGTCGTTAAATGGGCCTCTCTACTTTGATCTTGAACTGTTGAGATGTTGATGAAAGGACATCTCTACTTCGATGTTGAACTGTAGAGATGTCGATTATAGGGCTTCTCTTCTTCAATCTTGAACTATTGAGATGTTGATCAAAGGGCTTCTCTACTTTGAACTGGAACCATCGAAATGTCGATAAAAGGACTTCTTTACTTCGATCTTGAAATGTTGAGATCTGGATCAAAGGGCTTCTCTACTTCGATCTTGAGCTGTTGAAATGTCGTTCAAAGGGCTTCTCTACTTTGATCTTGAGCTATTGAAATGTCGATCAAAGGGCTTCTTGACTTCGAACTTCACCTGTTCAAATGTCGTTAAATGGGCTTCTCTACTTTGATCTTGAACTGTTGTGATGTCGATGAAAGGGCATCTCTACTTTGATGTTAAACTGTTGAGATGTCGATCAAAGGGCTTCCCTACTTCGATGTTAAACAGTTGAGATGTTGATTAAAGGGTTTCTGTACTTCGATGTTGAATTGTTGAGAAGTCAATTAAAGAGCTTCTCTACTTCTATGAAAGGGCATCTCTACTTTGATGTTGTACTGTTGAGATGTCGATCAAAGGGCTTCTCTACTTCGATGTTGTATTGTTGAGATGTCGATCAAAGGGCTTCTCTACTTCGATGTTAAACTGTTAGCTGTCGATCAAAGGCTTCTTTACTTCGATGTTGAACTGTTGAGATGTCGATCAAAGGGCTTCTCTTCTACGATGTTTAACTGTTGGAATGTCGTTCAAGGAGGGCTTTTCTACTTCGATCTTGAACTCTTGAGATGTCAATAAATGCTTCTGTACTTCGATCTTGAACTGTTGAGAAGTCGATCAAAGGGCTTCCATACTTCGATCATGAGCTATTTGGATGTTTATCGAAGGGCTACTTTACTTTGATTTTGCACTGTTAAGATGTCAATCAAAGGGCTTCCTTAATTTGATCTTAAGTTGAAGAAATGTCGATCAAAGGGCTTCTCTACTTTGATCTTGAGCTGTTGAGATGTCGATCAAAGGGCTTCTCTACTTTGATTTTGAACTGTTGAGATGTCGATCATAGGGCTTCTCTACTACGATCTTGTACTATCGAGTTGTCGATCAATAAGATTTTCTACTTCAATCTTGACTTGTTTAAGAGCTGATCAAAGGGCTTCTCAACTTCGATCTTGAACTATTGAGATGTTGATTGAAGGTTTGCTTTACTTCTATCTTGAGCTGTTGAAATGTCGTTCAATGGGCTTTTCTGCTTTGATCTTGAACTGTTGAGATGTCGATGAAAGGGCTTCTATACTTTGATCTTGAACTGTTGAGAAGTCGATCAAAGGGCTTCCATACTTCTATCATGAACTGTTGGGATGTTGATCAAAGGGCTACTTTAGTTCGATCTTGAACTGTTGAGATGTGGATCAAAGGGCTTCCTTATTTCGATCTTAAGTTCTAGAAACGTTTATCAAAGGGCTTCTCTGCTTCGATCTTAAGCTGTTGAAATGTCGATCAAAGGGCTTCTCTGCTTCGATCATGAGCTATTTAAATGTCATTTAAAGGGCTTCTTTACTTTGATCTTGAACTGTTGAGATGTTGATCAAAGGGCTTCTCATCTTGAATATTGGAATGTTGAAATGTCGGTCAAAGGGCTTCGATCTTGAGCTGCGACGATGTCGATCAAAAGGCATCTATACTTCAATCTTGAGCTGTGGCGATGTTGATCATAAGGCTTCTCCATTTCGATCTTGACTTGTTGAAATGTCGTTCAAAGGGCTTCTCTACTTTGATCATGGACAGCTAAGATGTCGATCATAGGGCTTCTCCACTTCGATCTTGAACTGTCGAGATGTCGATGAAAGGGCTTCTCTACCTCGATCGTGAGTTGTTGAGATGTCAATCAATGGGCTTCTCTACTTCGATCTTGAGCTGTTGAGATGTTGATCGAAGGGCTTCTCTACTTCGATCGTGAGCTGTTGAAATGTGGTTCATATGGCTTCCCTCATTTGATCTTGTACTTTTGAGATGTCAATAAAAGGCCTTTGCTACTTCAATCTTGAATTGTTGAGATGTCGTCCAAAGGGCTTCTTTACTTCGAACTTCACCTATTGAAATGTCGTTGAAAAGGCTTCGATCTTGAATTGTTGAGATGTCGATCAAAGGGATTCTCTACTTTGATGTCGAATTGTTGAGATGTCGATCAAAGGGCTTCTCTACTTCGATGATGAACTATTGAGATGTCAATCAAAGGGCTTCTCCACTTTGATGTTGAACTCTTGAGATGTAGATCAAAGGGCTTCTCTACTTCGATGTTGAACTTTTAAAATGTCGTTAAAAGGGCTTCTCTTCTTCGAAATTGAATTTTTGGGATGTCGATCGAAGGGTTTCTCTACTTCCATGATGAACTGTTGATATGTCGATCATAGGTCTTCTCTACTTTGATGTTGAGCAGTTCTATATTTCGATCTTGAGCTCGTGAGAAGTCAATCAAAGGGCTTCCATACTTCCATCTTTACCTATAAGAATGTAGATTGAAGGGATTTTTTAGTTCCATTCTCTACTTCAATCTTGAGCAGTGGTAATGTCAATCGTAAGGCTACGCGACTTCGATCTTGAGCTGTTGAAATGTCGATCAAAAGGCTTCTCCGCTTCGATCTTGAGCTGTTGAAATGTCGTTTAAAGGGCTTTTCTACTTCAATCTTGAACTATTGAGATGTCGATCAATGGGTTCACTACTTCGATCTTGAACTATTTAGTTATCGATCAAAGGGCTTTTCTCTACTTTGATTGTGGGCTGTGGCGATGTCGATCGAGGGGCTTCTCTCATCTTGACTCGTGGAATGTTAAGATGTCGATCAATGGGTTCAATCTTTAGCTGTGGCAATGTCAATCAACTGGCTTCGCTATTTCAGTCTTGATTTGTGGCAATGTCAATTAAGTGGCTTCTCCACTTCAATCTTAAACTGTTGAGATTTTGATCAACGAGTTCTCTACTTCGATCTTGAGCTGCTGAGACATCAATCAAAGGGCTTCTCTACTTTGAACTTGAGCCATCAAAATGTCGATAAAAGGACTTCTTTACTTCGATCTTGAAATGTTAAGATCTGGATCAAAGGGCTTCTCTACTTCGATCTTAAGCTGTTGAAATGTCGTTCAAAGGGCTTCTCTACTTTGATCTTGAACTATTGAGATGTTGATCAAAGGGCTTCTCTATTTGGATTTTGAACTGTTTAGATGTTGATCAAAGGGCTTCTTGACTTCGAACTCCACCTATTCAAATGTCGTTAAATGGGCTTCTCTACTTTGATCTTGAACTGTTGAGATGTCGATGATAGGGCATCTCTACTTCGATGTTAAACTGTAGAGATGTCGATTATAGGGCTTCTCTTCTTCAATCTTGAACTATTGAGATGTTGATCATAGGGCTTCTCTACTTCGAAATGGAACCATCGAAATGTTGATAAAAGGACTTCTTTACTTCGATCTTGAAATGTTGAGATCTGGATGAAAGGGCTTCTCGACTTCGATCTTGAGCTGTTGAAATGTCGTTCAAAGGGCCTCTATTTGGATGTTGATCGAAGGGCTACTTTACTTCGATCTTGCACTATTGAGATGTCAATCAAAGGGCTTCCTTAATTCGATCTTAAGTTGTAGAAATGTCGATCAAAGGGCTTCTCTACTTTGATCTTGAGCTGTTGCATGTCGTTTAAAGGGTTTCTCTGCTTTAATCTAGAATTGTTGAGATGTCGATCAAAGGGCTTCTCTACTTTGATTTTGAACTGTTGAGATGTTGATCATAGGGCTTCTCTACTATAATCTTGTACTATCGAGTTGTCGATCAATGGGCTTTTCTACTTCAATCTTGACCTGTTTAAAAGTTGATCAAAGGGCTTCTCAACTTCTATCTTGAACTATTGAGATGTTGATCGAAGGTCTTCTTTACTTCAATCTTGAGCTGTTGAAATGTCGTTCAATGGGCTTCTTTACTTTGATCTTGAACTGTTGAGATGTCGATAAAAGGGCTTTTATACTTTGATCTTGAACTGTTGAGAAGTCGATCAAAGGGCTTTCATACTTTTATCATGAGCTGTTGGGATGTTAATCAAAGGGCTACTTTACTTCGATCTTGAACTGTTGAGATGTGGGTCAAAGGGCTTTCCTATTTCGATCTTAAGTTCTAGAAACGTTTATCAACAGGCTTCTCTACTTCGATCTTGAGCTGTTGAAATGTCGATCAAAGGGCTTCTCTACTTCAATCATGAGCTGTTGAAATGTCGTTTAAAGGGCTTCTTTACTTTGATCTTGAACTATTGAGATGTTGATCAAAGGGCTTCTCATCTTGAATATTGGAATGTTGAGATGTCGGTCAAAGGGCTTCGATCTTGAGCTGGGTGATGTCGAACAAAAGGCATCTCTACTTCAATCTTGAGCTGTGGTGATGTCGATCATATGGCTTCTCCACTTCGATCTTCACTTGTTGAAATGTCGTTCAAAGGGCTTCTCTATTTCGATCATGGACTGCTGAGATGTCGATCATAGGGATTCTTGTACATTTTTAGACCCCTTAAACACAACCAAATTAACCTAGTTATTTAGCCAAGTGATTAACTTAGGTAAATTAAGTAGATCTAGGTTAACACAAATATATTCTATCATGCAAAGCAGTGGAAATATAAAGAACACAATGATATGATGGCCCAAGAAAACCAAACCAGTAAAAAACCTGGGAAGGATTTAGCCTAGCTATCCTCAAGGCAAAATTGAATCCACTATATTAGAATTGAAGTTTATACAATAGCGACTTAGACCACTAACATCCTATTGCCACATCGAGTAGGAAACTTATTACCACGGCCACGTGACAGCTCTGAGTCCATGGACTACTTCTTTCTTGGATTCCCAGCAAGCATAAGCACTCCTGCTTGTATATCTTTAAGCTCTTGAATCTGCAACTGAATTGATCACCAAGCTCTTAACATCAATCTAGATCTTTATAACCCTAAGTGTATGTGAAGGCAAACACCTCTAGATCTCACAAGAGATTCACACACACAGCATAAAGAGAATCAACAGGTTGCTAAAAACGTGTTAAGGTTTTCCCTTTTATACCTAAGGCAAAACATAAAACCCTACACACAAAATGGGCTTGGACTGAGCTAGAAAATTCTGCAGAAAAAACAATTTGCACGACTTTCGATTGGTCGACTCTAATTCTCAATCGATCGAGTCAGGCAGAATTGCACAGTAAATTCTACAGTGCACTCGATTCCAACTTTACATAAGACCCATATACTTTAAGCAGTCTAAATAACACTAACACGTTTTGATCATAGTTTGCCAACATTACAAATTAGTGTTCTAATAAAATTAAACCTAAAGGTCTTAGAACCTAACAATTCTCTACTTCGAACTTGAACTGTCGAGATGTCGATCGAAAGGCTTCTCTTCCTTGGTCTTAAGCTGTTAAGATGTCGATTAAAGGGCTTTTCTACTTCGATCTTGAGTTGTTGAGATGTTGATCGAAGAAATTCTCTACTTCGATTTTAAGCTGTTGAAATGTAGTTCATAGGGCTTCCCTAATTTGATCTTGTACTTTTGAGATGTCGATAAAAAGCCATCGCTTTGAATTGTTGAGACGTTGACCAAAGGGCTTCTTTACTTCAAACTTCACTAATTGAAATGTCATTAAAAAGGCTTCTCTACTTCAATCTTGAATTGTTGAGATGTCAATCAAAGGGCTTCTCTACTTTGATGTCGAACTGTTGAGATGTCGATCAAAGGGCTTCTCTACTTCGATGTTGAACGGTTGAGACGTCGATCAAAGGGCTTCTAGACTTTGATGTTGAACTCTTCAGATGTTGATCAAAGAGCTTCTTTACTTTGATGTTGAACTGTGGAGATGTCGATAAAAGGGCTTCTCTTCTTCGATGTTGAACTGTTGAAATGTCGTTAAAAGGGCTTCGAATTGTTGGGATGTCAATCAAAGGGCTTTTTTACTTCGATGTAGAGCAGTTCTGTACTTCGATCTTAAACTATTGAGAAGTCAATCAATGGACCTCCATACTTCTGTCCTGAGCTGTAATGATGTCGATTGAAGGGCTTTTTTACTTCCATTCTCTACTTCGACCTTGAGCTGTGGCGATGTTGATCGTAAGGCTTCGTCACTTTGATCTTGACTGTTGAAATGTCGATCAAAGAGTTTCTCTACTTCGATCTTGAGCTGTTGAATTGTCGTTTAAAAGGCTTCTCTACTTAGATCTTGAACTGTTAAGACGTCGATCAATGGGTTCTCTACTTCGATCTTGAACTGTTTAGTTATCGATTAAAGGGCTTCTCTACTTCGATTATGGGCTGTGGCGATGTCGATCGAGGGGCTTCTCATCTTGACTCATGGAATATTGACATGTCGATCAGTGGGTTCGATCTTTAGCTGTGGCAATGTCAATCAACTGGCTTCTCTATTTCAATTTTGAGCTGTGGCGATGTCGATCACAAGGCTTCTCTACTTCAATCTTAAATTGTTGAGATGTCAATCAACGGGTTCTCTACTTCAATCTTGAGTTGTTGAGATGTCAATTATAAGGCTTCTCTTCTTTAATCTTGAACTGTTGAGACGTCGATCAAAGGACTTCTCGACTTTGAACTTGAACCATTGAAATGTAGATAAAAGGACTTCTTTATTTCGATTTGGAAATGTTGAGCTCTGAATTAAAGGCTTCTTTACTTTGATCTTGAGCTGTTGAAATGTCGTTCAAACGAGCTTCTCTACTTTGATCTTAAACTGTTGAAATGTGGATCAAAGGGCTTCTTTATTTAGATTTTAAACTGTTAAGATGTTGATCAAAGGGCTTCTTTACTTCGAACTTCACCTGTTCAAATGTTGTTAAATGGGCTTCTCTACTTTGATCTTGAATTGTTAAGATGTCGATGAAAGGGCATCTCTACTTCGATGTTGAACTGTAGAGATGTCGATCAAAGGGCTTCTCTACTTCGGTGTTGAACTGTTGAGATGTCAATCAAAGGGCTTCTCTACTTTGATCTCGAACTGTTGAGATGTTGATCAAAGGGCTTCTTTATTTAGATTTTGAACTATTAAGATGTCGATCAAAGGGCTTCTTTACTTCGAACTTCACCTGTTCAAATGTTGTTAAATGGGCTTCTCTACTTTGATCTTGAACTGTTGAGATGTCGATGAAAGGGCATCTCTACTTCGATGTTGAACTATAGAGATGTCGATCAAAGGGCTTCTCTACTTCGGTGTTGAACTACTGAGATGTCGATTAAAGGGCTTCTCTACTTTGATGTTGAACTGTTGAGAAGTCAATCAAAAAGCTTCTCTACTTCGATGTTGCACAGTTGAGATGTCGAACAAAGGGATTCTTTACTTCGATGTTGAACTATTGAGATGTCAATCAAAGGGCTTCTCTCCTTCGATGTTGAACAGTTGAGGTGTCGATCAAAGGCTTCTCTACTTCGATGTTGAGCTATTGAGATGTCGATCAAAGGGCTTCTCTTCTTCGATGTTGAACTGTTGAAATGTCGTTAAAAAGGCTTTTCTTCTTCGATCTTGAGCAATGGTGATGTCGATCAAAGGGTTACTTTACTTCGATCTTGAGCCGTTGAAATGTCGTTCAAAGGGCTTCTCTACTTCAATCTTGAACAGTTGAGATGTTGATCAAAGGGCTTCTTTACTTCGAACTTGACCTGTTGAAATGTCGTTCAAAGTGCTTCTCTACTTCAATCTTGAACTATTGAGATGTCGATCAAGGTGTTCTTTACTTCGATCTTGAACTGTTGAGATGTCGACCAAAAGGCTTCTCTACTTCGATTGTTGGCTGTGGTGATGTCGATCAACAGGTTTCTCTACTTTGATATTGAGCTGTGGTGATGTCGTTCAAAGGGTTTCTCCACTTCGATCTTAAACTATTATGATGTCGATCAATGAGTTCTCTACTTCGATCTTGAGATGTCGATTATAGGGCTTCTCTTCTTTGCCACAGCGGTTCAACAACGAAGTAGCAAATCCCTTTAATCGACATCTTAATAGTTCAAGATCGAAGTAGGGAAGCACTTTTATCGACATTTCAACTGTTGAAGTTCTAAGTCAAGAAGCTCTTCGATCATCATCTCAACAATTCAAGATCGAAGTAAAGAAGCCTTTTGAACGACATTTCAATAGATCCAAATCGAAGAAGAGTAGCCCTTTCAACGACATTTCAACAGCTCAAGGTCAAAGTAGAGAAGCCTGTTGATTGACATCGCCAAAGCTCAAGATCGAATCCTTTGATTGACATCTTAACATTCCAAGATTCAAGTTGAGAAGCCCTTTGATCAACATTTCAACAGTTCAAGATCGAAGTAAAGAACCCCTTGACGGACTTCTCAACTATTCAAGATCAAAGTAGAGAAGCCCTTTGAAAGACATTTCAACAGCTCAAGATCGAAGTAGAGATGCCTTTTTATTGATATCTCAGCAGTTTGTGATCGAAGTAAAGGCGCCCTATAATCGAGATCCTTGTAGCTCAAGATAGAAGTAGGGAAGCCCTTTGATCAACATTTCAACAGCTCAAGATCAAAGTAGAGTAACCCTTTGATTGACATCTCAATAGTTCAAGATCAAAGTAAAGAAGCCCTTCAATCAACATCCTTACAGCTCAATATAGAAGTAGGGAAGCCCTTTGATCGATTTCTCAACTGCTCAAGCTTGTAGTACAGAATAGCTTTGATTGTAATTTCAACTGCTTAAGATTGAAGCAGAGATGCCCATTGATCGATATCTAAACTGTTCAACATCGAAGTAGAGAAGCCCATTGATCGACATTCCAACAGTTCAACATTGAAGTAGAGAAGCCCTTTGATTGACATCTCAACAATTCAAGATCGAAGAAAAGAAGCCCTTTTAATGACATTTCAACAGTTCAACATAGAAAAAGAGAAGCCCTTTGATTTACATCTCAACAATTCAACATCGAAGTAGAAAGGCCCTTTAATCAACATTTCAATAGATCAACATTGAAGTACAGAAGCCCATCAATCAACATCCCAACAATTCAACATCGAAGTAGAAAAGCCCCTTTATCGACATTTCAACCGTTCAACAACGAAGTAAAGAAGCCCCCTGATCAACTTCTTAACAGTTTAACATCGAAATGGAGATGCCCTTTGATCGACATCTCAGCAGTTCAACGTTGAAGTAAAGAAGCCCTTTGATCGACATATCAACAATTTAAGATTAAAGTAGGGAAGCACTTTTATCGACATTTCAAACAGTGAAGTTCGAAGTAAAGAAGCCCTTCGATTGACATCACAATTGTTCAAGATCGAAGCAGAAAAGCCCTTTAAATGACATTTCAATAGCTTAAGATCGAAGTAGAGAAGCCCTTTGAACTAGATTTCAACAGCATAAGATTGAAGAAGAGAAGCTTATTGATCGACATCGCCATAGCTCATGATCGAACCCATTGATTAACATCTTAACATTCCAAGATTCAAGTTGAGAAGCCCTTTGATTAACATCGTCATAGCCCACAATCGAAGTAGAGAAGCCCATTGATCGACATCTCCACAGTTCAAGATCGAAGTAAAGAGCACCTTGATCAACATCTCAAAATTTCAAAATAGAAGTAGAGATGCCATTTGAACGACATTTCAACAACTAAAGATCGAAGTAGAGATGACCCTTGGTTGGCATCTCAAAAGTTTAAGATCGAAGTAAAGAAGCCCTAATATCGACATACTTACATCTCAAGATAAAAGTATGGAAGCCATTTGAACGACATTTCAACAGCTCAAGATCGAAGTAGAGAAGCCCTTTGAATGACATTTTAACAGCTCAAGATCAATGTAGAGTAGCCTTTTGATCGACATCGCCACAGCTTAAGATTGAGCTCTTTGATTGACATCTTAACATTCTATGATTCAAGTTGAGAAGCCCTTAAATCGACATTTGAATAGTTCAAGATCGAAGTAAAGAACCCTTTGATCGACATCTGAAATGTTCAAAATCGAAGTAGAGAAGACCTTTGAACGACATTTCAACAGCTAAAGATCGAAGTAGAGATGCCCTTTGATTGACTTCTCAATAGTTCAAGATCGAAGTAACAAAGCCCTACGATCGACATCCTTAAAGCTCAAGATAGAAGTAGGGAAGCCCTATGATCAACATTTCAACAGCTAAAGATTGAAGTAAAGTAGCCATTTGATCGACATCTCAATAGTTCAAGATCGAGGTAAAGAAGCCCTTTGATCGACACTGCCATAGCCCACAGTTGAAGTAGAGAAGCCCTTTGATCGACATCTGAACAGTTCAAGATCGAAGTAAAGAACCCCTTGATCGACATTTGAAATGTTCAAAATTGAAGTAGAGAAGCCCTTTGAACGACATTTCAACAGCTAAAGATCGATGTAGAGATGCCCTTGGATTGACTTCTCAACAGTTCAAGATCGAAGTAATGAAGCCCTACAATCAACATCCTTAAAGCTCAAGATAGAAGTAGGGAAGCCCTTTGATCGACATTTCAACAGCTAAAGATCATAGTAAAGCAGCCATTTGATCAACATCTCAATAGTTCAAAACCGAGGTAAAGAAGCCCTTTGATCGACATCGCCATAGCCCACAGTTGAAGTAGAGAAGCCCTTTGATCGAGATCTGAACAGTTCAAGATCAAAGTAAAGAACCCCTTGATCGACATTTGAAATGTTCAAAATTGAAGTAGAGAAGCCCTTTGAACGAAATTTCAATAGCTAAAGATCGATGTAGAGATGCCCTTCAATTGACTTCTCAACAGTTCAAGATCGAAGTAACGAAGCCCTACGATCGACATTATTAGACCTCAAGGTAGAAGTACGGATGCCCTTTGATCGACATTTCAACAGCTAAAGATTAAAGCAAAGCAGCCATTTGATCGACATCTCAATAGTTCAAGATCGAGGTAAAGAAGCCCTTTGATTGACATCGCCATTGCCCACAGTTGAAGTAGAGAAGCCCTTTGATCGACATCTGAAAAGTTCAAGATCGAAGTAAAGAACCCCTTGATCGACATCAGGAATGTTCAAAATCGAAGTAGAGAAGCCCTTTGAATGACATTTCAATAGCTGAAGATTGAAGCAAAGACGCCCTTCAATTGACATATCAACAGTTCAAGATCGAGGTAAAGAAGCCCCATGATCGACATCTTTATAGCCCAAGATAAAAGTAGAGAAACCCTTTGAACGACAATTCAACAGCTCATGATTGAAGTAAAGAAGCCCTTTGAGTGACATTTCAACAGCTCAAGCTCAAGGAAGAGTAGCCCTTTGATCGACATCGCTATAGCTCATAATCGAAGTAGAGAAGCTTGTTGATCGACATCACCACAGTTTAAGATCAAACCCTTTGATCGACATCTTAACATTCCATGATTCAAGTTGAGATGCCCTTTGATCGACAACGCTATAGCCCACAATCGAAGTAGAGAAGCCCTTTGATCAACATCTGAATAGTTCAAGATTGAAATATAGAACCCTTCGATCGACCTCTCAAAAGTTCAAAATCGAAGTAGAGAACCCCTTTGAACGACATTTCAACAGCTAAAGATCGAAGTAGAGACGCCATTTGAACTAGATTTCAACAGCATAAGATCGAAGTAGAGAAGCTTTTTGATCGACATCGCCACAGTTCATGATTGAACCCTTTGATTGACATCTTAACATTCTAAGATTCAAGTTGAGAAGCCCTTTGACTGACATCGCCAAAACCCCCAATCGAAGTAGAGAAACCTTTTGATCGACATCTCCACAGTTCAAGATCAAAGTAAAGAGCCCCTTGATCAACATCTCAAAGTCTTAAAATAAAAGTAGAGATGCCATTTGAATGACATTTCAACATCTAAAGATCGAAGTAGAGATGCCCTTTGGTTGGCATTTCAAAAGTTTAAGATCAAAGTAAAGAAGCCCTACGATCGACATACTTACAACTCAGGATAAAAGTATGGAAGCCATTTAAACGACATTTCAGCAGCTCAAGATCGAAGTAGAGAAGCCCTTTGAACGACATTTTAACAGCTCAAGATCAATGTAGAGTAGCCTTTTGATCGACATCGCACAGCTGAAGATCGAACCCTTTGATTGACATCTTAACATTCCATGATTCATGTTGAGAAGCCCTTAAATCGACATTTGAATAGTTCAAGATCGAAGTGAAGAACCCTTTGATCGACATGTGAAATATTCAAAATCGAAGTAGAGAAGACCTTTGAATGACATTTCAACAGCTAAAGATCAAAGTAGAGATGCCCTTTAACTGAGTTCTCAACAGTTTAAGATCAAAGTAACGATGCCCTACGATTAACATCCTTAAAGCTCAAGATAGAAGTAGGGAAGCCCTTTGATCGACATTTCAACTGCTAAAGATTGAAGTAAAGTAGCCATTTGATTGGCATCTCAATAGTTGAAGATCGAGGCAAAGAAGCCCTTTGATCGACACTGCCATAGCCCACAGTTGAAGTAGAGAATCCCTTTGATCGAAATCTGAACAGTTCAAGATCGAAGTAAAGAACCCCTTGATCGACATCTGAAATTTTAAAAATTGAAGTAAAGAAGCCCTTTGAACGACATTTCAACAGCTAAAGATCGAAGTAGAGATACCCTTGGATTGACTTCTCAACAGTTCAAGATCGAAGCAACGAAGCCCTACGATCGACATCCTTAAAGCTCAAGATAGAAGTAGGGAAGCCCTTTGATCGACATTTCAACAGCTAAAGATCATAGTAAAGTAGCCATTTGATCAACATCTCAATAGTTCAAGATCGAGGTAAAGAAGCCCTTTGATCAACATCGCCATAGCCCACAGTTGAAGTAGATAAGCCCTTTGATCGACATCTGAACAGTTCAAGATCGAAGTAAAGAACCCCTTGATCGACATCTGGAATGTTCAAAATTGAAGTAGAGAAGCCCTTTGAACGACATTTCAACAGCTGAAAATTGAAGCAAAGACGCCCTTCAATTGACATATCAACAGTTCAAGATCGAGGTAAAGAAGCCCCATAATCGACATCCTTATAGCCCAAGATAGAAGCAGAGAATCCCTTTGAACGACAATTCAATAGCTCATGATCGAAGTAAAGAAACCCTTTGAGTGACATTTCAACATCTCAAGCTCAAGGAAGAGCAGCCCTTTGATCACATCGCTATAGCTCAAGATCAAAGTAGAGAAGCTTGTTGATCGACATCGCCACAGCTTAAGATCAAACCCTTTGATCGACATCTTAACATTCCATGATTCAAGTTGAGATGCCCTTTGATCGACATCGCCATAGCCCACAATCGAAGTAGAGAAGCCCTTTGATCAACATCTGAACGGTTCAAGATTGAAATATAGAACCCTTCGATCAACCGCTCAGAAGTTCAAAATCGAAGTAGAAAACTCCTTTGAACGACATTTCAATAGCTAAAGATCAAAGTAGAGACGTCCTTTGAACTAGATTTCAACAGCATAAGATCGAAGTAGAGAAGCTTGTTGATCGACATCGCCACAGTTCATGATCGAACCCTTTGATTGACATCTTAACATTCCAAGATTCAAGTTGAAAAGCCCTTTGACTGACATCGCCATAACCCCCAATCGAAGTAGAGAAACCCTTTGATCGACATCTCCACAGTTCAAGATCGAGGTAAAGAGCCCCTTGATCAACATCTCAAAGTCTCAAAATAGAAGTAGAGATGCCATTTGAACGACATTTCAACATCTAAAGATCGAAGTAGAGATGCCCTTTGGTTGGCATCTCAAAAGTTTAAGATTAAAGAAAAGAAGCCTTACGATCGACATACTTACAGCTCAAGATAAAAGTATGGAAGCCATTTGAACGACATTTCAACAGCTCAAGATCGAAGTAGAGAAGCCCTTTGAACGACATTTTAACAGCTCAAGATCAATGTATAGTAGCCTTTTGATCGACATCGCACAGCTTAAGATCGAGCCCTTTGATTGACATCTTAACATTCCATGATTCAAGTTGAGAAGCCCTTAAATCGACATTTGAATAGTTCAAGATCGAAGTAAAGAACCCCTTGATCGACATGTGAAATGTTCAAAATCGAAGTAGAGAAGACCTTTGAACGACATTTCAACAGCTAAAGATCGAAGTAGAGATGCCCTTTGATTGACTTCTTAACAGTTCAAGATCAAAGTAACGAAGCCCTACGATTAACATCCTTAAAGCTCAAGATAGAAGTAGGGAAGCCCTTTGATCGACATTCCAACAGCTAAAGATTGAAGTAAAGTAGCCATTTGATCGACATCTCAATAGTTGAAGATCGAGGTAAAGAAGCCCTTTGATCATCATTGCCATAGCCCACAGTTGAAGTAGAGAAGCCCTTTGATCGACATCTGAACAGTTCAAGATCGAAGTAAAGAACCCCTTGATCGACATCTGAAATGTTCAAAATTGAAGTAGAGAAGCCCTTTGAACGACATTTCAACAGCTAAAGATCGATGTAGAGATGCCCTTGGATTGACTTCTCAACAGTTCAAGATCGAAGTAACAAAGCCCTACGATCGACATCCTTAAAGCTCAAGATAGAAGTAGGGAAGCCCTTTGATCGACATTTCAACAGCTAAAGATCATAGTAAAGCAGCCATTTGATCAACATCTCAATAGTTCAAAACCGAGGTAAAGAAGCCCTTTGATCGACATCGCCATAGCCCACAGTTGAAGTAGAGAAGCCCTTTGATCGAGATCTGAACAGTTCAAGATCAAAGTAAAGAGCCCCTTGATCGACATTTGAAATGTTCAAAATTGAAGTAGAGAAGCCCTTTGAACGAAATTTCAATAGCTAAAGATCGAAGTAGAGATGCCCTTCGATTGACTTCTCAACAGTTCAAGATCGAAGTAACGAAGCCCTACGATCGACATTATTAGACCTCAAGGTAGAAGTACGGATGCCCTTTGATCGACATTTCAACAGCTAAAGATTAAAGCAAAGCAGCCATTTGATCGACATCTCAATAGTTCAAGATCGAGGTAAAGAAGCCCTTTGATTGACATCGCCATTGCCCACAGTTGAAGTAGAGAAGCCCTTTGATCGACATCTGAAAAGTTCAAGATCGAAGTAAAGAACCCCTTGATCGACATCAGGAATGTTCAAAATCGAAGTAGAGAAGCCCTTTGAATGACATTTCAATAGCTGAAGATTGAAGCAAAGACGCCCTTCAATTGACATATCAACAGTTCAAGATCGAGGTAAAGAAGCCCCATGATCGACATCTTTATAGCCCAAGATAAAAGTAGAGAAACCCTTTGAACGACAATTCAACAGCTCATGATTGAAGTAAAGAAGCCCTTTGAGTGACATTTCAACAGCTCAAGCTCGAGGAAGAGTAGCCCTTTGATCGACATCGCTATAGCTCATAATCGAAGTAGAGAAGCTTGTTGATCAACATCGCCATAGCTTAAGATCAAACCCTTTGATCGACATCTTAACATTCCATGATTCAAGTTGAGATGCCCTTTGATCGACATCGCCATAGCCCACAATCGAATTAGAGAAGCCCTTTGATCAACATCTGAATAGTTCAAGATTGAAATATAGAACCCTTCGATCGACCTCTCAAAAGTTCAAAATCGAAGTAGAGAACCCCTTTGAACGACATTTCAATAGCTAAAGATCGAAGTAGAGACGCCATTTGAACTAGATTTCAACAACATAAGATCGAAGTAGAGAAGCTTTTTGATCGACATCGCCACAGTTCATGATCGAACCCTTTGATTGACATCTTAACATTCCAAGATTCAAGTTGAGAAGCCCTTTGACTGAGATCGCCAAAACCCCCAATCGAAGTAGAGAAACCTTTTGATCGACATCTCCACAGTTCAAGATCGAAGTAAAGAGCCCCTTGATCAACATCTCAAAGTCTCAAAATAAAAGTAGAGATGCCATTTGAATGACATTTCAACATCTAAAGATCGAAGTAGAGATGCCCTTTGGTTGGCATTTCAAAAGTTTAAGATCAAAGTAAAGAAGCCCTACGATCGACAAACTTACAGCTCCGGATAAAAGTATGGAAGCCATTTGAACGAAATTTCAGCAGCTCAAGATCGAAGTAGAGAAGCCCTTTGAACGACATTTTAACAGCTCAAGATCAATGTAGAGTTGCCTTTTGATCGACATCGCACAGCTGAAGATCGAACCCTTTGATTGACATCTTAACATTCCATGATTCAAGTTGAGAAGCCCTTAAATCGACATTTGAATAGTTCAAGATCGAAGTGAAGAACCCCTTGATCGACATGTGAAATGTTCAAAATCGAAGTAGAGAAGACCTTTGAACGACATTTCAACAGCTAAAGATCAAAGTAGAGATGCCCTTTGATTGAGTTCTCAACAGTTCAAGATCAAAGTAACGATGCCCTACGATTAACATCCTTAAAGCTCAAGATAGAAGTAGGGAAGTCCTTTGATCGACATTTCAACAGCTAAAGATTGAAGTAAAGTAGCCATTTGATCGACATCTCAATAGTTGAAGATCGAGGTAAAGAAGCCCTTTGATCATCATCGCCATAGCCCACAGTTGAAGTAGAGAAGCCCTTTGAACGACATTTCAACAGCTAAAGATTGAAATAAAGATGCCCTTTGATTAACATATCAATAGTTCAAGATCGAGGTAAAGAAGCGTAATGATCGACATCCTTATAGCTCAAGATAGAAGTAGAGAATCCCTTTGAACGACATTTCAACAGGTCATGATTGAAGTAAAGAAGCCCTTTGAGTGACATTTCAACAGCTCAAGCTTAAAGAAGAGTAGCCCTTTGATCGACATCGCCATAGCTCAAGATTGAAGTAGAGAAGCTTATTGATCGACATCGCCATAGCTTAAGATCGAACCCTTTGATCGACATCTTAACATTCCATGATTCAAGTTGAGAAGCCCTTTGATCGACATCGCCATAAAGCATAATCGATGTAAAGAAGCCCTTTGATCAACATCTGAACAGTTCAAGATTGAAGTATAGAACCCTTCGATTGACCTCTCAAAAGTTCAAAATCGAAGTAGAGATGCCCTTTAAATGACATTTCAACAGCTAAAGATCGAAGTAGAGACGCCTTTTGATTGACCTCTCAACAGTTCAAGATCGAAGTAACGAAGCCCTACGATCGACATCCTTAAAGCTCAAGATAGAAGTAGGGAAGCCCTTTGATTGACATTTCAACAGCTAAAGAATGAAGTAAAGTAGCCATTTGATCGACGTCTCAATAGTTCAAGATCATGGTAAAGAAGCCCTTTGGTCGTCATCGCCATAGCTCGCAGTTGAAGTAGAGAAGCCCTTTGATCGACATCTGAATAGTTCAAGATCGAAGTAAAGAACCCCTTGATTGACATCTGAAATGTTCAAAATTGAAATAGGGAAGCCCTTTGAACGACATTTCAACAGCTAAAGATCGAAGTAGAGATGCCCTTCGATTGACTTCTCAACAGTTCAAGATTGCAGTAACGAAGCCCTACAATCGACATCCTTAAAGCTCAAGATAGAAATAGGGAAGCCCTTTGATCGAAATTTCAACAGCTAAAGATCATAGTAAAGCAGCCATATGATTGACATCTCAATAGTTCAAGATCGAGGTAAAGAAGCCCTTTGATCGACATCGACATAGCCCACAGTTGAAGTAAAGAAGCCCTTTGATCGACATCTGAACAGTTCAAGATCAAAGTAAAGAACCCCTTGATCGACATTTGAAATGTTCAAAATTGAAGTAGAGAAGCCCTTTGAACACCATTTCAACAGCTAAAGGTTAAAGTAGAGATGCCCTTTGGTTGACTTCTCAACATTTCAAGATCGAAGTAACGAAGCCCTACGATCGACATCCTTAAAGCTCAAGATAGAAGTAGGGAAGCCCTTTGATCGACATTTTAGCAGCTAAAGATTGAAGTAAAGTAGTCATTTGATCGACATCTTAATAGTTCAAGATCGTGGTAAAGAAGCCCTTTGATCGAGATCGCCATAGCCCATAGTTGAAGTGGAGAAGCCTTTTGATCGACATCTGAACAGTTCAAGATCGAAGTAAAGAACCCTTTGATCAACATCTGAAATGTTCAAAATCGAAGTAGAGAAGCCCTTTGAACGACATTTCAACAGCTAACGATTGAAGAAAAGACGCCCTTTGATTGACATATCAACAGTTCAAGATCGAGGTAAAGAAGCCCTATGACTGACATCCTTATAGCTCAAGATAGAAGTAGAGAATCCCTTTGAACGACATTTAAACAACTCATGATCAAAGTAGAGAAGCCCTTTGAGTGACATTTCAACAGCTCAAGCTCAAAGAAGAGTAGCCCTTTGATCGACATCGCCATAGCTCAAGATCGAAGTAGAGAAGCTTATTGATCGACATCGCCACAGCTTAAGATCAAACCCTTCGATCGACATATTAACATTCCATAATTCAAGTTGATAAGCCCTTTGAATGACATCGCCATAGCCCACAATCGATGTAGAGAAGCCCTTTGATCAACATCTGAACAGTTCAAGATTGAAGTGTAGAACCCTTCGATCGACCTCTCAAAAGTTCAAAATCGAAGTAGAGATGCCCTTTGAACGACATTTCAATAGCTAAAAATCGAAGTAGAGACGCCCTTTGATTGACTTCTCAACAGTTCAAGATCGAAGTAAAGAAGTCCTATGATCGACATTCTTACAGCTCATGATAGATGTAGGGAAGCCCTTTGATCGACATTTCAACAGCGCAAGATCGAAGTAGAGCAGCAATTTGATTAACATTTCAATAGTTCAAGATCAAAGTAAAAAAGCCCATTGATTGACATCTTTACTGCTCGAGATAGAAGTAGGGAAGTCCTTTGGTCGATTTCTCAAGTGCTTAAGATCGAAGTACATAAGAGCTTTATTCGTAATTTCAGCTGCACAAGATCAAAGCAAAGATGCCCGTTGATCGACATCTAAAGAGTTCAACAATGAAGTAGAGAAGCCCTTTGATCAACATCTCAACAATTCAAGATTGAGGAAGAGAAGCCCTATTAACGACATTTGAATTGTTCATCACCAAAGTAGAGAAGCCCTTTAATCGACATCTTAGCAGTTCAACATCGAAGTACGGAAGCCCTTTGATCAACATCTCAACAGTTCAAGATCGAGGTAGTGAAGCCCTTTGAACGACATTTCAACAGCTCAAAATCAAAGTAGAGTAGCCCTTTGATCGACATCGCCATATCTCAAGATCGAAGTAGAGAAGCCTGTTTATCAACATCACCACAGCTCAAGATCGAACCCTTTGATCGACATCTTAACATTCCATGATTCAAGTTGAGAAGCCCATTGATAGACATCACACAACCCGTAATCGAAGTAAAGAAGCCATTTGATCGACATCTCAACAGGTCAAGATCGAAGTAAAGAACCCCTCAATGGACTTCTCAACAGTTCAAGATCAAAGTAGAGAAGCCCTTTGAACGACATTTCAACAGCTCAAGATCGAAGTAGAGATGCCCTTTGATTGACATCTCAACCATTGAAGATCAAAGTAAAGAAGCCCTTTGATCGATATTCTTACTGCTCAAGATAGAACTAGGGAAGGCCTTTGATCGATTTCTCAACTGCTCAAGATCAAAGTACAGATGTGCTTTGATCGTAATTTCAACTGCTCAAGATTGAAGCAAAGACGCCCATTGATTGACATCTAAATTGTTCAACATCAAAGTGGACAAGCCCATTGATTGACATCTCAACAGTTCAACATTAAAGTAGATAAGCCATTTAATCGACATCTCAACAGTTCAAGATCGAAGTAGGAAAGCACTTTTATCGACATTTCAACTGTTGGTTAAAGTCTAGTTTTGTGTCTCATACAAAACACACAGCGGAAGCAACAAACAAGGATCTATTTCATTCATGATTGACAACATGCACTATGTAAATTTTAGAATTTAAGAACAAGATAGCGTACCTTGGTGTGGAGAAATTCAAGACAAAGATTAGAAGCACTTGGGAACACTTTTAATCTTCACTCCAATTCCACTTTATGCCCAAGATGTGTGGTCTCTCAATCAGTTTCCAAAAGGACAATGAAAGTGTATCTCACACTCTCTCTTTTTCTCTATGATTCTTTTCTTAAAATCACATAAAAAAAATTTTGTATGTTTCTTTCTTTATAACTAGCTGATTATCTAATTGGGCTGGCCTATTAGGCATTTCCAATTGGGCTTTAGTGTATGGCTTGGAATGGGACCAATAAGACACTAGCTCTAATGGGCCTTGGGCTTTTCCTTCAACTCTTGACAAGTCTAAAGTTACCATTAATTATATTTAATACCACTATATAAATATAATTGCGCTCTAGGCCTTATTAATAAATTATATCCCAAGACTTTATTATACACGCAACCGCTTCATAAAATATTCGTAATAATACAAAGTCATGAACGTAGGCTGCCACTTTATAAATTACTACATCTTATCCTTGAGTACCCGGTTTAATCCTTTAAAGTTGTTCATCATATATTTATGAAATCCAATTTCATAAATATATACTTTAGTAATTTCTTACCAAAGTGGTTAGGCCTAACTCTCTAAATAACTGAATCCATTAAACTTATCTCAAGGGAATATTTTATATCTCCATCAAGAGACCATGAATTCCATCTTGAGAATATATGTTCCATCAACACTAAATGTGGCTGCCCAACATACTGAGGTTTTGACCGTTGCATTAGATCTCACTCCTAATATATCAAAGCAACCTACACGTTATAATCAGGTCCATTATTCTCTCGGGATTAAGAGTTCATGCAAATAGAAGTCGTGAAATTTATTATTCATTTGACAGTCGTTAGCAAAATAATAAATCTCACAACGGTCCAGTTCAATATGTCTTAACTCTTAAAACATATCAACATATCAATCAGAAGTCTCCACTTCTATAATCAAGACAAATCATCTTTGTTGATATGTTATAGTCTTCGCAGATGAAATGCCCAATTTCATCACCGACTACGAACTATAAATTTTGAGTTTACAAAGAACTTGTGATTTATATCTTCTATGAATAAATCACATAAATCACATACTATGCATCTCATGGACTATATGATAATGTCCAACTATTCATGTTACCATTATTTTAGATAAAAATAAACAACTTTATTAAACACAACATGAAGTCATACATAATGTCATACATAATGTCATACATAGCATCATACAATAGGATTTAAGGGCACACATCCTAACATCAACTGGTGAAATTCGAAGTAAAGAAGCCCTTTGATCGACATCTCAACAGTCCAAGATCGAAGTAGAGAAGCCCTTTGAACGACATTTTAACAAATTCAGATCGAAGAAGAGAGGCCCTTTGAACAGCATTTCACTGGCTCAAGATCGAAGTGGAGTAGCCCTTTGATCGACATCGCCACAGATCAAGATCGAAGTAGAGAAGCCTATTGATCGACATCGCCAACGCTCAAGATCGAACCGTTTGATCACCATCTTAACATTCCGTGATTCATGTTGAGAAGCCCGTTGATTGACATCTCCATAGCCTACAACTGAAGTAGAGAAGCCCTTTGATCAACATCTGAACAATTCAAGATCAAAGTATAGAACCCCTTGATCGACCTCTCAAAAGTTCAAAATCAAAGTAGAAAAGCCCTTTGAACAATATTTCAATAGCTAAAGGTCGAAGTAGAGATGCCCATTGATTGACTTCTCAACAATTTGAGATTGAAGTAAAGAAGCCCTATGATCGACATCCTTACGGGTCAAGTTAGATGTAGGGAAGCCCTTTGATCGACATTTCAACAGCTCAAGATCGAAGTAGAGCAGCCATTTGATCGACATCTCAATAGTTCAAGTTCAAAGTAAAGAAGCCCTTTGATCGACATCCTTACTGCTTAAGATAGAAGCAGGGAAGCCCTTTGATCGATTTCTCAACTACTCAAGATCGAATTACAGAAGAACTTTGTTCATAATTTCAACTGCATAAGATCGAAGCAGAGATGCCTGTTGATTGACATCTAAAGAGTTTGACAATGAAGTAGACTAGCCCTTTGATCGACATCTCGACTATTCAAGATTGAAGAAGAGAAGCCCTTTTAACGACATTTCAATTGTTCATCATCGAGGTAGAAATGCCTTTTAATCGACATCTCAACAGTTCAACATCGAAGTATGGAATCCCTTTGATCGACATCCCAATAGTTCAAGATCGAAGTAGGGAAGCACTTTTAGCGACATTTCAACTAGTGAAGTTCGAAGTAAAGAAGCCCTTTGATCGACATCTCAACAGTTTAATATCGAAGTAGTGAAGCCCTTTGAACGATATTTCAACAGATCTAGATCAAAGAATAGAAGCCCATTGAATGACATTTCAACAGCTCAAAATCGAAGTAAAGTAGCCCGTTGATCGACATCACCATAACTCAAGATCGAAGTACAGAAGCCTGTTGATTGACATTGCCACAGCTCAAGATCAAACCCTTTGATCGACATCTTAACATTCCATAATTCAAGTTGAGAAGCCCATTGATAGACATCGCCATAACCCATAATAGAAGTAGAGAAGCCCTTTGATTGACATCTCAACAGCTCAAGGTTGAAGTAAAGAACCACTTGATGAACTTCTCAACAGTTCTAGATCAAAGTAGAGAAGCTCTTTGAACGACATTTCAACAGCTCAAGATTGAAGTGGAGATGCTCTTTGATTGACATCTTAACAGTTCAAGATCAAAGAAAAGGAGCCCTACGATTGACATATCAAAAGTTCAAGATTAAAATATAGAAACCCTTTGATCAACGTCCTTACAGCTCAAGGTAGAAGTAGGGAAGCCCTTTTATCGATTTCTTAACCGCTCAAGATCAAAGAACAAAAAAGCTTTGATCAAAATTTCAACTACTCAAGATCGAAGCTGAGATGCCCGTTGCTCAACATCTAAACAGTTCAACATCGAAGCAAAGAAGCCCATTGATCGACATCTAAACAGTTAAAGATCGTAGTAAAGTAGCCCTTTGATCAACCTCTTCACATCTCAAGATCGAAGTAGAGAAGCTTGTTGATCAACATCGCCACTGCTTAAGATCGAACCCATTGATCGACATCTTAACATTCCATGATTCAAGTTAAGAAGCCCTTTGATCGAGATCTCCACAACCGTCAATCGATGTAGAGAAGCCCTTTGATCGACATCTCAACAGTTCAAGATCGAAGTAAAGAACCCCTCAATGTACTTCTTAACAATTCAAGATCAAAGTAGAGAAGCCCTTTGAACGACATTTCAATACCTCAATATCGAAGTAGAGATGCCCTTTGATTGGCATCTCAACAGTTGAAGATCAAAGTAAAGAAGCCCTCGATCAACATCCTTACAAGTCAATATAGAAGTAGGGAAGAACTTTGATCAATTTATCAACTGCTCAAGATCAAAGTACAGAAGAGCTTTGATTGTAATTTCAACTGCTCAAGATTGAAGCAGAGATGCCTGTTGATCGACATCTAAACTATTCAACATCGAAGTAGAAAAGCCCACTGATCGACATCTCAACAGTTCAACATTAAAGTAAAGAAGCCTTTTGATCGGAATATCAATAGGTTAAGATCGAAGTAGAAAAGCCTGTTAATCGACATCACCACAGCTCAAGATCGAACCCTTTGATCGACATCTTAACATTCCATGATTCTAGTTGAGAAGCACTTTGATAGACATCTCCACAACCTAGAATCGAAATAGAGAAGCCCTTTGTTCTACATCTCAACAGTTCAAGATCGAAGTAAAGAACCCTTTGATGGACTTCTAACAGTTCAAGATCAAAGTAAAGAAGCCCTTTGAATGACATTTCAACAGCTCAAGATCGAAGTAGATATGCGCTTTGATTGACATCTCAACAGTTCAAGATCGAAGTAAAGATGCCCTACGGTCGACAACCTTATAGCTCAAGATAGAAGTAGGGAAGCCCTTTGATCGACATTTCAATAACTCAAGATAGAAGTAGAGTAGCCCTGTGATCGACATCTCAACCGTTCAAGATCAAAGTAAAGAAGCCCTTCAATAGACATACTTACAGCTCAGAATAGAAGTAGGGAGGCCCTTTGATCCATTTATCAACTACTCAAGAGCAAAGTACAGAAGAGCTTTGATCGTAATTTCAACTACTCAAGATCGAAGTAGAGATGCCTGTTGATCGACATCTAAACTGTTCAACATCGAAGTAGAGAAGCCCATTGATCAACATCTTGAAGTAGAGAAGCCCTTTATTCGACATCTCAATAGTTCAAGATGAAGAAGAAAAGCCCTTTTAACGACATTTCAACAGTTCAAAATCGAAGAAAAGAAGCCCTTTGATTCAAATCTCAACAGTTCAACATCAAAGTAGAGAAGCCCTTTGATCGACATTTCAACAATTCAACATCGAAGTACAGAAGCCCTTTGATTGACATTTCAATAGTTTATCATCAAAGTAAAGAAGCCCTTTGATCGACATCTCAATAATTTAACATTGAAGTGGAGATGCCGTTTGATCGACATCTTAACAGTTCAACACCAAAGTAGAGAAGCCATTTGATCGACATCTCAATAGTTCAAGTGTTAGGATGTGTGCCCTTAAATCCTATTGTATGATGCTATGTATGACATTATGCATGGCTTAATGTTGTGTTTAATAAAATTGTTTATTTTTATCTAAAATAATGGTAACATGAATATTTGGACATTATCATATAGTCTATGATATGCATAGTATGTAATTTATGTGATTTAGTCACAGGAGATATAAATCACAAGTTCTTTGTAAACTCATAATTTATAATTCGTAGTCGGTGATGAAATTGGGCATTTCATCTACGAAGACTATAACGAATCAACTAAGATGATTTGTCTCGATCATGGAAGTGGAGACTTTTAGTTGATATGTTGATATGTTTTAAGAGTTAAGACATATTGAACTGGACCGTTGTGAGATTTTTTATTCTCCTAACGACTGTCAAATGAATAATAAATCTCACGACTTTTATTTGCATGAACTCTTAATCGTGAGAGAATAATGGGCCTGATCATGATGTGTAGGTTGCTTTAATATATCAAGAGTGAGATTTAAAGTAACGGTTAAAATCTCAATATGTTGGGCAGCCACATTTAGTGTTGATGGAACATATATTCTCAAGATGGAATTCATAATCTCTTAACGGAGATATAAAATATTCCCTTGAAATAAATTTAATGGGTTTGGTTATTCAGAGAGTTAGGCCTAACCACTTTGGTAAGAATATACTAAAGTATATATATTTATGAAATTAGATTTCAAAAATATATAATGAATAACTTTAAAGGATTAAACCGGGTACTCAAGGATTAAGATGTAGTAATTTTCAAAGTGGCAGTCTATATTCATGACTTTGTACTCCTACGAATATTTTATGAAGGGGTTGCGTGTATAATAAAATCTTGAGATATAATTTATTAATAAGGCCTAGAGTGCAATTATATTTATATAGTGGTATTAAATATAATTAATGGTAACTTTGAACATGTCAAGGGTTGACGGAAAAGCCCAAGGCCCATCGGAGCTAGTGTCTTATTGGTCCCCTTTGGTCCCATTCCAAGCCACACACTAAAGCCTAGTTGGAAAGGCCCAATAGGCTAGCCCAATTAGATAAACAGTTAGTTATAAAGGGAGAAACATACAGAATTTTTTTAAAAGAAGCGTAGAGAAAAAGAAAAAGAGAGAGTGTGAGACACACTTTCATTCTCCCTTTGGAAATTGATTGAGAGACCACACATCTTGGGCGTAAAGTGGAATTGGAGTAAAGATTAAAAGTGTTCCCAAGTGCTTCTAATCTTTGTTTTGAATTTCTCCACACCAGGGTAGGCTATCTTGTTCTTAAATTCTGAAATTTACATGGTGCATGTTGTCAATTATGAATGAAATAGATCATTGTTTGTTGCTTCCGCTGTGTGTTTTGTAAGAGATATAAAATCAGATTTTTTCCAACATCAAGATTGAAGTAGGGAAGCACTTTTATCGACATTTCAACTGGTAAACTTCAAAGTAAAGAAGCCCTTTGATTGACATCTCAATAGTTCAAGATCGAAGTAAAAAAGCCCATTGAATGACATTTCAACAGCTTAAGATCGAAGCAGAGAAGCCCTTTGAATGACATTTCAACAGCTCAAGATCGAAGTAGAGTAGCCCTGTAATCGACATCGCCATAGCTCAAGATCGAAGTAGATAAGCTTGTTGATCGACATCGCCTCAGCTAAAGATCGAACCCTTTGATCGACATCTTAAGATTCCATGATTCAAGATAAGAAGCCCTTCGGTCAAATGCGCCATAGCCCACAATCGAACTAGTGAAGCCCTTTGATCGACATCTCCACAGTTCGAGATCGAAGTAATGAATCCCTTGATCGACATCTCAAAAGTTCAAAATCGAAGTAGAGAAGCCCTTTGAATGACATTTCAACAGCTAAAGATAGAAGTAGAGATGCCCTTTGATTGACATATCAACCGTTCAAAATCGAAGTAAAGAAGCCCTACGATCGACATCCTTGCAAGTCAAGATAGAAGTAGGGAAGCCCTTTGAACAACATTTCAACAGCTCATGATCGAAGTAGGGAAGCCCTTTAAACAACATTTCAACAGCTAAAGATCGAAGAAGAGATGCCCTTTGATTGACTTCTCAACAGTTCAAGATCGAAGTAAAGAGGCCCTACAATCGACATCCTTACAGCTCAAGATAGATGTAAGAAATCCCTTTAATCAACATTTCAATTGCTCAAGATTAAAGTAGAGCAACCATTTAATGGACATCTCAACAGTTTAAGATCAAAATAAAGAAGCCCTTCAATTGACATCCTTACTACTCAAGATAGAAGTAGGGAAGCCCTTTGATCGATTTCTCAACTACTTAAGATCAAAGTGCAGAAGAGCTTTGCTCGTAATTTCAACTTCTCAAGATCGAAGCAGAGATGCCCGTTGATCGACACCTAAAGAGTTCAATAATGAAGTAGAGAAGCCCTTTGATCGACATCTCAACTATTCAAGATTGAAGAAGAGAAGCCCTTTTAACGACATTTCAATTGTTCATCATCAAAGTAGAGAAGCCCTTTGATCGACATCTCAACAGTTCAACATCGAAGTACAGAAGCCCTTTGATCGACATGTCAACAGTTCAACATCGAAGTACAGAAGCCCTTTGATCGACATGTCAACAGTTCAAGATCGAAGTAGGGAATCACTTTTATTGACATTTCAATCGGTGAAGTTTAAAGTAAAGAAGCCATTTGATTGACATTTCAACAGTTCAGGATCGATGTAGAGAAGCCCTTTGAACAACATTTCAACAGCTCAAGATCTAAGTAAAGAAGCCCTTTGAACGACATTTCAATAGCTCAAGATTGAAGTAGAGTAGCCCTTTGATCGACATCGCCACAGCTCAAGATCAAACCCTTTGATCGACATCTTAACATTCCATGATTCAAGTTGAGAAGCCCTTTGATCGACATCGCCAAAGCTCACAATCGAAGCAGACTAGCCCTTTGATCAACATCTCAGCAGTTCAAAATCAAAGTAAAGATCCCCTTAATCTATATCTCAAAAGTTCAAAATCGAAGTAGAGAAGCCCTTTGAACGACATTTCAATAGCTCAAGATCGAAATGGAGCTGCTATTTGATCGACATCTCAACGGTTCAAGTGTGAAGTAAAGAATCCCTTCGTTCGACATCCTTACTATTTGAGATAGTAGTAGGGAAACCCTTTGATCGATTTCTCAACTGCTTATGATTGAAGTACAGAAGAGCTTTGTTCGTAATTTCAACTGCTCAAGATCGAAGCGGAGATGCCCGTTGATTGACATCTAAAGAGTTCAACAGTGAATTAGAGAAGCCCTTTAATCGATATCTCAACAGTTCAAAATTGAAGAAAAGAAGCCCTTTTAACGACATTTTAATTGTTCATCATCGAAGAAGAGAAGCCTATTGATTGATGTCTCAACAGTTCCACATCGAAGTAGAGAAGCCTTTTAATTGACATCTCAACAATTCAACATTGAAGCAGAGAAGCCCTTTAATCTTCATCTCAACAGTTCAAGAACGAAGAAGAGAAGCCCTTTTAACGACATTTCAATAGTTCAACATCGAAGAAGAGAAGCCCATTGATCGACATCTCAGCAGTTTAACATCGAAGTAGCAATGCCCTTTAGTCGACATCTCAACAGTTTAACATCGAAGTACAGAAGCCCTTTAATCAACATCTCAACAGTACAAGATCGAAGTAAGGAAGCACTTTTATCAAAATTTCAACTGGTGAAGTTTGAAGTAAGGAAGCCCCTTGATCGACATCTCAACAGTTCAAGATCGAAGAAGAGAAGCCCTTTGAACGACATTTCAACAACTCAAGATTGAAGTAGAGTAGCTCTTTGATCGACATCACAACAGCTCAAGATCAAAGTAGAGGAGCCTGTTGATCAACATCGCCACAGCTCAAGATTGAACCCTTTGATTGACATCTTAACATTCCATGATTCAAGTTTAAAAGCCCTATGGTCGACATCGTCACAACCCACAATCGAAGTACAGAAGCCCTTTGAACGATATTTCAACAGTTCAAGACCGAAGTAAAGAGGCCCTACGATCAACATCCTTATAGCTCAAGATAAAAGTAGGGAAGCCCTTTGATCGACATTTCAACAGCACAAGATCGAAGTAGAGTAGCCCTTTGATCGACATCTCAATAGTTCAAGATCGAAGAAAAGAAGCCCTTCAATTGACATCCTTGGAGCTCAATGTAGATGTAGGGAACCCCTTTGATCAATTTCTCAACTGCTCAAGATCAAAGTACAGAAGAGCTTTAATCGTAATTTCAACAACTTAAGATCAAAGTAGGGATGTCCGTTCATCGACATCTAAACTGTTCAACAACGAAGTAGAGAAGTAGAGAAGCCCTTTGATCGACATCTCAACAGTTCAACATTGAAGTAGAGAAGCCCTTTGATCGACATCTCAGCAGTTCAAGATCGAAATAGAGAAGCCCTTTTAACGACATTTCAACAGTCCAACATCGAAGAAGAGAAGCCCTTTGATTGACAACTCAACTGTACAACATCGAAGTAGTGAAGCCCTTTGATCGACATTTCAACAGTTCAACATCGAAGTACAGAAGCCCTTTGATCGACATCTCAACAGTTCAACATTGAAGTAGAGAAGCCCTTTTACCGTCATTTCAACAGTTCTGCATTGAAGTAGAAAAGCCCTTTGATCGACTTCTCAGTAGTTCAATATCAAAGTAGCGAAGCCCTTCGACTAGGAATGGCAAAGGGTCGGGTTCTGGCTGGGTTTTTACATACCCAGACCAGACCCGCGGGGCAAGACCCGAGATCCGGACTCGGCCCGAATATTAATCGGGTTTTTTTTCTGGGGCCCAAACCTACCTCGCCGGGCTCTATTTATCTCTTGGGCCCAAATTTAGCCCAACCAAAAAAAAAAAAAATTGGTCTTGTGAAATTTGTTTTGGCCCAAATCTTGCTTGCTTCTTTTTTCATACAACAAGAAGAATCATCTTTTCTCCATGTTGCCCTGAAAATATTTTCCTTTGAAAGATCCACGGCATGTATTGCCCATTAAACAATCACAATTCCCTACTTTCACTTCACTACCTTTTCCTCATCCAAGAAACTCTCATCAATGTTATTCACTGAAAAAAAAAAAAAAAAATTAAAGACCCATTAGCTCCTAAACCTAAATAAAAAAATCTTTGAAACTGAAAATCATAAACAAGCACTCAAAAACAAATCTTTTGTACTAGATCAGATTCCTACATCTCCTTCTGTGATATAATTAAACATACCAATACAAAGAAACCCTATAATCTATCTAATTCAGAACCAAAATTTGAGGCTTACATCAAATAAAGACAAAAATTTACACAGAGAAAACTAAAAATCAAAGAGATATGAACCTGATCTTTGAGATCCTCGAATGAAGATGAGGAAATGAAAGCAGCGACCGAAGCTCTAGCGAAGCGAACCGTGGAAGCGACGGTGCTGGCAGTGAGGCGTGAGTGTTGAGGCGTGAGAAGGGGCTATTGCTGAGGCAGTGAGGCGTGTGAGGAGCGCTTTTAAGTGTTGAGGCGTGAGATGAGGCGTGAGAAGGAGCTGCTGCTGTCTGCTGAGGCAGTGAGGCTGATGGGAATGAAAGGGGTAAGGTTAGTGGGTTACTAATATGATATATATATATATATATATATATATATATGTAATTTAATAAAACCGGGTTTTTATCCGGGCCGGGTTTCGGGTCGGGTTTCGAATTTTTTTAAAAAGGCGTAAATGCACTTTTAGTCCCTACATTTTGACCCGATTTCTATTTTGGTCCCTACATTTTATTTTTACCACTTTTAGTCCCTAAACCAATTAACGCGTGACATTTAAGTCCTTGCCGTCACTCAACTAACAGAAAATGCTGACGTGGCTAACGGAGGAATTAAAATATTATAAAAAATGCCACATCACCCATGCCACGTCAGCATACAAATTTAAAAAATTAATTTATTAATTTTAACTAAATAAAAAATTAAAAACAAAATTAAAAGCTAAAATTCACCTGAAGTAAGATCTAAAAGATTATTGAACAAGAACACCAGGAACCCCAACCCAGAAATTAAAAAAAAAAAAAATGAACCAACAACAACAACAAACA
Organism: Castanopsis chinensis; assembly: GCA_032878915.1. NCBI lineage: Eukaryota > Viridiplantae > Streptophyta > Magnoliopsida > Fagales > Fagaceae > Castanopsis > Castanopsis chinensis. The sequence goes on from JAVQMG010000116.1 coordinate 3,066,809, forward strand.
TCCATTCAACACCAAATTCTCCAGCACAAGTATTCACATGAACAAGAACAAGAACACACAAAACCACAAAGAACAAGATCAATAAAACAAAAATCCAGCAAATTTAAAACCCAAAAAATTAAATTCAAACCCATATTTCAAACCCCCCCCTCACACCATAATTAAATTAAATTCAAACCCAGATTCAAAAATTAAAAATTAAATTAAACCCAGATTTCAAACCCAGATTCATAAATTAAATTCAAATCCACAGTAATTTTACTTTCATCCCTCTGTTTTTGAATCTCAAAGTGTCATAATGCAGTAAAGGAAAAAAAGCTCGACTCAAATAAGCTCAATGCAACAATGGCGCTCACTTGAACTGAAAGTTCACATTTATCACAGTGAATAACAAAAGCAAATACAACAGTTTATTCGATGAATTAACTAAAAGAGAGTCGCTCATTTTCAAACCAACCGAGCAGAGACAAAAAAAATAGAAAGAAAAGCGAATGAAAACCCTAGCTCTAGAGCTCTGGGTACAAAGAAAAACAGAGATCTCCGTGAAACGCACCTGTCGCGAGAAAGAACAACAGGACGCTCTGATAACTGCACGATCCGTGAGAAAATAACAACAATTATAACACAGAGAGAGAGAGAGAGAGAGAGAGAAAACCCAAGAAATAACTTCCACGTTTTGTAACTTTAAACTATGGCAAAAACCCAGAAGGGTGGTGGTATGTGGTTTTGAGGATTTTATTTCTCTTCGTTGTTTTTGCTGGAGAATTTGGTGTTGAATGGATGTTTGTTGTTGTTGTTGTTGGTTTTTTTTTTTTTTTTTTTTTTTTTTTCTAATTTCTGGGTTGGGGTTCTTGGTGTTCTTGTTTAATAAACTTTTAGATCTCACTTCAGGTGAATTTTAGTTTATAATTTAGTTTATAATTTTTTATTTAGTTAAAATTAATAAATTAATTTTTTAAATTTGTATGCTGACGTGGCATGGGTGCTGTGGCATTTTTTATAATATTTTAATTCCTCCGTTAGCCATGTCAGCATTTTCTGTTAGTTGGGTGACGGCAAGGACTTAAATGTCACGCGTTAATTGGTTTAGGGACTAAAAGTGGTAAAAATAAAATGTAGGGACCAAAATAGAAATCAGGTCAAAATGTAGGGACTAAAACTGCATTTACGCCTTTTAAAAAACTCAGACCCGACCTGGATCTGCTTCGGGTTTTTTTTTAAAAACCCATATTCGACCCTATTCTTTATCGAACCGGGTAAAATCCGGCCCATTAGGGTTGGGCCGGGCCGGGTATCCGCAGGTCGAATCTAAATTTCCATCCCTACCTTCGACCGACATCTCAACAGTTCGAGATCGAAGTGGGGAAGCACTTTTTTCAACATTTCAACTAGTGAAATTCGAAGTGAAAAAGCCCTTTGATTGACATCTCAACAGTTCAAGATCGGAGTAGAGAAGCCCTTTGAACAACATTTCAACAACTCAAGATCAAAGTAGAGAAGCCCTTTGAACGACATTTGAACAGCTCAAGATCAAAGTAGAGTAGCCCTTTGATCGACATTGCCACAGCTCAAGATTAACGTAGAGAAGCCTGTTGATCGACATCACCACAACTCAAGATCGAACCCTTTGATCGACATCTTAACATTACATGATTCAAGTTGAGAAGCCCTTTGATCGACTTCGCCACAGCCCACAATTGAGGTAGAAAAGCCCTTTGATCGACATCTCAACAGCCTAAGATCGAAGTAAAGAACCCCTTGATGGACATCTCAACCATTCAAAATCAAAGTAGAGAAGCCCTTTGAACGATATTTCAATAGCTTAAGATCGAAGTAGAATAGATCAAAGTACATAGTAGCATTAATCGTAATTTCAATTGGTCAAGATCGAAGAAGAGATGTCCTTTGATCGACATCTAAACAGTTCAAGATCAAAGTAAAAAGAACATCCTTATAGCTCAAGATAGCAGTGAGGAGGCCCTTTGATCGACATTTCAATAGCTTAAGATCGAAGTAGAGTAGATCGAAGTACATAATAGCTTTGATCGTAATTTCAATCGCGCAAGATCAAAGTAGTGATGCCCTTTAATCGACATCTAAACAGTTCGACATCGAAGTAGAGAAGCCTTTTGATTGACATCTCAATAGTTCAAGATCGTAGAAGAGAAGCCCATTTAATGACATTTCAACAGTTCAACATTGAAGAGGAGAAACCCTTTGATTGACATCTCAACAGTTCAAGTTCGAAGTAGAGAAGCCGTTTAAATGACATTTTAATTGCTCAAGATCAAAGTAGAGAGGCCCCTTGATCGACATTTCAACAGCTCAAGATTGAAGTAGAGCAACCCTTTGATCGACATAGCCACAGCTCAAAATCAAAGTACAGAAGCCTGTTGATCGACATCGCTGAATCTCTAGATCTAACCGTTTGATTGACATCTTAACATTCCCTGATTCAAGATGAAAAGCCCTTTTGTCGACATCACCGCAGCCCATAATTGAAGTAGAGAAGCCCTTGGATCGATTTCTCAACTGCTCAAGATCGAAGTACAGAAAAGCTTTGGTCTTAATTTCAACTGCTCAAGATCGAAGCAAAGATGCCCATTAATCGACGTCTAAAGAGTTCAACAATGAAGTAGAGAAGCCTTTTGATCGACCTCTCAACTATTCAAGATTAAAGAAGAGAAGCCCTTTTAACGACATTTCAATTGTTCATCATTGAAGTAGAGAAGCCCTTTTATCGACATCTCAACAGTTCAACATCGAAGTACAGAAGCCCTTTGATCGACATCTTAACAACTCAAGATCGAAGCAGGGAAGCACTTTTATTGACATTTCAACTGATGAAGTTCGAAGAAAAGAATCCTTTTGAATGACATCTCAACAGTTCAAGATCGAAGTAGAGAAGCCCTTTGAATGACATTTCAACAGCTCAAGATCAAATTAGAGAAGCCATTTGAACTACATTTCAACAGCTCAAGATCAAAGTATAGTAGCCCTTTGATCGACATTGCCATAGCTTAAGATCGAAGTAGAGAAGCCTGTTGATCGACATTGCCACAGCTCAAGATCGAACCCTTTGATCGACATCTTAACATTCCATGATTTAGGATGAAAAGCCCTTTGATCGACATCGCCACAACCCACAATCATAGTAGAGACGCGCTTTGATTAAAATCTCTGTTGGAAAATCTGGTTTTGTATCTCATACAAAACACATAGCAGAAACAACAGACATGGATCTATTTCATACATGATTGATAAGATGCACTATGCAAATTTCAGAATTTAAGATCAAGATAGCGTACCTTGGTGTGAAGAAATTCAAAACAAAGATTAGAAGCACTGGGGAACACTTTTAATCTTTACTCCAATTCTACTTTACACCCAAAAAGTGTAGTCTCTCAATCAGTTTCCAAGGGGAGAATAAAAGTGTGTCTCACTCTCTTTCTTTTTCTTTTTCTCTTTTTATAATAAAAAATTATGTAAGTTTCTCTCTTTATAACTAACTTATCCAATTGGGCAGGCCTATTGGGCCTTTCCAATTGGGCTTTAGTGTGTGGCTTGGAGTGGGACCAATAAGACACTAGCTCCAATGAGCCTTGGGCTTTTTTGTCAACTCTTGACAAGTCTAAAGTTATTATTAATTATATTTAATACCACTATATAAATATAATTCCACTCTAGGCCTTATTAATAAATTATATCCCAAGACTTTCTTGTACACGCAACTCCTTCATAAAATATTCGTAGTAACACAAAGTCATGAATATAGACTGCCACTTTGAAAATTACCACTTCTTATCCTTGAGTACCCAGTTTAATCCTTTAAAGTTATTCATTATATATTTATGAAATCCAATTTCATAAATATATAATTTAGTAATTTCTTACCAAAGTGGTTAGGCCTAACTTTCTGAATAATCAAACCCATTAAACTTATCTCAAGGGAATATTTTATATCTTCGTTAGGTTATTATGAATTCCATCTTGAGAATGTATGTTCCATCAACACTAAATGTGGCTGCCCAACATACTGAGTTTTTGATCGTTACTTTAGATCTCACTCCTGATATATCAAAGCAACCTACACCTCATGATCAGGTCCATTATTCTCTCAGGATTAAGAGTTCATGCAAATAGAAGTCGTGAGATTTATTATTCATTTGACAGTCATTAGGAAAATAATAAATCTCCACTTTCATGATCAAGATAAATCATCTTAGTTGATATATTATAGTTTTCGTAGATGAAATACCTAATTTCATCACTGACTACTAACTATATTTTCTGAGTTTACAAAGAGCTTGTGATTTATATCGTCTGTAACTTTTCTCATAAATCACATATTATGCATCTCATGGACTATATGATAATGTCCAAATATTCATGTTAATATTATTTGATATAGTAATAAAACAACTTTATTAAACACAACATTAAGTCATACATAATGTCATACACAGCATCATACAATACGATTTAAGGGCACACATCCTAACATTCTTCCACTTGCCTTAAAGACTATTGTGCACTAATATAACTCTCATTCCCTCCAAATGTGACTCGAATGTCCTTTGAGGCAAGGCTTTGGTAAAAGGATCTGCTAAATTATTTGCACTTTCAATCTTTGCTACCACAGCATCTCCACCAGCGACAATGTCTCGAATGATGTGATGCTTCCTCTCAATGTGCTTTCCTTTCTTGTAAGTTCTTGGATCTTTGGATTATGCAACCGCTCCACTATTGTCAAAACAATGTGATTGAAACTTGCTCCATTCTTACAACACCAAGATTAGAAAGAAATTTCTTGAGCCAAATAGCTTCCTTTACTGCTTCACAAGCAGCAACGTACTTAGCTTCCTTGGTGGAGTCCATAATACAAGATTGCTTAACACTCCTCCAACTTATGGCTCCACCTTCCAAGATGAAAACACATCCTGAAGTGGATTTTCTGAAATCTATATCCGATTAAAAATTTAAATCTGTATAGCCAATGGGAATCAAATCCTTACTATGGTAAACAAGCATATAATTTCTCGTTCTTAGTAGATACTTGAGAATATGATTTACATCTTGCCAATGTTTTGGTCCTGAATTTGATTGATATCGGCTGACCATGCTAACTGAATAACAAATATCTGGTCTAGTACAAAGCATGGCATACATGAAACTACCCATTGCAGAAGCATAAGGAACTTGTCTTATGGTATTTTCTTCCTTAAGAGCCCTAGGCCTTTGGTCATCAGACAAAGGAACTCCATGTCTAAAAGGAAGCAATCCTTTCTTGGAGTTTTGCATGCTAAATCGTTCTAGGACCTTATCTATATATCCAGCTTGTGATAAGCCTAAGATCTTATTCTTGTGATCACGCCAAAACTTGATCCCTAGAATAAAGTTGGCCTCACCCAAGTCCTTCATTTCAAACTAGATTAACAACCAAACCTTTACTGATGACATTACCCCTACATCATTCCCAATGAGTAGAATATCATCAACATAAAGCACTAGGACCATTACTACTTTATCTCGACGTCTTTTGTACACACATGGTTCATCAAGATTTTGTTCAAAACCAAATGACTTGATTGCTTGATCAAATCTGATGTTCCATGACCTAAATGCTGGCTTAAGTCCATAAATGGACCTTTTCAACTTGCATACCATATGCTCTTGGCTCTTTGCTATGAAATCTTCTGGTTGCATCATGTATATTTCTTCTTTAAGATTGCCATTAAGAAATGCAGTCTTGACATCCATTTGCCAAATTTCAAAAGCATAATGAGTAGCAATGGATAAGAGAATTCTGATAGACTTAAGCATGGCTACTGGCGAAAAAGTTTCATCATAATCAATACCCTCTTTTTGTGTATACCCTTTCGCCACTAGTCTTTGCTTTAAAGGTTTCAACATTTCCATCTATCCCTCTCTTCCTCTTGTAAACCCATTTGCGACCAACATGTTTAATGTCGTTAGGTGCCTTTACAAGATCCCATACATAATTGGAATACATAGAATCCAATTTAGATTTCATAGCTTAGACCTAATGATGTGCATCTATATCATTCATGGCTTCATCATAAGTGTAAGGATTCGATTCAGCCTCTTCTGAGATAACTTCATAAGTTTCTCCCAAACCTATAAATCTTATAGGAGGTCGAATAATTCACCCACTACGACGAGGCATCTGTGTACTAGACATTTCATGAGTAATATCTTGTGGTGTATCCAATACAACCATATCATCCCTAGTTTCATCCATTGGTTGTTCAACTACAAGTTCATCTAATTTAGCCAATACAACTTTACTTCTAGGATTAAAATTATTCATGTAATCATCTTCCAAAAATTTGGCATGGGTGCTAACAAACACTTTGTTATCCTTATAATTATAGAATAAATAACCCTTGATTTCCTTTGAATACCCTAAAAACATGCATACTTCCATTTTAGCTTCTAACTTATCAGACTTCCCTTTCAACACATGTGCTGAACATCCCTAAATATGGAGATATTTCATACTAGGCTTGCGCCCACTCCATAATTCCTTGGGTGTGTTGGGAACATATTTTGATGGAACCAAATTCAAAACATGCATAGCAGTTTTTAGTGCATATCTCCAAAAAGAAACTGGTAAAGTTAAGTAACTCATCATGGACCTAACCATTTCCAAAAGAGTCTTATTCCTTCTTTCCGCTACACTATTTTTTAGGGAGTTCTAGGTGCAATCAATTGGAAGACAATTCCATTTTGAATTAGGTAATCCCTGAAATCCCCAAGAAGGTATTCCCCACCTCAATCAGATCGAATAACCTTTATGCCTTTACCAAATTGATTTTCAACTTTAGCCCTAAACTCTTTGAACTTTTCAAAGGCTTCGGACTTTCGTCTCATTAGGTACACATAAACATATCTTGAGTAATCATCCGTAAAAGTGATGAAAAACTCATAACCTCCTTTTGCTTAGGTTGACATAAGACCACATACATCTGTATGAACTAAGTTAAGCAACTCGTGGGCTCTTCTACCTTTTGCATTAAAAGGTCGTTTGGTCATTTTACCTTCTAAACAAGATTCACAAATTGAAAAACTATCAAAGTCCATGGGCTGTAAAAGTCCATCTTTGATTAGTCTTTGAATACTATTTGAATTAATATGACCTAAAATCAAGTGCTATAGATATGCATCACTAGTAGAAGGAAACTTGCTCTTTAATGATTTTACATGAGAGCTACTATCTAATTCAGAATTGTATAATTCATGCTTGTCAGGAGTTAAAATATAAAGACCATCCATAATATTGCCAGAACAGATAAACATTTTATCATTCTTTATTACAACATTGTCTTTGAGGATAACACAATATCCATGTTTACCTAAGTAAGTTGCAGAAATTAAATTCCTACGAACATTAGGTACACACAAATAGTCTTCCAATATTAAAACTCTAGACTTAAACATAAATTAAACACTCTAACAGCTTTAACCAGAATCTTGCTCGCATAAGCCAAAGTAAGAAATAGTTCTCCCTCATTCAACTTTCTGGTCTCTTGGAACCCCTGCAAAGAATTGCAGATGAGATTAGTATTATCTGAATCCACACACCAGGAATCCGTTGGATTCTGTACCAAACATATTTCAAGAAGAAATGACCTTTTCATACCCTTATTTTGTTGGTTAAAATCTGGTTTTGTATCTCATACAAAACACACAGCGGAAGCAACAAATAAGGATCTATTTCATTCATGATTGACAACATGCACTATGTAAATTTCAGAATTTAAGAACAAGATAGCGTACCTTGGTGGGGAGAAATTCAAAACAAAGATTAGAAGCACTTGGGAACACTTTTAATCTTCACTTCAATTCTACTTTATGCCCAAGATGTGTGGTCTCTCAATCAGTTTCCAAAGGGAGAATGAAAGTGTGTCTCACACTCTTTCTTTTTCTCTATGATTCTTTTCTTAATAAAAAATTCTGTATGTTTCTCCCTTTATAACTAACTGATTATCTAATTGGGCCGGCCTATTAGGCCTTTCCAATTGAGCTTTAGTGTGTGGCTTGGAGTGGGATCAAAAGGGACCAATAAAACACTAGTTCCAATGGGCCTTGGGCTTTTCCGTCAACTCTTGACAAGTCCAAAGTTACCATTAATTATATTTAATACCACTATATAAATATAATTGCACTCTAAGCCTTATTAATAAATTATATCCCAAGACTTTATTATACACGCAACCCCTTCATAAAATATTCGTAGTAATACAAAGTCATGAACGTAGATTGCCACTTTGTAAATTACTACATCTTATCCTTGAGTACCCGGTTTAATCCTTTAAAGTAATTCATTATATATTTATGAAATCCAATTTCATAAATATATACTTTAGTAATTTCTTACCAAAGTGGTTAAGCCTAACTCTCTGAATAACCAAACCCATTAAACTTATCTCAAGGGAATATTTTATATCTCCGTTAAGAGACTATGAATTCCATCTTGAGAATATATGTTCCATCAACACTAAATGTGGCTGCCCAACATACTGAGATTTTGACCGTTACTTTAGATCTCACTCCTGATATATCAAAGCAACCTACACATCATGATCAAGTCCATTATTCTCTCAAGATTAAGAGTTCATACAAATAGAAGTCGTGAGATTTATTATTCATTTGACAGTCGTTAGGAGAATAATAAATCTCACAACAGTCAAATTCAATATGTCTTAACTCTTAAAACATATCAACATATCAACTAGAAGTCACCACTTCCATGATCAAGACAAATCATCTTAGTTGATACGTTATAGTCTTCACAGATGAAATGCTCAACTTCATCACCGACTACGAACTATAAATTTTGAGTTTACAAAAAACTTGTGATTTATATCTTCTGTGACTAAATCACATACTATGCATCTCATGGACTATATGATAATGTCCAAATATTCATGTTATCATTATTTTAGATAAAAATAAAACAACTTTATTAAACATAACATTAAGTCATACATAATGTCACACATAGCATCATACAATAGGATTTAAGGGCATACATCCTAACATATTCTTGGCAGCCTTGAATATTTGACAATTCCTTTTCCAATGTCCTTCTTCACCACAATGAAAACACTTTCCTTTGGTTTTCTTTCCTTTGTTGGCAACTCCTAAGGCAATTTGTTTACCATTTTTCTTAGTGAATTCGTTCTTCTTCTTTTTCTTCTTCTTCTTCTTCTTCTTCTTCTTCTTACCCTTGCCTTTTAACTTAGGTTGAGAAGTAGAAGCTTCACCCACATTGGCTTCAACCCTAGAAGTACCAATAATGCCTTTCGCCTCCACTAACTCATTCATTAATTCAGACAAAGAATAAATCTTTTTGTTCATATTATAATTAAGTCTAAATTTCTTGAATGATTACGATAGTAACTGGAGTATCATATCCACATGGGATTCTCCATCAATGTTGGCACCTAAAACTTCTAATGTGTTTAGATTAGCAATCATCCTAAGACAATGCTCCCTCACTGAACTTCCTGCAGCCATTTTGGTATTATAAATTTGCCACATGGTTTCTTGCCTTGCAGAACGGTGTTGCTCACCAAACATCTCCTTCAGACTTAGCATTATGTCTGAAGCCAGTTCTACATCCTGCATTTGATGCTGTAGAACATTTGAGATAGATGCTAGGATATAGCACTTGGACATCTCCTTAAATTTTCGCCAACGATCATATCGCTGTTTTTCCTCAAAAGGAGCATCTAATGAAGGAAAGCTAGGACATGGTTGAGTAAGCACATATTTGTGCTCTTCAGCAGTAAGAACAATGTCCAAATTTCTTTTCCAACCAACATAGTTGGATCCAATCAGTTTGTTTTGGTTTAGAATAGTAACAAGTGGGCTAAACGATGCCATGATTTAAATTTGAAAATAATAAACATGAATATAATAAGTAAACTAGACATTATCAATTTAACATATAAGCATATAATATGGAACCTTAATAAAATCATAAAATAATATATGCAACGACAACCCAATCCATGTCTATAATTCCTTGGTAGCAAGTTTATTATAAACACATTAATTAGTAGAGAACTATTCTCATTATTAGTGTTATCATAATAACTCTTATCAAACACTAACAATATGCCGTAGTACCTTTAACCTCTAAGTAATAATGACATAGCTCCTTTGGGAGGTTAACATTACATTTAGTCTAGTATACACCATTATCTAGAGTCATGTGTAGCCACATTTCATCTACCTTTTATAGTGTTTAAACTTGTAGTACCATGGAACAAAACACTCTCCTTTGGGATCGGGAGGTATATATGCCAAGATGAGATGTTTGTCCACACTGCTTTAAATGGGTAAGTTCAATCTTGTAGTACTATGAAATAAACACCCTCCTTTGGGATTGCTAGGCATATATGCCAAGACGAGGTGCTTACCCATACTATTATGAACCGATAATGGAGGCCATGAGATCCAACCCTCGTATCTCTCTCCCAGTAGATATTTTAAATTAAAGGTTTTTAAGATCAAGAACCATAATAATGCTAGAAACTCTTGAAATAGTGGTCCAGTTCAATATGTCTTAACTTTTAAAATATATCAACATATCAACCAGAAGTCTCCACTTCCATGATCAAGATAAATCATCTTAGTTGATATGGTATAGTTTTCGCAGATGAAATGCCTAATTTCATCACCGACTATTAACTATAAATTCTGAGTTTACAAAGAGTTTGTGATTTATATCTTCTGTGACTTTTCACATAAATCACATACTATGCATCTCATAGACTATATAATAATGTCCAAATATTCATGTTACCATTATTTTAGATAGTAATAAAACAATTTTATTAAACACAACATAAAGTCATACATAATGTCATACATAATGTCATACACAGCATCATACAATATGATTTAAGGGCACACATCCTAACAATCTCAACAGTTCAAGATCGAAGTAAAGAGCCTTTTGATCGACATCTCAACTGTTCAAGATCAGAGAAGAGAAGCCCTTTTAATGACATTTCAACAATTCAACATCGAAAAAGAGATGCCCCTTATCTCAACAGTTTAACGTCGAAGTTGATAAGCCCCTTGATCGACATCTCAACAGTTCAACATCAAAAAAGAGAAGCCCTTTGATTGACATCTCAACTGTTCAACCTTGAAGTAAAGAAGCCCGTTGATTGACATCTCAACAGTTCAAAGAAGAGAAGCCTTTTGATTGACATCTCAACCGTTCAACCTTGAAGTAAAGAAGCCCTTTGATTGACATCTCAACAGTTCAACATCGAAGTAGAGAAGCCTTTTGATCGACATCTCAACAATTCAAGATCGAAGAAAAGAAGCCTCTTATCGACATTTCAACAATTCAACATCGAAGAAGAGATGCCCTTTGATCTACATCTCAATAGTTCAAGATCAAAGTAGAGAAGCCCTTTGAATGACATTTCAATAACTCAAGATCAAAGTTGAAAAGCCCTTTGATCGGCATTTCAGTAGCTCAAGATCGAAGTGGAGGCACCCTTAGATAGACATCTCAACAGTTCAAGATTGAAGAATAGAAGCCCTATGATTGACATCTTAACAGCTCAAGATTGAAGTAGAGAAGCTCGTTAATCGACATCTCAACTATTTAAGATTGAAATAGAGAAGCCTTAAGATTGTCATCGCCATAGCTTAATATCGAAGTTGAGATGCCTGTTTATTGACATCACTATAGCTAAAGATCAAACCCTTTGATCGACATCTTAACATTCCATGATTCAAGAGGAAAAGCCCTTTGATCACCATCGCCACAACCCACAATCGAAGTAGAGAAGCCTTTTGATCGACAACTAAACAGTTCAAGATCGAAGTAGAAAACCCCTTGATCGACATCTCAACAGATCATGATCGAAGTAGACAAACCCTTTGAACGACATTTCAATAGCTCAAGATCAAAGTTGAAAATCCCTTTAATCGGCATTTCAGTAGCTCAAGATTAAAGTGGAGAAGCCTAATAATCGACATCACCACAGCTCATGATCGAAGTACAGAAGCCATTTGATCGACATCTCAACAGTTCAAGATCGAAGTAAAAAAACCGTTCAATCGACATCATTACTATTGGAAAATCACGTGTTTGTATCGCATACAATGTTGGAAAAATCTGGTTTTGTATCTCATACAAAACACACAGCGAAAGCAATAAACAAAGATCTATTTCATTCATGATTGACAACATGCACTATGTAAATTTTAGAATTTAAGAATAAGATAGCGTACCTTGGTGTGGAGAAATTCAAAACAAATATTATAAGCACTTGGAAACTCTTTTAATCTTCATTCCAATTTTACTTTATGCCTAAGAAGTGTGGCCTCTCAATTAGTTTCTAAGGGAGAATGAAAGTGTGTCTCATTCTTTTTTTTTTCTTCTTTTTCTCTACGCTTCTAAAAAAAATTCTGTATATTTCTCCCTTTATAACTAACTGATTATCTAATTGGGCTGGCCTATTGGGCCTTTCCAATTGGGCTTTAGTGTGTGGCTTGGAGTGGGACCAAAAGGGACCAACAAGACACTAGCTCCAATGGGCCTTGGGCTTTTCCGTTAACTCTTAACAAGTCCAAAGTTACCATTAATTATATTTAATAACACTATATAAATATAATTGCACCCTAGGCCTTATTAATAAATTATATCCCAAAGACTTTATTATACATGCAACCCCTTCATAAAATATTCGCAGTAATGCAAAGTCATGAATATAGACTGCCACTTTGAAAATTACTACATTTTAATCCTTGAGTACCCGGTTTAATCCTTTAAAGTTATTCAACATATATTTATGAAATCCAATTTCATAAATATATACTTTATTAATTTCTTACTTTAGTAATTTCTTACTAAAGTGGTTAGGCCTAACACTCTGAATAACCAAACCCAATAAACTTATCTCAAGAGAATATTTTATATCTCTATTAAGAGATTATGAATTCCATCTTGAGAATATATGTTCCATCAACACTAAATGTGGTTGCCCAACATACTAAGGTTTTGACCATTACTTTAGATCTCACTCCTGCTATATCAAAGCAACCTACGCCTCATGATCAGGTCCATTATTCTCTCAGGGTTAAGAGTTCATGCAAATAGAAGTCGTGAAATTTATTATTCGTTTGATGGTCGTTAGGAGAATAATAAATCTCACAGGGTCCAGTTCAATATGTCTTAACTCTTAAAACATATCAACATATCAACTAGAAGTCCGCACTTCTGTGATCAAAACAAATCATCTTAGTTGTTACGTTATAGTCTTCGCAGATGAAATGCCCAATTTCATCACCGACTACGAACTATAAATTTTGAGTTTACAAAGAACTTATGACTTATAGCTTCTGTGACTAAATCACATACTATGCATCTCATAGACTATATGATAATGTCCCATATTCATGTTACTATTATTTTAAATAAAAATAAAACAACTTTATTAATCATAACAATAAGTCATACATAATGTCATACATAGCATCATACAATAGGATTTAAGGGCACACATCTTAACAATCTCCCACTTGCCCTAAAGACTATTGTGCACTAATCTAACTCTGATTCCCTCCAAATGAGACTCGAAAGTCCTTTAAGGCAAGGCTTTTGTAAAAGGATCTGCTAGATTATTTGCACTTTCAATCTTTGCTACCACAACATCTCCGCGAGTAACAATGTCTCAAATGATGTGGTACTTCCTCTCAATGTGTTTTCCTTTCTTGTGATTTCTCAGATCTTTGGATTGTGCAATCGCTCCAGAATTGTCGCAAAACAATGTTATGGGAACTTGCTCATTCTTACAACACCAAGATCAGAAAGGAATTTCTTGAGCCAAACAGCCTCTTTTGCTGCTTCATAAGCAGCAACGTATTCAACTTCCATGGTGGAGTCTGCAATACAAGATTGCTTAACACTCCTCCAACTTATGGTTCCACCTCTTAAGGTGAAAACACATCCTAAAGTGGATTTTCTGAAATCTAGATCTGATTGAAAATATGAATCTGTATAGTTAATGGGAATCAAATTCTCACTATGGTAAACAAGCATATAATTTCTCGTTCTCCGTATATACTTGAGAATATGTTTTACCGGTTGTCAATATTTTAGTCCTGGATTTTATTGATATCGACTGACCATGCCAACTGAATAACAAATATCTAGTCTAGTGCAAAGCATGGCATATATGAGACTTCCCACTGCAGAAGCATAAGGAACTTGTCTCATCATATTTTCTTCCTCTTTAGTTTTAGGCCTTTGGTCATCAGATAGAGGATTTCATGTCTAAAAAGAAGCAATCATTTCTTGGAGTTTTGCATGCTAAATAGTTCTAGAACCTTATCTATATATCCAGCTTGTGATAAGCCTAACATCTTATTCTTGCGATCTCGCCAAAGCTTGATTCCTAGAATAAAGTTAGCCTCACTCAAGTCCTTCATATCAAATTCGCTTGACAACCAAACTTTAACCGATGACATTACCCCTAAATCATTTCCAATGAGTAGAATATCATCAACATAAAGCACTGAGAACATTACTACTTTGTCTCGATGTCTTTTGTGCACACATGGTTCATCAAGATTTTTTTCAAAACCAAATGACTTGATTACTTGATCAAATCTGATGTTCCATGACCTATATGCTTGTTTAAGTCCATAAATGGACCTTTTCAACTTCCATACCATATGCTCTTGGTTCTTTGCTATGAAACCTTTCAGTTGCAATATGTATATATCTTCTTCAAGATTTCCATTAAGAAATGCAGTCTTGACATCCATTAACCAAATCTCAAAATCATAATGAGCAGCAATGGATAAGATAATTCTGATAGATTTAAGCATGGCTATTGGCGAAAAAGTTTCATCATAATCAATACCTTCTTTTTGTATATACCCTTTCGTCACTAGTCTTGCTTTAAAGGTTTCAACATTTCAATCTATCCCTCTTTTCCTCTTGTAAACCCATTTGCAACTAACAGATTTAATACCATTAGACGCCTTTACAAGATCTCATACATGATTGGAATACATAGAATCCAATTCATATTTCATAGCTTGGATCCAATGATGTGCATCTATATCATTCATGGCTTCATCATAAGTGTAAGGATCCGATTCAGCCTCTTCTGAGATAGCTTCATAGTTTCTCCCAAACTTATAAATCTTATAGGAGGCCGAATGATTCTCCCACTATGACGAGGCATCTGTGTACTAGACATCTCATGAGTAATATCTTGTGGTCTATTCAATACAACAACATCATCTCTAGTTTCATCCATCGGTTGTTCAACTACAAGTTCATCTATTTCAACCAATACAACTTTACTTCTAAGATTAAAATTATTCACATAATCATCTTCCAAAAATTTGGCATGGGTGCTAACAAACACTTTGTTATCCTTATGATTATAGAATAAATAACCCTTGGCTTCTTTTGAATACCCTAAAAACATACATACCTGTGTTTTAGCTTCCAACTTATCAAACTTCCTTTCAATACATGTGCTGGACATCCCCAAATATGGAGATATTTCATGCTAAGCTTGCGCCCACTCCACAATTCCTTAGGTGTGATGGGAACATATTTTGATGGAACTGAATTTAAAATGTGCATAGCAGTTTTTAGTACATATCCTCAAAAAGAAACTGGTAAAGTTGAGTAACTCATCATGGCCCTAACCATTTCCAAAAGAGTCCTATTCCTTCTTTCCGTTACGCCATTTTGTTGTGGAGTTTCAAGTGCAGTCAATTGGGAGACAATCCCATTTTGAATTAGGTAATCCTTGAAATCCCCAAGAAGGTATTCGTCACCAAAATCAGATCGAATGACTTTTATGCGTTTACCCAATTAATTTTCATCTTCAGCCCTAAACTCTTTGAACTAGTCAAAGGCTTCGAACTTCCATCTCATTAGGTACATATAACCATATCTTGAGTAATCATCCATAAAAGTGATGAAAAACTCAAAACCTCCTTTTGCTTGGGTTGACATAGGACCACATACATCTGTATGAACTAATTCAAGTAACTCTTAGGCTCTTCTACCTACTGCATTAAAAGGTCGTTTAGTCATCTTACTTTCAAACAAGATTCGCAAACTGAAAATCCATCAAAGTATATGGGCTGTAAAAGTCCATCTTTGATTAGTCTTTGAATCCTATTTGAATTAATATGACCAAACGCAAATGCCATAGATATGAATCACTAGTAGAAGGAAACTTTCTCTTTAATGATTTTACATGAGAGCCACTATCTATTTCAGAATTATATAATTCATGCATGTCAGGAGTTAAAATATAAAGACCATCCATAATATTGCCAAAACAGATAAACATTTTATCCTTCTTTATTACAACATTATCTTTAAGGATAACACAATATCTATGTTTACTTAAGTAAGTTGCAGAAATCAAATTTCTATGAACATTAGGTACATACAAACAGTCTTCTAATATTAAAACTCTAGACTTAAAGCTTAAATTAAACACTCCAACAGCTACAACTGGAATCCTACTCCCATCAGCCAAAGTAAGAAACAATTCTCCTTCATTCAGCTTTCTGGTCTCCTGGAACTCCTGCAAAAGAATTGCAGATATCATTAGTACAACCTGAATCCACACACCAGGAATCCGTTGGATTCTATACCAAACATATTTCAAGAAGAAATGAACTTTTCATACCCTTATTCTTGGTAGCTTTGAACTTTGGACAATTCCTCTTCCAATGTCCTTTCTCACCACAATGGAAACACTTTCGTTTGGTTTTCTTTCCTTTGTCGGCAACCCCTAAGGCAATTTGTTTACCATCTTTCTTAGTGAAGTCCTTCTTCTTCTTCTTCTTCTTACCCTTGCCTTTCGACTTAGGTTGAGAAGTAGAAGTTTCACCCACATTGGCTTCAACACTAGAAGTTATAAGGATGCCTTCCACCTCCACTAACTTATAATTGAGTATGAATTCCTTGAATGATTCTGGTAATGACTAGAGTGTTATATCCACTTGGGATTCTCCATCAATGTTGGCACCTAAAACTTCTAATGTGTTCAGATTAGTAATCATCCTAAGACAATGCTCCCTCACTGAACTTCCTGCAACCATTTTGGTATTATAAATTTGTCTCATGATTTCTTTCCTTGCAGAATGGCCTTGCTCACCAAACATCTCCTTCAGACTTAGCATGATGTTCGAAGCTAGTTCTACATCTTGCATTTGATGCTGTAGAACATTTGAGATAGATGCTAGGATGTAGCACTTGGCCATTTCATTAGATTTCTGCCAACAATCATATCGCTATTTTTCCTCAAGAGGAGCATCTAATAAAGGAAAGCTAGGACATGGCTGTAGAACATTTCATAAGAATAATATCTAAATTTCTTTTCCAGTCAACATAGTTGGATTCAGTCAGTTTATTTTGATTAAGAATAGCAGCAAGTGGGCTAAATGATGCCATGATTTAAATCTGAAAATAATAAACATGAATATAATAAGTAAACTAGACATTATCAATTTGGCATTTAAACATATAATATGGAACCTTAATAAAACCATAAAATAATATATGCAATGGCAACCTAATCCATGTCTATAATTCCTTGGTAGCAAGTTTATTATAAACACAATAATTAGTTGAGAACTATTCTCATTATTAGTGCTATGATGATAACTCTTATCAAATACTAATAGTATACTGTATTACCTTTAACCTCTAAGTAATAATGACATAGCTCCTTTGGGAGGTTAACATCACACTTAGTCTAGTGCACACCATTATCTAGAGTCATGTGTAGCCACATTTCATCTCCCTTTTATAGTGTTTAAACTTGTAGTACCATGAAACAAGACACCCTCCTTTGGGATCGCGAGGCATATACGCCAAGACGAGGTGTTTGTTCACACTACTTTAAACAGGTAAGTTCAATCTTGTAGTACTATGAAATAAATATCCTCCTTTGGGATCGCGAGGCATATACGCCAAGACAAGGTGTTTACCCATAGTACTATGAACCGATAATGGAGACCGTGAGATGCAACCCTTGTATCTCTCTCCCACTAGATATTTTAAATTAAGGTTTTTAAGATCAAGAACCATAATAATGTTAGACACTTTGAAAACATAATCCTAATCTCATTAGAAATAAATTTCAAAATTCTAGCATTAATATATATATAAATATATATAATGTAACATAAACCCACATATATATATATATATATATATGTAATATACGTATAGGATGCTTCCAAGGCTTTTAACATATCTAAGGCAAATGAATGCTTGAAAGCATGTATATCACATCTACACAAACATTTAATGTATGAAAGATGGCTATTCAAGGCTTTGCACTCCAAGCCAATTGGTACAATAACATCCATTCACGCAATGGACAAGTACAATGAATAGTCAGATATCCTTGCCCACAAAATCTAGATGATTAATATACATATATATATATATACACACAAGTTGGCCATCAAATCTGTATAAAAAAAGGCATTTTATAAAATAAAAAAAAAACTAAGCCATGCATTTGAAAACCAAGCCATGGACTTAAAATCAAGCCATGCAATCCATGAAATTGCATCAAATCCAAGCCGTCCAAAAGTGGGCCAAGCGGTGCATTAAATAACCAAAGGCAATTGGCAGTTATATAACTTCCTTTCATCAATGCAATCCGTACATAACATAACAATACATCAAGGCAATTTGTCAATGCATTAACACTCAACTGTATTCTTCCATTAATGGATCTCTTGGTTGATATACACTAACAGTGCCTTTCCATCATGACAGTTATTTCAATATTCACATGGATATATTTATATACAAGTAATGCAATTATCTTCATTATATCCATATGATGCAGAAAATTGAAACACAAAGATAACGGTTTGCTTAAATTATAAATCCAATCACACGCTATACAATCATGATATGAAAACCTGGCTCTAATACCAATTGTTGAAAAAATCTGGTTTTGTATCTCATACAAAACACACAGAGGAAGCAACAAACAATGATCTATTTCATTCATGATTGACAACATGCACTATGTAAATTCCAGAATTTAAGAACAAGATAGCGTACCTTGGTATGGAGAAATTCAAAACAAAGATTAGAAGTACTTGGGAACACTTTAAATCTTCACTTCAATTCCACTTTACGCTCAAGAAGTGTGGTCTCTCAATCAGTTTTCAAGGGGGAATGAAAGTGTGCCTCACACTTTTTTTTTTTTCCTTTTTCTCTACGCTTCTAAAAAAATTCTGTATGTTTCTCCTTTTATAACTAACTGATTATCTAATTGGGTTGGCTTATTGGGCCTTTCCAATTGGGCTGGCCTATTGGGCCTTTCCAATTGGGCTTTAGTGTGTGGCTTGGAATGGGACCAAAATGGACCAATAAGACACTAGCTCCAATGGGCCTTCGGCTTTTCCATCAACTTTTGACAAGTCCAAAGTTACCATTAATTATATTTAATACCACTATATAAATATAATTGCACTATAGGCCTTATTATTAAATTATATCCTAAAGACTTTATTATACACACAACCCCTTCATAAAATATTCGTAGTAATACAAAGTCATGAATATTGACTATCACTTTGAAAATTAATACATCTTAATCCTTGAGTACCCGGTTTAATCCTTTAAAGTTATTCAACATATATTTATGAAATACAATTTCATAAACATATACTTTAGTAATTTCTTACTAAAGTGGTTAGGCCTAACACTCTGAATAACCAAACTCATTAAATTTATCTCATGGAAATATTTTATATCTTTGTTAAGAGATTATGAATTCCATCTTGAGAATATATGTTCCATCAACACTAAATGTGGCTGCCCACCATACTGAGGTTTTGACCTTTACTTTAGATCATACTCCTAATATATCAAAGCAACCTACACCTCATGATCAGGTCCATTATTCTCTCAGGATTAAAAGTTCATGCAAATAGAAGTCGTGAGATTTATTATTTACTTGACAGTCGTTAGAAGTGTTAAGATGTGTGTCCTTAAATTCTATTGTATGATGCTATATATTTTATTATGTATGACATTATGTATGACCTGATGTTGTGATTAATAAAGTTATTTTATTATTATTTGAAAATAATGGTAACATGAATATTGAGACATTATCACATAGTCCATGAGATGCACAGTATGTGATTTATGTGATTTAGTCACAGAAGATATAAATCACAAGTTCTTTGTAAACTCAGAATTATAGTTCGTAATCTATGATGAAGTTGGGCATTTCATCTGCGAAGACTATAACATATCAACTAAGATGATTTGTCTTGATCATAAAAATGGAGATTTCTAGTTGATATGTTGATATGTTTTAAGAGTTAAAATATATTGAACAAGACCGTGTGAGATTTATTATTCTCCTAATGACTGTCAATTGAATAATAGACTCATAACTTATATTTACATGAATTCTTAATCCTGAGAGGATAATGGACATGATCATGAAATGTAGGTTACTTTGATATATCAGGAGTAAGATCTATAGTTACCGTCAAAATCTCAGTATGTTGGGCAGCCACATTTAGTGTTGATAGAACATATATTCTCAAGATGGAATTCATAGTCTCTTAACGGAGATACAAAATATTTCCTTGAGATAAGTTTAATGGGTTTATTATTCAGAGAGTTAGGCTTAACCACTTTAGTAAGAAGTTACTAAAGTATATATATTTATGGAATTGAATTTCATAAATATATGATGAATAATTTAAAGAATTAAACCGGGTACTCAAAGAATAAAGATGTAGTAATAAACAAAGTGGCAGTCTATTTTAATGACTTTGTATTACTATGAATATTTTATAAAGGAGTTGCATGTATAATAAAGTCTTGGGATATAATTTATAAATAAGGCCTAGAGTGCAACTATATTTATATAGTGGTATTAAATATAGTTAATGGTAACTTTGGACTTGTCAAGAGTTGACAGAAAAACCCAAGACCCATTGGAGCTAGTGTCTTATTGGTCCCTTTTGGTCCCACTCCAAGCCATACACTTAAGCCCAATTGGAAAGGCCCAAAAGGCCAGCCCAATTAGATAATCAGTTAGAAACAAAGGGAGAAACATACAGAATTTTCTGTAGAGAATTTTCAAGAACACTCTTATGAAGTGGTGCAAAAAGTGTTAGACACTTTTTGACATTCTCCCTTTGGATCTAATTGAGAGACCACACATCTTGGAAGTTAGTGGAATTGGAGTGAAAATTGAAAGTATTCCCAAGTGCTTCTGAAATTCAGTTTTGAAATTCACCGCTCTAAGGTACACTCTCTTGTTCTCAAATTCTGAAACTTATATAGTACATGTTAACTTTTATTAATGAAGTAGATCCGTTATATTTTTTGCTGCGTATGTCTTGTATGCGATATAAGCATGTTATTTATCCATCAAAGAGAATAATAAATCTCACAATAGTCCAGTTCAATATGTCTTAACTCTTAAAACATATCAACATATTAACTAGAAGTTTCCACTTCCATGATCAAGATAAATCATCTTAGTTGATACGTTATAGTCTTCGCAAATGAAATGCCCAATTTCATCACCAACTACGAAATATAAATTTTGAGTTTACAAAGAACTTGTGACTTATATTTTCTGTGACTAAATCACATATTATGCATCTCATGGACTATATGATAATGCCTCATATTCATGTTACCATTATTTTAGATAAAAATAAAACAACTTTATTAATAATAACATTAAGTCATACATAATGTCATACATAGCATCATACAATAGGATTTAAGGGCACACATCCTAACAATCTCCCACTTGCCCTAAAGACTATTGTGCACTAATCTAACTCTAATTTCCTTTAGATGAGACTCAAAAGTCCTTTGAGGCAAGGCTTTGGTAAAAGGATCTGCTAGATTATTTGTACTTTCAATCTTTGCTGCCACAACATCTCTACGAGCAACAATGTCTCGAATGATGTGGTACTTCTTCTCAATGTGCTTTCCTTTCTTGTGATTCCTTGGATCTTTGGATTATGCAACCGCTCCAGTATTGTCGCAAAACAATGTTATGGGAACTTGCTCCATTCTTACAACACCAAGATCAGAAAAGAATTTCTTGAGCCAAACAGCCTCCTTTGCTGGTTTAATAAATGCGGCTGCCCAAGATACTAAGGTTTTGACCATGACTAATAGATCTCACTTCTGATATATCAAAACAACCTACATCTCATGATCGGGTCCATTATTCTCTCAGGATTTAGAGTTGATGCAAATAGAAGTCGTGAGATTTATTATTCATTTGACAATCGTTAGGAGAATAATAAATCTCACAGCGGTCCAATTCAATATGTCTTAACTCTTAAAACATATCAACATACCAACTAGAAGTCTCCAATTCCATGATCAAAACAAATCATCTTAGTTGATATGTAATAGTCTTCGCAAATGAAACGTCCAATTTCATCATTGACTACGAACTACAATTCTGAGTTTACAAAGAACTTGTGATTTATATCTTCTGTGACTAAATCACATACAATGCATCTCATGGACTATAATAATGCCCCATTAGTTCATTTATAAATAGTTTCATATAATTAAACAATTTAATTATTTATGACATGCCAATAAAATGGATTTTAGGGCATAAACCCCAACACTTACAGCTTAAGATAGAAGTAGGGAAGCCCTTTGATCGACTTCTTAGCACAAGATTGAAGTGCAGAACTGCTCAAGGTCAAAGTAGAGATGCCATTTGATCAACAACTAAACAATTCAACATTGAAGTAGAGAAGCCCTTTGATTGATATCCCAACAGTTTAACATCGAAGTAGAGAATCCCTTTGATCTATATCTCAAAAGTTCAACATTGAAGTAGAGAAGCCCTTTTAACGACATTTCAACAGTTCAACATTGAAGAAGAGAAGCCCTTTGATCGACATCTCAACAATTCAACATTGATGTAGAGAAGCCTAATCGACATCTCAATAGTTCAACATCGAATTAGAGAAGCACTTTAATCGACATCTCAATTGTTGAACATCGAAGTAGAGAAGCCCTTTGATCAACATCTCAACAACTCAAGATCACAATAGAAAGGCTCTTTTAACTAGATTTCAAAAGGTGAAGTTCGAAGTAAAGAAGCCCTCTGATTGACATTTCAACAGTTCAAGCTCAAAATAGAGAAGCCCTTTTGTCACGCCCCAAACCCAAGTAAGAGCTAGGCATGTGACAACAGCCACACACTTACAAAGTTTACACCCTACAAGTGTGTAAGGCCCTCTTAACAATTAAAGAGTTATCCTCAAAGAAAATTTAATTAGTAAATTTAAAAATGTCCTCAATAATGCAATTCTCAAAAGATCTCCAAATAATAATCTTCCAACATCAAAATAAAAATAACTAAATCCTTTAAATCTAAAGGTCCACACAAATGGTAATCTTAAACATAAAAGTTCAATCTTTTTCCATTGATTTCCTAAACTTCACTCATGCACACATCCCAGTGGAAGCCCAAACATATGCTACTCTTCTTGATCAAAATTTGAAAGGAGAAAGGAGGGGGGGGGGGTAGGGTGAGTTTACGACTCAATAAGTAACCAAAATCCTAATAAGTTCTATCAAGTAATAGATCTAAAAAGTATAAGATATAATATGTGTTTTCAAAAGTTATCATATACTATGTGTTTTCAAAATGACTGAAGAAGTTTTATAGTCTTAAAATAATAAGTTGCACATAGATCACATACTTTAATTTTACAAATATATCATAGATGGTTTAGAAAATAGTTAGTTTTCCATATATTAAAAGCTATAACTTACAATAGGTTCCAAAAACACATAAGCAGTTGTAGTGACTCAAAATAGTTCAAATAGGCAAACATTTCCAAAATCACATATGTAGTTTTAAGGACTCAAATAATTCAAATATTCAAACATAATTCATATTCTTAACAATCTTATGACTATGGTCACGCTATATCCCCGTGATTGGGCATTAGAGTACCAATGAATAACCCCCATTGGTTTGGGTATTAGAATACTAATGATTAACCCCCATTGGTTGGGTATCAGAGTACTAGTGAATAACTCCCATTGGTTTAGGTATCAAAATACCAATGAATAGCCCCCATTAGCTGGATATCAGAATACCAATGAATAACCCCCATTGGTTTGGGTATCAGAGTATCAATGAATAACACCCATTGGCCTGCGTATCAGAATCAATTCATAGTCAGATTGTCCATAATCATATATATGAAATCATAGTTCTAACAAAAATATATCTTATTCAAATACATATATATATATATATATATAATATCATATATTCAATATTCAATATTCAAATATATTTGTGATATTTCTATTTTCTTTAATTTAAATCAATATAGCAAAAAAAAAAAAAAAACAGCTAAATAAAATAAATCTTATATTCAATGCTTATAAATATTTGTGATAATTCTTTACTTGAAATTAGTAATATAATAGAAATAAAATTGTAACAACTGTAAACAATTTTTAGTAGTTAAAATACGCAAAATAAAACCAATTAGGATAAGGTTACTTTCCTTACACGCTTATAAGAATTGAGAACTTCCCTCTAAATTTTTATCTCCAATTGTACAATATTTCCACCCACACCTTAAAGTAGTAAACCTTGACCAATCTAGTTTCTTCCTCTTAAACAAATAGAAAATCAAGCTTTCTTTTTTTATTTTTTATTTTTTATTTTTTATTATTATTATTATTATTATTATTATTATTATTTTTTATATAAACCCATGCAGCCTTCTCCCTAGCCTTTTCTAATCTACAAGACTTC
This sequence comes from Castanopsis chinensis, assembly GCA_032878915.1. Classification (NCBI taxonomy): domain Eukaryota; kingdom Viridiplantae; phylum Streptophyta; class Magnoliopsida; order Fagales; family Fagaceae; genus Castanopsis; species Castanopsis chinensis. The sequence continues at coordinate 3,091,678 of JAVQMG010000116.1, forward strand.
CACTTCTAATTTATAAGACCACAAATGCGCTTTTGTTGTTTTACGGTGGCTAGGGTTATTGACATAAGGTATATATATATATATTGCTAACCCCAATATCAAAACTACTAAGCTGCCCCTATTAAAAAAAAAAAAACTTTTTTTTTATTTTTTTTTAATTTTATAAACCCATGCAGCCTTCTCCCTAGCCTTTTCTAATCTATAAGACTTCCACTTCTAATCTATAAGACCACAAATGTGCTTTTGTGGTTTTACTGTGGCTAGGGTTATTGACATAAGGTGTATATATATATATATATATATATATATTGCTAACCCCAATATCATAACTACTAAGCTGCCCCTATTAAAAAAAAAAACTCTTTTTTTTTTTTTTCCCTAGGTATTACACCTTTGAACGACATTTCAGCAGCTCAGGATCGAAGTAGGAAAGCCCTTTGATCAACTTCGCCATAGCAAAAGAACGAAGTAGAGAAGCTTGTTGATTGACATCGCCATAGCTCTAGATCAAACCCTTTGATCGACATCTTAACATTCCATGATTCAAGATGAGCGGCCATTTCATTGACATCACCACAGCTGACAATCGAAGTAGAGAAACCCTTTGACCAATATCTTAATAGTTCAAGATTGAAGTAGAGAAGGCCTTTGAAAGACATTTCAACAACTCAAGATCGAAGTTAAGAAGCCCTTTCATCGACATATCCACATTTCAATATCAAAGCAAAGAAGCCCTTCAATCAACTTCCTTACAGCTCAAGATAGAAGTAGGGAAGCCCTTTGATCGATTTTTCAACAGCTCAAGATCAAAGTACAAAAGATCTTTGGTCGTAATTTCAACTGCTCAAGATCGAAGCATAAATGCCCTTAGATCGACATCTAAACAGTTCAACATCGAAGTAGAGATGCCCTTTCATCGACATCTCAACAGTTCAACAATGAAGCAGAGAAGCCCTTTGATCGACATCTCATCAGTTCAAGATCGAAAAAGAGAAGCCCCTTTAACGACATTTCAACAGTTCAACATCGAAGAAGAGAAGTCATTTGATTGTCTTTTCAATAGTTCAACATCAAAGAAAAGAAGCCCTTTGATCGACATCTCAATAGTTTAACATCTCAATAGTTCAACATCTAAGTAGAGAAGCCCTTTGATTGACATCTCAACAGTTCAATGTCAAAGTAGAGAAGCTATTTGATAAACATATCAATAGATCGACATTTCGACAAGTGAAGTTCGAAGTGAAAAATCCGTTTGATCGACATCTCAACTGTTAGGATGTGTGCCCTTAAATCCTATTGTATGATGCTATGTATGACATTATGTATGACTTAATGTTGTGTTCTATAAAGTTGTTTATTTTTATCTAAAATAATGGTAACATGAATATTTGGACATTATCATATAGTCCATGAGATGCATAGTATGTGATTTATGTGATTTAGTCACAAAAGATATAAATCACAAGTTCTTTGTAAACTCAAAATTTATAGTTCGTAGTCGGTGATGAAATTGGGCATTTCATCTGCGAAGACTATAACGTATCAACTAAGATGATTTGTCTTGATCATGGAAGTGGTGACTTCTAGTTGATATGTTGATATGTTTTAAGAGTTAAGACATATTGAACTGGACCGCTGTGAGATTTATTATTCTCCTAACGACTGTCAAATGAATAATAAATCTCACGACTTCTATTTGCATGAACTCTTAATCCTGAGAGAATAATGGACTTAATCATGAGGTGTAGGTTGCTTTGATATATCAGGAGTGAGATCTAAAGTGACGGTCAAAACCTCAGTATGTTGGGCAACCACATTTAGTGTTGATGGAACATATATTCTCAAGATGGAATTCATAGTCTCTTAATGGAGATACAAAATATTCCCTTGAGATAAGTTTAATGGGTTTGGTTATTCAGAGAGTTAGGCCTAACCACTTTGGTAAGAAATTACTAAAGTATATATTTATGAAATTGGATTTCATAAATATATGATGAATAACTTTAAAGGATTAAACCGGGTACTCAAGGATAAGATGTAGTAATTTACAAAGTGGCAGTCTATATTTATGACTTTGTATTACTACGAATATTTTATGAAGGGGTTGCGTGTAAAATAAAGTCTTGGGATACAATTTATTAATAAGGCCTAGAGTGCAATTATATTTATATAGTGGTATTAAATATAATTAATGGTAACTTTGGACTTGTCAAGAGTTGACGGAAAAGCCCAAGGCCCATTGGAGCTAGTGTCTTATTGGTCCCTTTTGGTCCCATTCCAAGCCACACACTAAAGCCCAATTGGAAAGGCCCAATAGGCCGGCCCAATTAGATAATCAATTAGTTATAAAGGGAGAAACATACAGAATTTTTAACGCGATTTTTCGTAAAAAAAAAAAAGAGTGTGAGACACACTTTCATTCTCCCTTTGGAAACTGATTGAGAGACCACACATCTTGGGCGTAAAGTGGAATTGGAGTGAAGATTAAAAGTTTTCCCAAGTGCTTCTAATCTTTGTTTTGAAATTCTCCACACCAAGGTACGCTATCTTGTTCTTAAATTCTGAAATTTACAGAATGCATGTTGTCAATCATGAATGAAATAGATCCTTGTTTGTTGCTTCCGCTGTGTGTTTTGTATGAGATACAAAACCAGATTTTATCCAACATCAACAGTTCAAGATCGCAGTAGAGAATCCCTTTAAACGACATTTCAATAGCTCATGATCGAAGTAGAGAAGCCCTTTAAACGACATTTCAACAACTCAAGATCGAGGTAGAGTAGCCCGTTGATTGACATCGCCACAGCTCAAGATCGATGTAGAAAAGCCTATTGATCAACATCACCACAGCTCAAGATCGAATCCTTTGATCAACATCTTAACATTCCATGATTCAAGTTGAGAAGCCCTTTGATCGACATCTCAATAGCTCAAGATCGAAGTAGAGAAGCACTTTTAACGACATTTCAACCGGTAAAGTTCTAAGTAAAAAAGCCCTTTAATCGACATCTCAGCAGTTCAAGATCGAAGCAGAGAAGCCCCTTGAACGACATTTCAGTAGTTCAAGATCGAAGTAGAGAAGCCCTTTGAATGGCATTTCAAAAACTTAAGATCAAAGTAGAGTAGCCCTTTGATCGACATCGCCAAAGCTCAGGATCGAACCTTTGATTGTCATCTTAACATTCCATGATTCAAGTTGAGAAGCCCATTGATTGACATCGCCATAGCCCACAATCGAAGTAGAGAAGTCCTTTGATCAACATCTTAACAGTTCAAGATTGAAGTAAAGAACCTTTTGAATGACATCTCAACAGTTCAAGATCAAAGTAGAAAAGACCTTTGAACGACACTTCAACAACTCAAGATCAGAGTAGAGTAGCCCTTTGATCGACATCGCCACAGCTCAAGATCGAAGTACAGAATCCTGTTGATCGACATCACCACAGCTTAAGATCGAACCCTTGGATCAACATCTTAGCATTCCATGATTCACGTTGAGAAGCACACTGATTGACAACGCCATAGCCCTATTCGAAGTAGAGAAGCTCTTTAATCGACATCTCAACAGTTCAAGATTGAGGTAAAGAACCCTTTGAACGACATCTCAACTGTTCAAGATCAAAGTAGAGAAGCCCTTTGAATGATATTTCAACAACTCATAATCGAAGTAGAAAAGCCCTTTAATCGACATCTCAACAGTTCAAGATTGATGTAAAGAATCCCTTCGATCGACATCCTTATAGCGCAAGATAGAAGTAGGTAGGTCCTTTGATCGACATTTCAACAGCACAAGATCGAAGTAGAGAAACCCTTTGATCGACATCTCAACAGTCCAACATCGAAGTAGAGAAGCACTTTGATCTACATATCAACAGTTCAAGAACGAAGAAGAGAAGCCCTTTTAACGACATGTCAACAGTTCAACATCGAAGAAGAGAATCCCTTTTATCGATATCTCAACAGTTTAACATCGAAGTAGAGAAGCCCTTTGATCGACATCTCAACAGTTCTACAACGAAGTATAGAAGCTTTTTGATTGACATCTCAACAGTTCAACATCTAAGTAAAGAATTCCTTTAATCGTAATCTCAACAGTTCAAGATCGAAGTAGAGAAGCACTTTTAACGACATTTCAACAAGTGAAGTTTAAAGTAAAGAAGCCCTTTAATTGACATCTCAACAGTTCAAGATCGAAGTAGAGAAGCTTTTTGAATGTCGTTTCAACAGCTCAAGATCGAAGTTGAGTGGCACCTTGATGGACATCACCACAGCTCAAGATCGACATTGCCAGTGCTCAAGATCGAACTCTTTAATCGACATCTTAACATTCCATAATTCAAGCTGAGAAGCCTTTTGATCAACATCGCCATAACCCACAATCAAAGTAGAGAAGCCCTTTGATCGACATCTAAATAGTTCAAGATTGAAGTAAAGAACCCCTTGATCGACTTCTCAAAAGTTCAAAATCGAAGTAGAGAGGCCCTTTAGATGACTTTTCAACAACTAAAGATCGAAGTAGAGATGACCTTCGATAGACATCTCGACAGTTCAAGATCGAAGTAAAGAAGCCCTACGATGGACATCCTTTCAACTCAAGATAGAAGTTAGAAAGCCCTCTAATCGACATTTCAACCGCTCAAGATTGAAGTACAGAAGAGCTTTGTTCATAATTTCAACTATTCAAGATCGAAGCAGAGATGCCCGTTGATCGACATCAAAACAATTCAACAATAAAGTAGAGAAGCCCTTTTAACGACATTTCAACAGTTCAACATCGAAGAAGAGAAGCCCTTTGATCGACATCTCAGCAGTTCAACATCAATGTAGAGAAGCCCTTTGAACGATATCTCAACAGTTCAACATCGAAGTACAGAAGCCCTTTAATCAACATCTCAACAGTTCAACATCGAAGTAAGGAAGCCCTTTTATCGACATTTCAATAGCTTACCATCGATGTAGAGAAGCCCTTTAATCGACATCTCAGCATTTCGACATCTCAGCATTTCAACATCAATGTAGAGAAGCCCTTTGATCGACATCTCAACAGTTCAACATTGAAGTACAGAAGCCCTTTAATCAACATCTCAACAATTCAACATCGAAGTAAGGAAGCCCTTTTATCGACATTTCAATAGTTTGGCATTCATGTAGAGAAGCCCTTTGATCGACATCTCAATAGTTCAACGTCGAAGTAGAGAAGCTCTTTGATCGACATATCAACAGTTCAAGATTGAAGTAGAGAAGCACTTTTAACAAAATTTCAACGGGTGAAGTTCGATGTAAAAAAGCCCTTTGATCGACATCTCAACAGTTCAATATCGAAGTAAAGATGCCCTTTGAATGACATTTCAACAACTCAAGATCAAAGTAGAAAAGCCCTTTGAACGACATTTCAACAACTCAAGATGAAGGTAGAGTAGACCTTTGGTTGACATCGCCATAGCTAGAGATCGATGTCGAGAAGCCTGTTGATCGACATTGCCACAGCTCGTGATCGAACCCTTTGATCGATATCTTAACATTCCATGAGTCAAGTTAAGAAGGCCTTTGATTGACATCTCAACAGTTCAAGATCGAATTAGAGAAGCACTTTGAATGACATTTCAATAGCTCAAGATCGAAGTAGAGAAGCCCTTTGAAAGACATTTCAACAACTCAAGATCAAAGTAGAGTAGTCCTTTGATTGGCATCACCACAGCTTAAGATCAAAGAAAAGAATCCTGTTGAACGACATCGCCACAGCTCAAGATCGAACCTTTTGATCGACATCTTAACATTCCATAATTCAAGTGGAGAAGTCCTTTGATTAACATCACCACAGCCCATAATCAAAATAGAAAAGCCCTTTGATAGACATCTAAAAAGTTCATGATCGAAGTAAAGAACCCTTTGAATAACATCTCAACAGTTCAAGATCGAAGTAGAGAAGCCCTTTAAATGACATTTCAACAACCAGAGATCGATGTAGAAAGGCCCGTTGATCGGCATCTCAACAGTTCAAGATCAAAGTAGAGATGCCCTTTGAAGGACATTTCAACAACTGAAGATCGAAGAATAGAAGCCCTTTGAACGACAATTTAACAACTCAAGTTCGAGGTAGAATAGCCCTTTGATTGACTTCGCGACAACTCAAGATTGCTGTAGAAAAGCCTGTTGATTGACATTGCCACAGCTCAAGATTGAGGTAGAGAAGCCCTTTGATCGACATCTTAACAGTTCAAGATCGAAGTAGAGAAGCACTTTGAACAACATTTCAATAGCTCAAGATCGAAGTAGAGAAGCCCTTAAACGACATTGCAATAACTCAAGATCAAAGTAGAGTAGCCCTTTGATCGACATCGCCACAGCTCAAGATTAAATTAGAGAAGTCCTTTGATCAACAGTACAAAATCGAAGTAATGAACCCCTTGATCGATACTCGACAGCTCAAGATCAACATCAAAGCAGTTCAACATCGAAGTAGCGAAGCCCTTTAATCGATATCTCAACAGTTCAACTTCGAACTACAGAAGCCCTTTGATTGACATCTCAATAGTATAAGATCGAAGTAATGAACCCCTTGATTGATACTCAACAGCTCAAGATCGAAGTTGAGAAGCCCTTTGAACGACATTTCAACAGCTAAAGAACGAAGTAGAGATGCCCTTTGATTGACATCTCAACAGTTTATGATCGAAGAAAAGAAGCCCTATGATCGACATCATTACAACTCAAGATAGAAGTAGGGAAGCCCTTTAATCGACATTTCGATAGCTTAAGATCGAAGAAGAGTAGCCCTTTAATTGACATCTCAATAGTACAAGATCAAAGTAGAGAAGCCCTTCAATCGGCATACTTACAGCTCAAGATCAAAGAATGGAAGCCCTTTGATCGATTTCTCAATTGCTCAAGATCAAAGTACAGAAGAGCTTCGATCGTAATTTCAACAGTTCAACATCGAAGAGGAGAAGCCCTTTGATTGACATCTCAACAGTACAACATTGTAGTAGAGAGACCTTTTTATCGACATCTCAACAGTTGAACAATGAAGGAGAGAAGCCCTTTGATTAACAACTAACCAGTTCAAGAACGAAGAAGAGAAGCTCATTTAATGACATTTCTACAGTTCAACATCAAAGAAGAGAAGCCTTTTGATCGACATATCGACAATTCAACATCGAAGTACAGAAACCCTTTGATCGATACCTTAACAATTCAATATCGAAGTATGGAAGTCCTTTGATCGACATCTCTGATAGGCCACAAACGCATTGATCCCTTATGATTAATTAAATTGATTAATTAGTCAAGTTATTAATTAATCAAGTTAATATGCAAATTCACGTGGCAGCACAAAAAAAATCACCAATAAATAAAGTATGCAGCGAAAAATAAATGACACGGTGATTTGTTTACGAATGGGAAAAACCTGACGGCAAAAACCCCACCGAGTGATTTAAGATCACCACTCCCGAAACTCCACTATTATCACAACAAGCAATTACAAGTAAGGAATTCGAGTACCTTACCAACCTACAGTTGAACCCTTACCCTAATACCCAATTGGACTTGTTTTGTAGTGACAGTTTCTCCTCTTGATGCATGGCTCCAAGTACGTGACTATGCAATTGCACGGACCCGAGTACGCGACTTCAATTCATCAACTAGAGAGAGAGTTGTTGGCTGCAAAGCTCTTCAAATCATCCACATGATGAAGCTCAAGAAGATGCTTGGTTACAAAAACCCTTCGGTGCACATTACACAACAACTTCTTCACAAGAGATGAACTAGGGCATAAACTTTTTTTGAGGTCACAAATTGCATGAACAAGGATTACTCAATGCTTGTGCAACTTGCTTCTCTTTGACGGCCCTTAAAACAATCATTTTATATGTCTAGGGTTAGGAGAAAAGAAGTCCCAAAGACACATTCACAGATTGGAATTAAAACAAAACTTAAAATCTGTTTTCCTTAAATCTCAACAGATAGAGCTGTCGAGGATCTGTCCAGAAGCTGTCGAGCCTCGGGGCTGAAACAGCTTCTAAAGCTCGATAGATGCATGTGTCGAGACTAGGTGTTGAGAATAGGTGTCAAGCTTTAGTAACTTGCACTTTCCAGCTTGTTTCTTGGATAGATTTAATGACTTCAACACTTGATCTTGAAACACAGTTAGATGCATGTGTCGAGACTAGGTGTTAAGCTTTAGTAACTTGCACTTTCTAGCTTGTTTCTTGGACAGACTCGATGACTTCAACACTTGATCTTGAAACACAGTTTCTTGAAGCGTTAAACACATCCTAAATCTATCCAATTACAAGTAAAGTGCATTTTGTCAAAGGATAAGCTAATTACATAAAATAATGACATATGTTTAAAACTATGTGAATTACATATGTCCTAACAATCTCAACAGTTCAAGATTGAAGTAGAGATGCACTTTTAACGACATTTCAACAGGTGCAATTCGAAAAAAAGAAGCCCTTTGATCGGCATCTCAGCAGTTCAAGATTGAAGTAGAGAAGCCTTTTGAAAGACATTTCAACAGCCCAAGATTGAAGCTAAGTTGCCCCTTGATCGACGTCCCCATTGCTATGGATCGAAGCAGAGAAGTCTGTTGATCGACATCGCCACAGCTCAAGATCGAACCCTTTGATCGACATCTTCACATTCCATGATTCAAGTTGAGAAGCCCTTTGATCGACATCGTCATAGCCAACAATCAAAGTAGAGAAGCCTTTTGATCGACATCTCAATAGTTTAAGATTGAAATTAAGAACCCCTTGATTGACATCTCAAAAGTTCAAATTGAAGTAGAGAAGCCCTTCGAACGATATTTCAACAACTAAAGATCGAAGTAGAGTTTCCCTTTGATTGACATCTCAACAGTTCAAGATCTAAGTAAGGAAGCCCTTCGATCAACATCCTTACAGATCAAGATAGAGGTAGGGAAGCCTTTTGATCGATTTCTCAACTGCTCAAGATCGAAGTACAGAAAATCTTTGTATGTAATTTTAATTGCTTAAGATCAAAGCAGAGATGCCTATTGATCGGCATTCAAACAACTCAACAATGAAGTAGAGAAGACCTTTGATAGACATCTCCACTACTCAAGATCGAAGAAGAGATGCCCTTTTAATGACATTTCAATAGATCAACATCGAAGAAGAGAAACCCATTGACTGACGTCTCAACAGTTCCACATCGAAGTAGAGAAGCCTTTTAATAGTCATCTCAACAGTTCAACATCGATGTTGAGAAGCCCTTTGATCTTCATCTCAACAATTCAAGAACAAAGAAGAGAAGCTTTTTTAATGACATTTCAACAGTTCAACATAGATCAATAGAAGCCCATTGATCGACATCTCAGTAGTTCAACATCGAAGTAGCAAAGCCCTTTAATCGACATATGAACAGTTCAACATCGAAGTACAGTAGCCCTTTGATCGACATCTGAACAGTTCAACGTCGAAGTAAAGAAGCCCTTTTATCCACATTTCAACGGTTCAACATCGAAGTAGAGAATCCCTTTGATTAACATCTCAACAGTTTAACAATGAAGTGGAGATGCCCTTTGATCGACATCTTAATAGTACAAGATCGAAGTAATGAACCCCTTGATCGATACTTAACAGTTCAAGATCGAAGTTGAGAAGCCCTTTGAACGACATTTCAACAGCTCAAAAATGAAGTAGAGACGCCCTTTGATTGACATCTCAATAGTTCATAATCGAAGAAAAGAAGCCCTTTTATCGACATCATTACAACTCAGGATAGAAGTATGGAAGCCCTTTGATCGACATTTCGACAGCTTAAGATCAAAGAATAGTAACCCTTTAATTGACATCTCAACAGTACAAGATCAAAGTAGAGAAGCCCTTCGATCGACGTACTTACAGCTCAAGATCGAAGTACAGAAGAGCTTCGATCATAATTTCAATAGTTCAACATCGAAGAGGAGAAGCCCTTTGATTAACATCTCAACAGTACAACATCGTAGTAGAGAAACCTTTTTATCGACATCTTAACAGTTGAACAATGAAGTAGAGAAGCCCTTTGATCAACAACTAACCAGTTCAAGAATGAAAAAGAGAAGCCCATTTAATGACATTTCTACAGTTCAACATCAAAGAAGAGAAGCCCTTTGATCGATATCTCGGCAGTTCAACATCAAAGTACAGAAACCCTTTGATCGATATCTTAACAATTCAATATCGAAGTATAGAAGTCCTTTGATCGACATCTCAACAGTTCAAGATTGAAGTAGAGATGCACTTTTAACGACATTTCAACAGGTTAAGTTCGAAATAAAGAAGCCCTTTAATCGGCATCTCAGCAGTTCAAGATCGAAGTAGAGAAGCCTATCGAAAGACATTTCAACAGCCCAAGATTGAAGCTAAGTTGCCCCTTGATTGACGCCGCCATTACTATGGATCAAAGTAGGGAAGTTTGTTGATCAACATCGCCACAGCTCAAGATCAAACCCTTTGATCGACATCTTCACATTCCATGATTTAAGTTGAGAAGCCCTTTGATCGACATCGTCATAGCCAACAATCGAAGTAGAGAAGCCTTTTGATCGACATCTCAACAGTTCAAGATCGAAATTAAGAACCCCTTGATTGACATCCCAAAAGTTCAAAATCGAAGTAGAGAAGCCCTTCGAATGATATTTCAAGAGCTAAAGATCGAAGTAGAGTTACCGTTTGATTGACATCTCAACAGTTCAAGATCTAAGTAAGGAAGCCCTACAATCGACATCCTTTCAGCTCAAGATCGTAGTATGGACACCCTTTGATCGACATTTCAACAGCTCAAGATCGAAGTAAAGTAGCCATTTGATTGACATCTCAACAGTTCAAGATCAAAGTAAAGAAGCCCTTCGATCAACATCCTTATAGATCAAGATAGAGGTAGGTAAGCCATTTGATCGATTTCTCAACTGGTCAAGATCGAAGTACAAAAGAGCTTTGTACGTAATTTCAACTGCTTAAGATCGAAGCAGAGATGCCTATTAATCAACATTCAAACAACTCAAAAATGAAGTAGAGAAGACCTTTGATCGACATCTCCATTGTTCAAGATCGAAGAGGAGATGCCCTTTTAATGACATTTCAATAGATCAACATCGAAGAAGAGAAACCCATTAACTGACATCTTAACAGTTCCATATCAAAGTAGAGAAGCCTTTTAATAGTCATCTTAGCAGTTCGACATCGATGTTGAGAAGCCCTTTGATCTTCATCTCAACAATTCAAGAACAAAGAAGAGAAGCCCTTTTAATGACATTTCAACAGTTCAACATAGATCAATAGAAGCCCATTGATGGACATCTCAGCAGTTCAACATCGTAATAGCAAAGCCCTTTGATCAACATCTCAACAGTTCAACATCGAAGTACAGTAGCCCTTTAATCAACATCTGAACAGTTTAACATCGAAGTAAAGAAGCCTTTTTATCGACATTTCAACAGTTCAACATCGAAGTAGAGAATCCCTTTAATTGACATCTCAACAGTTCAACATCAAAGTAGAAAAGCCCTTTGATCCGCATCTCAATAGTACATGATCAAAGTAGGCAAGCACTTTTAATGACAGTTCAACTGGTGAAGTTCGAAGTAAAGAAGCCCTTTGATTGACATCTCAATAGTTCAAGATCAAAGCAGAGATGCCCATTGATCGACATCTAAATAGTTCGAAAATGAAGTAGAGAAGCCCTTTGATCGACATCTCAATTGTTCAAGATCGAAGAAGAGAAGCCCATTTAACGACATTTCAATAGTTCAACATTTAAGAAGAGAAGCCCATTGATTGATCTCAATAGTTTAACATCGAAGTAGAGAAGCCCTATGATCTTTATCTTAACAGTTTAAGAACGAAGAAGAGAAGCCCTTTTTAACGACATTTCAACAGTTCAACATCAAAGAAGAGAAGCCCTTTGATCGACATCTCAGCAGTTTAACATCAAAGTAGCGAAGCCCTTTGATCGACATCCCAACAGTTCAACATCGAAGTACAGAAGCCCTTTGATTGACATCTAAACAGTTCAACATCGACATAACGAAGCCCTTTTATCGATATTTCAATAGTTCAACATCGAAGTAGAGAATCCTTTTGATCGACATCTTAACAGTTCAACATCGAAGTAGAGAATTCCTTTAATCGACGTCTTAACAATACAAGATCAAATAGGGAAGCACTTTTCACTACAGTTCAAAAGGTGAAGTTCGAAGTAAAGAAGTCCTTTGATTGACATCTCAACAGTTCAAGATCGAAATAAAGAAGCCCTTTGAATGACATTTCAATAGCTCTAGATCGAAGTTAAGTAGCCCTTTGATCGACATCGCCACAGCTCAAGATAGAGGTAAGGAGGCCCTTTGATCTATTTCTCAACTGCTCAAGATCGAAGTACAGAAGAGCTTTGTTCATAATTTTAACTGCTTAAGATTGAAGCACAGATGCCCTTTGATTAACATCTCAACTATTCAAGATCGAAGAAGAGAAGCCCTTTTAACGACATTTCGATAGGTCCACATCCAAGAAGAGATGCCCATTAATTGACTTCTCAACTATTCCAAATCGAAGTGTAGAAGCCATTTAATCGACATCTCAACAGTTCAAAATCAAAGAAAAGAAGCCTATTGCTTGACGTCTCAACAGTTTAACATCGATGTAGAGAAGCCCTCTGATCGATGTTTCAACAGTATAACATCGAAGTACAGAAGCCCTTTGATTATCATCTCAACAGTTAAAGATCGAATAAGAGAAGCCCTTTTAACAACATTTCAGCAGGTCAACATCGAAGAAGAGAAGCCCTTCGATTGACGTCTCAATAGTTCAACATCGAAGTAGGGAAACCGTTTGATCGACATCTTAACACTTGAACATCGAAGTTAAGAAGCCCATTGATTGACATCTCCACAGTTAAAGATCGAAGAAGAGAAGCCCTTTTAACGAGATTTCAACAGTTCAACATTGAAGAAAAGAAGCCCTTCGATTGACGTCTCAACAGTTCAACATCGAATTAAAGAAACCTTTTGATCGACATCTCAACAGTTGAACATTAAAGTGGAGAAGCCCATTGATCTACATCTCAACAGTTCAAGAACGAAGAACAGAAGCACTTTTAATGACATTTCAACAGTTCAACATTGAAGAAGAGAAGCCCTTTGATCGACATGTAAGCAGTTCAACATCAAAGTAAAGAAGCCCTTTGATTGTCATCCCTACAGTTCAACATCGAAGTAGAGAAGTCCTTTGTTCGATATCGCCACAGCCCATAATCGAAGTAGAGAAGCCCTCTTATCGACATCTCAATAGTTCAAGATCAAAGTAAAGAACCCTGTGATCGACATCTCAACAGTTTAAGATCAAAGTAAAGAAGCCCTTTAAACGACATTTCAACAGCTCAAGATTGAAGTAGAGATGCTCTTTGATTAACATCTTAACAGTTCAAGATTGAAGAAAAGAAGCCCTACGATCGACATCTCAACAGTTCAAGATTAAAGTAAAGAAACCTTTTGATCGACATCCTTACGGCTCACGATAGAAGTTGGGAAGCCCTTTGATCGATTTCTCAACTGCTCAAGATCAAAGTACAGAGGAGCTTTGATGGTAATTTCAACTGCTCAAGACCGAAGCAGAGATGCTTGTTGCTCGACATCTAAACAGTTCAACATCGAAGCAAAGAAGCCCATTGATCGACATCTAAACAGTTAAAAATCAAAGTAGAGAAGCCCACAGATCGACAACTCAACAGTTCAACATTGAAGCAGAGAAGCCCGTTGATCGACATCTAAAAAATTAAAGATCGAAGTAGAGAATCCCTTTTAATGACATTTCAATAGTTCAACATCGAAGAGGAGAAGCCCTTTGATTAACATCTCAACAGTACAACATTGAAGTAGAGAAACCTTTTTATCGACATCTCAACAATTGAACATCAAAGTAGAGAAGCCCTTTGATTAACCTCTCAACTGTTCAAGAATGAAGAAGAGAAGCCCGTTTAATGACGTTTCAACAGTTCAACATCAAAAAAGAAAGCCTTTTGATCGACATCTCGACAATTCAACAACGAAGTACAGAAGCCCTTTGATAGATATCTCAACAGTTCAATGTCAAAGAAGACAAGTCCTTTGATCGACATCTCAATAGCTTAAGATCGAAGTCGAGATACACTTTTAATGACATTTCAACAGGTGTAGTTCGAAGTACAGAAGCCCTTTGATCAACATCTTAGCAGTTCAAGATCAAAACAAGGAAGCCTTTTGATCGGCATTTCAGAATCCCAAGATCGAAGTTGAGTAGCTCCTTGATTGACGTCGCCATTGCTAAGGATCGAAGTAGAGAAGCTTGTTGATCGACATCGCCGTAGTTCAACAGTTCAAGATTAAAGTACAGAAGCCCTTTTAATGACATCTCAATAGATCCACATCAAAGAAGTGAAGCCCATTGATTGATGTCTCAATTGTTCCACATCGAAGTAGAGAAGCCATTTAATCGACAATTCAACAGTTCAACATCAAAGTAGAGAAGCCTTTTGATCTTCATCTTAACAGTTCAACAACGAAGAGGAGTAGCCTTTTTAACGACAATTCAACAGTTCAACATCGAAGAAGAGAAGCCCTTTGATTGACATTTCAGCAGTTCAGCATCGATGTAGCGATGCCCTTTGATCGACATCTCAACAGTTCAACATCGAAGTAATATAGCCCTTTGATCGACATCCCAACAGTTCAACATCAAAGTAATAAAGTTCTTTGATCGACATCTCAACAGTTCAACATCGAAGTAAAGAAGCCCTTTTATCGACATTTTAATAGTTCAACTTCAAAGTAGAGAAGCCCTTTGATCGACATCTAAGCAGTTGAACATCAAAGAAGAGAAGCCCTCAAATCGACATCTAAACGGTTTGACATCGAAGTGCAGAAGCCCTTTGATCGGCATTTCAGTAGTTCAACATCGATGTAGCGAAGCCCTTTGATCGACCTCTAAACAGTTCACCATCGAAGTAATATAGCCCTTTAATTGGCATCTTAACAGTTCAACATCAAACTAAAGAAGCCCTTTTATAGACATTTCAACAATTCAACATCGAAGTAAAGAAGCCCTTTGATCGACATCTCAACAGTTCAAGATCGAAGTAAAGAAGCACTTTTAACGACATTTCAACTTTTGAAGTTCAAAGTAAGGAAGCCCTTTAAACGACATCTCAACAGTTCAAGATCGATGTTGAGAAGCCTCTTGAACGACATTTCAACAGCTCAAGGTTGAAGTTGAGTAGCCCTTTAATCGACATCGCCACAACTCAAGATCAAAGTAAAGAAGCCTATTGATTGACATTGCCACAGCTCAAGATCGAACCCTTTGATCGACAACTTAACATTCCATGATTCAAGTTGAGAAGCCCTTTGATCGACATCACCACAGCCCAAAATCGAAGTAGAGAAGCGCTTTAATCGACATCTTAATAGTTCAAGATCAAAGTAAAGAACCCCTTGATCGACATCTCAAAAGTTCAAAATCGAAGTAGAAAAGCCGTTTGAACGACATTTCAAAAGCTAAAGATCGATGTAGAGATGCCCTTTGATTGACATCTCAACAGTTCAAGATCAAAGTAAAGAAGCCCTATGATCGACATCCTTTTAGCATAAGATTAAAAAGGGGATGCCCTTTGATCGACATTTCAATAGCTCAAGATCGATGTTGAGTAGCCATTTGATCGACATCTCAACAGTTCAAGATCCAAGTAAAGAAGCCCTTCGATCGACATCCTTATACCATAAGATAGAAGTAAGGAAGTCCTTTGATCGATTTCACAACTACTCAAGATCGAAGTATAGAAAAGCGTTGTTCGTAATTTCAACTGATTATGATCGAAGCAGAGATGCCCGTTGATCGACATCTAAACAGTTCAACAATGAAGTAAAGAAGCCCTTTGATCGACATCTCAACTGTTCAAGATCGAAGAAGAGAAGCTCTTTTAACGACATTTCAATAGTTCCACATCAAAGAAGAGAAGCCCATTGATTGATGCCTCAACTGTTCGACTTCAAAGTATAGAAGCCTCTTGATCTTCATCTTAACAGTTGAAGAACGAAGAAACAGTACAACAACGAAGAAGAGAAGCCCTTTGATCGACATTTCAACAGTTCAACATCAATGTAGCGAAGCCCTTTAAACGACATCTCAACAGTTCAAGATCAAAGTAGAGAAGCCTTTCAAACAACATTTCATTAGCTCAAGATCGAAGTTGAGTAACCCTTTGATCGACATCGCCATAGCTCAAGATCGAAGTAGAGAAGCCTATTGATCGACATCTTAACATTCCATGATTCAAGTTGAGAAGCCCTTTAATCAACATCGACATAGCCCACAACTGAAGTAGAAAATCCCCTTAATCGGCATCTCAACAGTTCAAGATCAAAGTAAAGAACCCCTTGATCGACATCTCAAAAGTTCAAAATCGAAGTAGAGTAGCCCTTTGAACGACATTTCAACTGCTAAAGATCGAAGTAGAGATGCCCTTTGATTCACATCTGAACAATTCAAGATCGAAGTAAAGAAGCCCTACAATCGACATCCTTTCAACTCAACATAGAAGCAAGAAAGCCCTTTGATCAACATTTCAACAACTCAAGATTGAAGTAGAGTAGCCATTTAATTGACATCTCAACAGTTCAAGATCGAAGTAAAGAAGCCCTTCGATCGACATCCTTACAGCTCAATATAGAAGTAGGGAAGCCCAATGATTAATTTCTAAACTACTCAAGATCGAAATATAGAAGAGCTTTGTACGTAATTTCAACTGCGTAAGGTCAAAGCAGAGATGCTTATTAATCGACATCTAAACAGTTCCACAATGAAGTAGTGAAGCCCTTTGATCGACATTTCAACTATTCAAGATCGAAAAAGAGAAGCCTTTTCAACGACATTTCAATAGTTCCACATCGAAGAAGAGAAGTCCATTCATTGACGTCTCAACAATTCCACATCGAAGTAGAGAAGCCATTTAATCGACATCTCAACTGTTCAACATCGAACTAGAGAAGCCTTTTGATCTTCATCTCAATAGTTCAAGAACGAAGAAGAGAAGCCTTTTTAATGACATTTGAACAGTTCAACATCGAAGAAGTGAAGCCCTTTGATCGACATTTCAGCAGTTCAACATCAATGTAGCGAAGTCCTTTGATCGACATCTCAACAGTTCAACATCGAAGTAATAAAGCCCTTTGATCGACATCTCAACAGTTTAACATTGAAGTAATGAAGCCCTTTATCAACATCTCAACAGTTTGGCATCGAAGTGGAGATGCCCTTTGATTGACAACTCAAAAGTTCAACATCGAAGTAGAGACGCCTTTTGATCGACATCTCAACAGTATAAGATTGAAGTAAGGAAGCACTTTTAACGACATTTCAACTGGTGATGTTCTAAGTAAAGAATCCCTTTGATCAACATCTCAACAGTTCAAGATCGAAGTAAAGATGCCCTTTGAATGACGTTTCAACAGCTCAAGATCGAAGTAGAGAAGCCTTTTGAATGACATTTCAATAGCTCAAGATTGAAGTTAAGTAGCCCTTTGATCGAAGTAGAGAAGCTTGTTGTTCGACATCACCGTTGCTCTAGGTCGAAGTAGAAAAGCTTGTTAATCGACATCGCCACAGCTCAAGATCGAACCCTTTGATCAACATCTTAAGATTCCATGATTCAAGTTGAGAAGCCCTTTGATCGATATCGCCGCAGCCCACAATCGAAGTAGAGAAGCTCTTTGATTGACATCTCAACAGTTCAAGATCAAAGTAAAGAACCACTTGATGGACATCTCAACAGTTCAAGATCAAAGTAGGGAAGCCCTTTGAATGACATTTCAACAGCTCAAGATCGAAGTAGAGATGCCCTTTGATTGACATCTCAATAGTTCAAGATCGAAGAAAAGAATCCCAACGATCGACATCCTTATAGCTCAAAATAGAAGTGAGGAAGTGCTTCAATCGACTTCTTAACAGCCCAAGATAGAAGTATAGAACTGCTCAAGATCGAAGTAGAGACGCTCTTTGATCGATATCTAAACAATTCAACATCGAAGCAAAGAAGCCCTTTGATCGACATCTTAACAGTTAAAGATTGCAGAAGAAAACCCCTTGTAACGACATTTCAATAGTTCAACATCGAAAAAGATAAGCCCTTTGATTGATGTATGAATAGTTCAACATAGAAGTAGAGAGGCCATTTGATCTATATCTCAACAGTTGAACATCGATGTAGAGAAGCCCATTGATCTACATCTCAACAGTTCAAGAACGAAGAATAGAAGCACTTTTAATGACATTTCAACAGTTCAACATAGAAGTAGAGAAGCCCATTGATCGACATCTAAACAGTTCAACATCGATGTAGAGAAGTGCATTGATCGACATCTCAATAGTTAAAGATCTAAGAAGAGAAGCCCATTTAATGACATTTCAAAAGTTCAACATCGAAGAAGAGAAGCCCTTTGATTGACGTCTAAACAGTTCAACATCGAAGTAGAGAAACCTTTTGATCGGCATCTCAACAGTTGAACATCGAAGTGCAGAAGCCTTTTGATCTATATCTTAACAGTTCAAGAACGAAGAAGAGAAGCACTTTTAATGACATTTCAACAGTTCAACATAGAAGTAGAGAAGCCTATTGATCAACATCTCAACAGTTTAACATTGAAGTAGAGAAACCTTTTAATCGACATCTCAACTATTGAACATTTAAGTAGAGAAGCCCATTGATCAACATCTTAACAGTTCAACATCGAAGTAGAAAAGCCCTTTGATCGGCATCTCAACAGTTTTGCATCGAAGTAGAGAAGCCCTTTGATCGACATGTCAACAGTTCACCATCGTAGTAGAGTAGTAATTATAATGACATTTCAAGAGGTGAAGTTTGAAGTAAAGAATCCCTTTTATCGACATCTCAACAGTTCAAGATCAAAGTAGAGAAGACCCTTGAATGACATTTCAATCGCTCAAGAACGAAGTAGCGTAGCCCTTTGATCGACATCGCCACAGCTTATGATCGAAGTAGAGAAGCCTGTTGATCGACTTCGCCAAAGCGCAAGATCGAACCCATTGATCAACATCTTAACAATCCATGATTCAAGATGAGAGGCCTTTTGATCGACATCGCCACAGCCCACAATCGAAGTAGAGAAGCCCTTTCATCGATGTCTCAAAAATTCAAGATCGGAGTAGAGATGCCCTTTGAACGACATTTCAACAGCTAAGGATCGAAGTAGAAAAGCCCTTTGATCGACATCTCAAAAGTTCAAGATGAAAGTAAAGAGGCCCTTCGATCGTCACCCTTAAAGCTTAAGATAGAAGTAGGGAAACCCTTCAATTGATCTTTCAACAGCTTAAGATCGAAGTAGAGAAGCCCTTTGATCGACATCTCAACAGTTCAAGATCAAAGTAAAGAAGCCTTTCAATCAACATCCTTCTAGATCAAGATAGAAGTAGGGAAGCCATTTGATCGTTTTCTCAATTGCTCAACATCGTAGTACAGAATAGCTTTGATCATAATGTCAACCGTTCAAGATCAAGCAGAGATGCCCTTTGATCAACATCTAAATAGTTCAACATCAAAGTAGAGAAGCCTTTTAATCGACACCTCAATAGCTCAACATTGAAGAAGAGAAGCCCTTTGATCGACATCTCAACAGTAAAAGATCGAAGAAGAGAAGCCCTTTTAAGGGCATTTCAACGATTCAACATTAAAAAGGAGAAGCCCTTTGATTGGCATCTCAAAAGTTCAACATTGAAGTAGAGAAGCCCTTTGATCGACATCTCAACAGTTCAAGATAGAAGTAGTGAAACACTTTGGACGACATTTCAACTACTCAAGATCAAAGTATAGAAACCCTTTGAATGACATTACAACTGCTCAAGATCGAAGTAGAGTAGCCCTTTGATCGGCATTGCCACAGCTTTAGATCGAAGTAGAGAAGAATGTTAATCGACATCACCACAAGTCAAGATCGAACCCTTTGATCGACATCCCAACATTCCATGATTCAAAATGAGAAGACCGTTGATCAACATCCCCACAGCCCACAATCAAAGTAGAGATGCCCTTTGGTCGACATCTCAAGAGTTGAAGATCGAAGTAGAGAAGCCCTTTGAACGACATTTCAACAGATCAAGATCAAAGTATAGAAGCCCCTTGAACGACATTTCAACAGCTCAAGATCGAAGTAGAGTAGCCCTTTGATCGACATTGCCATAACTTAAGATCGAAGTAAAGAAGCCTGCTGATCGACATCGCCACAGCTCAAGATCTAAACCTTTGATCAACATCTTAACATTCCTTGATTCAAAATGAGAAGCCCGTTAATCGACATCGCCACAGCCCACAATCAAAGTAGAGACGCCCTTTGGTCGACATCTCAATAGTTCAAGATCAAAGTAGAAAAGCCCTTTAAACGACATTTCAAAAGCTTAAGATCGAAGTAAAGTGGCCCTTTGATCAACAATGCCACAGCTCAAGATCGAAGTAGAGAAGCCTGTTGATCGAAGTAAAGTAGCCCTTTGATCGACATCGCTACACAACAAGATCAAACCCTTTGATTGACATCTTTACATTCCCTGATTCAAAATGAGAAGCCCATTGATCGACATCACCACAGCCCACAATCAAAGTAGAGACATCCTTTGATTGACATCTCAATAGTTCAAGATTGAAGTAGAGATGCCCTTTAATCAACATCTCAACAGTTCAAGATCGAAGCATAGATGCACTTTGATCGACATCTAAATAGTTCAACACTAAAGTAGAGATGTCCTTTGATCAACATTTCAATAGTTTAAGAATGAAGCAGAGAAGCCCTTTGATCGACATCTCAACAGATTAAGATCGATAAAGAGAAACCCTTTTAACGAAATTTCAACAGTTCAACGTCGAAGAGGAGAAGCCCTCTTAACGACATTTCAACATTTGAACATCAAAGAAGAGAAGCCATATAACTGACATCCCAACAGTTCAACATCGAAGTAGAGAAGCCCTTTGATTGACATCTCAATAGTTCAACATTGAAGCAGAGAAGCCCTTTGATTGACATCTCAATAGTTCAACATCGAAGTAGGGAAGCCCTTTGATTGACATCTCAACAGTTCAAGATCGAAGAAGAGAAGCCATTTAATCAACACCTGAACAGTTCAAGATCGAAGTAGGAGAGCACTTTTAACGACATTTTAACAGGTGAAGTTCCGAGTAAAGAAGCCCTTTGATCGACATCTCAACAGTTCAAAATCGAAGTAAAGAAGCCCTTCAATCAACATCCTTACAGCTCAATATAGAAGTAGGGAAGCCCTTTGATCAATTTCTTAACATCTCAAGATCGAAGTACAGAGGAGCTTTAATCGTAATTTAAACTGCTCAAGATTGAAGAAGAGATGCCTGCTAATCGACATCTAAATAGTTTCAACATAGAAGTAGAGAATCCCATTGATCGACATCTCAATAGTTTTACATTGAAGTAGAGAAGTCCTTTCATCGACATCTCAATAGTTAAAGATCGAAGAATAGACGCCGTTTCAATGACATTTCAACAGTTCAACATCAAAGAAGAGCAGCACTTTGATTGACAACTCAATAGTTCAACATCAAAGTAGAGAAACCTTTTCACTGAGATCTCAATAATTGAACATCGAAGTAAAGAAGCCCGTTAATCAACATCTCAACAGTTCAAGAACGACGAAGAAAAGCCTTTCTAATGAAATTTCGATAGTTCAACATCTAAGAAAAGAAGCCCATTAATTGACATCACAATAGTTCAACATCGAAGTAGAGAAGCCCTTCGATCAACACCTCAACAGTTCAAGATCGAAGTGGGGAAGCCCTTTGAACAACATTTCAACAGCTCAAGATCGAAGTAGAGAAGCCCTTTAAACGTCATTTCAACAGTTCCTAATCAAAGCAGAGAATCCCTTTGAACAACATTTCAACAGCTCAAGATCGAAGTAAAGTAGCCCTTTGATCAACAAACCACAGCTCAAGATCGATGTAGAGAAGCATGTTAATCAACATCACCACACCTCAATATCGAAGCCTTTGATCGACATCTTAACATTCCATGATTCAAAACGAGAAGCCCGTTGACTGACATCGCCACAACCCATAATCAAAATAGAAACGCCCT
The DNA here is from genome assembly GCA_032878915.1 of Castanopsis chinensis. Lineage (NCBI taxonomy): Eukaryota > Viridiplantae > Streptophyta > Magnoliopsida > Fagales > Fagaceae > Castanopsis > Castanopsis chinensis. Next base: position 3,113,822 of record JAVQMG010000116.1, read on the forward strand.
TTGATTGACATCTCAATAGTTCAAGATCGAAGAAGAGAAGTCCTTTGATCGACATCTCAACAGTTGAAGATCGAAGTAAAGAAGCCATTTGATTGACATCTCAACAGTTAAAGATCGAAGTAGGGAAGCACTTTTAACGACATTTCAACAGGTGAAGTTCCAAGTAAAGTAGCCCTTTGATCAACATCTCAACAGTTAAAGATCAAAGTAGAGAAGCCCTACGATCAACATCCTTATAGCTCAATATAGAAGTAGGGAAGCACTTTGATTGATTTCTTAACATCTCAAAATCGAAGTACAGAAGAGCTATGATCTTAATTTAAACTGCTCAAGATTGAAGCAGAGATGCCCGTTGATCGACATCTAAACAGTTCAACATAGAAGTAGAGAATCTCATTGATCGACATCTCAACAACTCAACATTCAAGTAGAGAAGTTCTTTGATAGACATCTCAACAACTCAAAATTCAAGTAGAGAAGTCCTTTGATAGACATCTCAATAGTTAAATATCGAAGAAGAGAAGCCCTTTCAATGACATTTCAACAGGTCAATGTCGAAGAAGAGAAGCACTTTGATTGACATCTCAACAGTTCAACATCGAAGTAGAGAAACCTTTAGATTGAGATCCCAACAGTTGAACATCGAAGTAGAGAAGCCCTTTGATCTACATCTCAACAGTTGAAGAACAACGAAGAGAAGCCCTTTTAATGAAATTTCAACAGTTCAACATCTAAGAAGAGGAGCCCATTGATTGACAATTCAACAATTCAATATCTAAGTAAAGAAGCCCTTCGATCGACACCTCAACAGTTCAAGATCGAAGTGAAGAACCCATAGAATGACATTTCAAGAGCTCAAGATTGAAGTAAAGAAGCCCTTTGAATGTCATCTCAACAGTTCAAGATCGAAGTTGAGAAGCCCTTTGAATGACATTTCAATAGCTCAAGATCAAAGTAGAGTAGCCCTTTGATCAACATACCACAGCTCAAGATCAATGTAGAGAAGCCTGATGATCAACATCGCCACACCTCAAGATCGAACCCTTTAATCGACATCTGAACATTCCACGATTCAAAATGAGAAGCCCATTGAACAACATCAGCACAGTCCACAATCAAAGTAGAGACGCCTTTCGATTAACACCCCAACAGTTCAAGATCAAAGTAGAGAATCCCTTTAACCAACATGTCAATAGTTCAAGATTGAAGTAGAGAAGCCTTTTGAACGACATTTCAACAGCTCAAGATCAAAGTATAGATGCCCTTGAATGACATGTTAACAGCTTAAGATTGAAGTAGAGTAGCCCTTTGATCGACATTGCCACAGCCCACAGTTAAAGTAGAGAAGCCCATCAATCGACATCTCAACAGTTCAAGATCGAAGTAGGGAAGCCCTTTGATTGACATTTCAATGGCTCAAGATTGAAGTAGGGAAGCCTTTGATCAACGTCGCAACAATTCAAGATCAAAGTAAAGAAGCCCTTCAATGGACATCCTTACAGCTTAAGGAGAAAGTAGGGAAGCCCTTTGATCGATTTCTCAACTACTTAAGATCGAACTGCTAAAGATCGTAACTTCAATTGCTAAAGATCGAAGCAGAGATGCCCATTAATCGACATCTATCCAATTCAACATCGAAGTAGAGAAGCCCTTTGATTGACATCTCAATAGTTTAAGACAGAATAAGACAAGCCCTTTTAATGTCATTTCAACAATTCAACATCGCAGAAGAGATGCCTTTTAATTTACATCTTAACAGTTCAAAATCGAAGTAGAGAAGGCCTTTGAACGACATTTCAACAGCTCAAGATCAAAGTAGAGAAGCCCCTTGAACGACATTTCAATAACCCAAGATCGAAGTAGAGTAGACATTTGATCGACATTGCCATAGCTCAAGATCGAAGTAGAGAAACCTGTTGATTGACATCTTAACAATTCAAGATTGATGCTAAGAACCCTTGATTAACATCTCAACTGTTCAAGATCGAAGAAGAGAAGCCCTTTTAACGACATTTCAACAATTCAACATCGAAGAAGGGATGCCCTTTGATCGACATCTCAATAGTTTAGCATCAAAGTAGAGAAGCCCTTTGATCGACACCACAACAGTTCAACATTGAAGTAGAGAAGCCCTTTGATTGACACACCAACAATTCAACATCGAAGTAGAGAAGCCCATTTAACGACATTTCAATAGGTGAAGTTCAAAGTAAAGAAGCCCTTTGATTGATGTTTCAACAGTTCAAGATCGAAGTAGAGAAGCCGTTTGAATGACATTTCAACAGCTCCAGATCGAAGAAGAGAAGCCTTTGATTGACATTCCAATAGCTCAAGATCGAAGTGGAGAAGCCTAACAATCGACATCACCACAGCTCAAGATCAAAGTACAGAAGCCATTTGATCGACATCTCAATAGTTCAAGATTGAAGTAAAAAAGCCCTTCACTCGACATCCTTACAGCTCATGATAGAAAAAGCGAAGCCTTTCGATCAACATCTCAACTATTGAACGTCGAAGAAGAGAATCCCTTTGATCTACATCTCAATAGTTTATGAAAGCAGAAAAGAAGCCCTTTTAATGACATTTCAATAGTTCATCACTGAAGAAGAGAAGCCCTTTGATCGACATCTCAACAGTTCAACATCGAAGTAGAGAAGCTCTTTGATCGACATCTCAATAATTCAACATCGAAGTAAAGAAGAGAAGCCCTTTGAACAATAAAATAACGGTTCAAGATGGAAGTAGAGAACCCCTTGATTGATATATTAACAGTTGAAGATCAAAGTAGAGAAGCCCCCTATACGAGATTTCAATAGCTCAAGATCGAAGAAAAGAAGCCCTTTGATTGACATTTCAATAGCTTATAATCAAAGTGGAGAAGCCTCCCGATCGACATCGCCATAGCTCAAGATCGAAGTACAAAAGCCCTTTAATCGACATCACAACTATTCAAGATCGAAGTGAAAAAGCCCTTCAATTGACATCCTTACAGCTCAAGATAGAACTAAGGAAGCCCTTTGATCAAACTCTTAACAGCTTAACATTGAAGTACAAAACTGCTTAAGATCAAAGTAGAGATGCCCTTTGATCGACATCTAAACAATTCAACATCAAAGCAAAAAAGCCCTTTGATCGACATTTCAACAGCTCAATCTCGAAGTAGAGAAGCTCTATGATTGACATCTAAACAGTTGAACATCAAAGTAGAAAAGAGAAGCCCTTTAATCGACAAAATAATGACTGAAAATCGAAGTGGAGAACCCTTTGATTGACATCTTAACAATTCAAGATGGAAGTAGAAAAGCCCATTGAACGAGATTTCAACAACTCAAGATCAAAGTAAAGAAGCCTTTTAATCGACATTTCAATAGCTCAAGATCAAAATGGAAAAGCCTCCCGATCGACATAGCCACTGCTCAAGATCGAAGTACAGAAGCCCTTCGATCAACATCTCAACAGTTCAAGATTGAAGTAAAAAAGCCCTTCAATCGACATCCTTATAGCTCAAGATAGAAGTAGAGAAGCCCCTTGATCAACTTCTTAACAGTTTAAGATCGAAGTTGAGATGCCCTTTGATCGACATCAAAACAATTCAACATCGTAGCAGAAAAGCCCTTTGATCGACATCTCAACAGTTCAACATCGAAGTACAGAACCCATTGTTCACAACTAAATGGCTCAAGATCGAAGTAAAGAACCCTTTAATCGGCATCTTAACATTTCAAGATCGTAGTAGAGAAGCCCTTCGAACCAGATTTCAAAAGATCAAGATCGAAGTAAAGAAGCCTTTTGATCGACATTTAAACAGCTCAAGATCGAAGTGGAGAAGCCTCACGATTGACATCGCCACAGTGCATGATCGAAGTATAGAAGCCCTTTGATCGACCTCTCAACAGTTCAAGATCGAAGTAAATAAGCCCTTCAATCGACATCGTTCCAACATATGATAGAAGTTGGGAAGCCCTTTGATCGACTTCTTAACAGCAATAGATCGAAGTACAGAACTGCTTAAGATCGAAGTAGAGACACCTTTTGCTCACATCTAAACAATTCAACATCGAAGAAAAGAGTCCCTTTGGTCGACATCTCAACAGTTAAACATGGAAGTAGAGAAGCCCTTTGGTCGACATCGCAACTGTTCAAAACTGAAGTAGAGAAGCCCTTTGGTCAACATCTCAACTGTTCAACATCGAAGCAGAGAAGCCCTTTCATCGACATCTTAACTGTTCAACATCAAAGTAGAGAAGCCCTTTTAATGACATGTCAACAAGTGAAGTTCGAAGTAAAGAGGCCCTTTGATCGACATTTCAACAGTGCATGATCACAGTAGAAAAGCACTTTTAGCAACATTTCAACAACTTAAGATTTTAGTAGGAAAGCCCTTTTCTTGCATCTCAACAGTTGAAGATCGAAGGAAAGTAGGCCTTTGATCGACATCACAACAATTCAACATTGAAGTAAAGAAGCCCTTTGATCGACATCACAACAATTCAACATTGAAGTAGAGAAGCCCTTTGATGGACATCTCAATAGTTCAAGATCGAACAAGTGAAGCCCCTTTAACGGCATTTCAGCAATTCAACATTGAAGAAGAGAAGCCCCTTGATTTACATCTCAACAATTCAACATCAAACTAGAGAAGCCCTTTAATCGACACCTCAACAGTTCAAGATCGAAGTAGAGAAACCCTTTGAACAACATTTCAACAGCTCAAGATCAAAGTAGATTAGCCTTTTGATCGACATCGCCATAGCCCAAAATTGAAGTATAGAAGCTTGTTGATCAACATCGTCGTAGCTCTAGATCGAACTCTTTGATCGACATCTTAACATTCCCTAATTCTAGTAAAGAAGCCCTTTGATCAACATCTTAATAAGTTAAGATCGAAGGAAAGAACCCTTTGATCGACATCACAACAATTCGACATTAAAGTAGAGAAGCCCTTTGATCGACATCACAACAATTCAACATTGAGGTAGAGAAGCCCTTCGATCGACATCTCAACAGTTTAAGATCGAAGAAGAGAAGCCCTTTTAACGAGATTTCGACAATTCATCATCGTAGAAGAGAAGCTCTTTGATTGACATCTCAACAATTCAAAATTAAAGTAGAGAAGCCCTTTGAACGACATTTCAACAGCTCAAGATCAAAGCAAAGAAGCCCTTTTAATGACATTTCAACAACTCAAGATCGAAGTAAAGTAGACCTTTGATCGACATTGCCATTGCTCAAGATCGAAGTAGAGAAGCCTGTTGATCGACATCTCAACAGTTCAAGATCGATGCTTTGATCGACATCTCAACTATTCAAGATCAAAGAAGAGAAACCCTTTTAACGACATTTCAACAATTCAACATCAAAGAAGAAATTCCATTTGATCGACATCTCAACAGTTTAGCATCGAAGTAGAGTTTAGCATTGAAGTAGAGAAGCCCTTTGATCGACATCACAACAGTTCAACATCGAAGTAGAGAACCCTTTAATCGACAACTAAATGGCTTAAGATCGAAGTAGAAAACCCTTTAATCGCCATCTTAACGTTTCAAGATCGTAGTTGAGAAGCCTTTTGAACCAGATTTCAATAGCTCAAGATCAAAGTAAAGAAGCCTTTTGATCGACATTTAAATAGCTCAAGATCGAAGTGGAGAAGCCTTACTATCGACATCGCCACAACACAAGATCGAAGTATAGAAGCCCTTTGATCGATCTCTCAATAGTTCAAGATCGAAGTAAATAAGCCCTTCAATCGACATCATTACAGCTCAAGATAGAAGTTGGGAAGCCCTTTGATCGACTTTTTAACAGCAACAGATCGAAGTACAAAACTGCTTAAGATCGAAGTAGAGACTCATTTTGCTCACATCTAAACAATTCAACATCGAAGTAGAGAGTCCCTTTGGTCGACATCTCAACAGTTCAACGTGGAAGTAGAGAAGCCCTTTAGTCGACATCGCAACTGTTCAAAACTGAAGCAGAGAAGCCCTTTGGTCGACATCTCAACTGTTCAACATCGAAGCAGAGAAGCCCTTTCATCGACATCTCAACTGTTCAACATCGAAGTAGAGAAGCCCTTTTAACGACATTTCAACAAGTGAAGTTCGAAGTAAAGAGGCCATTTGATCGACATTTCAACAGTGCATGATCACAGTAGAAAAGCACTTTTAGCGACATTTCAACAACTTAAGATTTTAGTAGGGAAGCCCTTTGATTGCATCTCAACAGTTGAAGATCGAAGGAAAGTAGGCCTTTGATCGACATCACAACAATTCAACATTGAAGTAAAGAAGCCTTTTGATCGACATCATAGCAATTCAACATTGAAGTAGAGAAGCCCTTTGATGGACATCTTAATAGTTCAAGATCGAACAAGAGAAGCCCCTTTAATGACATTTCAACAATTCAACATCGAAGAAGGGAAGCCCCTTGATTGACATCTTAACAGTTCAACATCAAACTAGAGAAGCCCTTTAATCGACACCTCAACAGTTTAAGATCGAAGTAGAGAAGCCCTTTGAACAACATTTCAACAGCTCAAGATCAAAGTAGATTTGCCTTTTGATCGACATCGCCGAAGCTTTAGATCGAACTCTTTGATCGACATCTTAACATTCCCTAATTCTTGTAGAGAAGCCCTTTGATCAACATCTTAACAATTTAAGATCGAAGGAAACAACCCTTTGATCGACATCACAACAATTCAACATTGAAGTAGAGAAGCCATTTGATCGACATCACAACAATTCAACATTGAGGTAAAGAAGCCCTTCGTTCGACATCTCAACAGTTTAAGACCGAAGAAGAGAAGCCCTTTTAACGAGATTTCGACAATTCATCATCGTAGAAGAGAAGCTCTTTGATTGACATCTCAACAATTCAAAATTAAAGTAAAGAAGCCCTTTGAACAACATTTCAACAACTCAAGAAAGTAAAGAAGCCCTTTTAATGACATTTCAACAACTCAAGATTGAGGTAGAGTAGACCTTTGATCGACATCGCCATTGCTCAAGATCGAAGTAGAGAAGCCTGTTGATTGACATCTCAACAGTTCAAGATTGATGCTTTGATCGACAATCTACTGTTCAAGATCAAAGAAGAGAAACCCTTTTAACGACATTTCAACAATTCAACATCGAAGAAGAGATGCCATTTGATCGACATCTCAACAGTTTAGCATCAAAGTAGAGTTTAGCATCGAAGTAGAGAAGCCCTTTGATACACATCACAACAATTCAACATTGAAGTAGAGAACCTTTGATCGACAACTAAGTGGCTCAAGATCGAAGTAGAGAACCCTTTAATAGCCATCTTAACATTTCAAGATCGTAGTAGAGAAGCCTTTTGAACCAGATTTCAATAGCTCAAGATCGGAGTAAAGAAGCTCTTTGATCGACAGTTAAATAGCTCAAGATCGAAGTGGAGAAGCCTTACTATCGACATCGCCACAGCACAAGATCGAAGTATAGAAGCCCTTTAATCGACCTCTCAACAGTTCAAGATCAAAGTAAATAAGCCCTTTAATCGACATCGTTACAACTCAAGATAGAAGTTGGGAAGCCCTTTAATCGACTTCTTAATAGCAACAAATCGAAGTACAAAACTGCTTAAGATCGAAGTAGAGACACCTTTTGCTCAAATCTAAACAATTCAACATCGAAGTAGAGAGTCCCTTTGGTCGACATCTCAATAGTTCAACGTGGAAGTAGAGAAGCCCTTTGGTCGACATTGCAACTATTCAAAACTGTAGTAGAGAAGCCCTTTGATCGATATCTCAGCTGTTCAACATCGAAGCAGAAAAGCCCTTTCATCGACATCTCAACTGTTCAACATCGAAGTAGAGAAGCCCATTTAATGACATTTCAACAAGTGAAGTTCGAAGTAAAGAGGCCCTTTGATCGACATTTCAACAGTGCATGATCATAGTAGAAAAGCACTTTTAATGACATTTCAACAACTTAAGATTTTAGTAGGGAAGCACTTTGATCGCATCTCAACAGTTGAAGATCGAAGGGAAGTAGGCCTTTGATCTACATCACAACAATTCAACATTGAAGTAAAGAAGCCCTTTGATCGACATCACAACAATTCAACATTGAAGTAGAGAAGCCCCTTGATCGACATCTCAACAGCTCAAGATCGAACAAGTGAAGCCCCTTTAACGATATTTCAACAATTCAACATCGAAAAAGAGAAGCCCCTTGATTGACATCTCAATAGTTCAACATCAAACTAAAGAAGCCCTTTAATCGACACCTCAACAGTTCAAGATCGAAGTAGAAAAGCCCTTTGAACGACATTTCAACAGCTCAAGATCAAAGTAGAATAGCCTTTTGATCGACATCGCCATAGCCCAAGATTGAAGTATAGAAGCCTGTTGATCGACATCGCCGCAGCTCTAGATCGAACTCTTTGATCGACATCTTAACATTCCCAAATTCTAGTAGAGAAGCCCTTTGATCAACATCTCAACAATTTAAGATCGAAGGAAAGAACCCTTTGATAGACATCACAACAATTCAACATTGAAGAAGAGAAGCCCTTTGATCGACATCACAAAAATTCAACATTGAGGTAGAGAAGCCCTTCGATAGACATCTCAACAGTTTAAGATCGAAGAAGAGAAGCCCTTTTAACGAGATTTCAACAATTCATCATCGTAGAAGAGAAGCCCTTTGATTGACATCTCAACAATTCAAAATTAAAGTAGAGAAGCTCTTTGAACGACATTTCAACAGCTCAAGATCAAAGTGAAGAAGCCATTTTAATGACATTTCAACAACTCAAGATCGAAGTAGAGTAGACATTTGATCTACATCGCCATTGCTCAAGATCGAAGTAGAGAAGCTTGTTGATTGACATCTCAACAGTTCATGATCGATGTAAAGAACCCTTTGATCGACATCCTAACTATTCAAGATCAAATAAGGGAAGCCCTTTTAACGACATTTCAACAATTCGACATCAAAGAAGAGATGCCATTTAATCAACATCTCAACAGTTTAGAATCGAAGTAAAGTTTAGCATCGAAGTAGAGAAGCCCTTTGATCGACATCACAAAAGTTCAACATCGAAGTAGAGAACCCTTTAATCGTCAACTAAATGGCTCAAGATCGAAGTAGAGAACCCTTTAATCAACATCTTAACATTTCAAGATCGTACTAGAGAAGCCCTTTGAACCAAATTTCAATAGCTGAAGGTCGAAGTAAAGAAGCCTTTTGATCAACATTTAAATAGCTCAAGATCAAAGTGGAGAAGCCTCACGATCGACATCGCCACAGCATAAGATCAAATTATAGAAGCCTTTTGATCGACCTCTCAACAGTTCATGATCGAAGTAAATAAGCCCTTCAATCGACATCGTTACAGCTCAAGGTAGAAGATGGGAAGCCCTTTGATCGACTTTTTAATAGCAATAGATCAAAGTATAGAACTGCTTAAGATTGAAGTAGAGATGCCTTTTGCTCACATCTAAACAATTCAACATCGAAGTAGAGAGTCCCTTTGGTCGACATCTCAACAGTTCAACGTGGAAGTAGAGAAGCCCTTTGGTCGACATCACAACTATTCAAAACTGAAGTAGAGAAGCCCTTTGATCGACATCTCAACTGTTCAACATCGAAGCAGAGAGGCCCTTTCATCGACATCTCAACCGTTCAACATCGAAGTAGAGAAACCCTTTTAACAACATTTCAACATGTGAAGTTCGAAGTAAAGAGGCCCTTTGATCGACATTTCAACAGTGCATGATCACAGTAGAAAAGCAATTTTAATGACATTTCAACAACTTAAGATTTTAGTAGGGAAGCCCTTTGATCGCATCTCAAAAGTTGAAGATCGAAGGAAAGTAGGCCTTCGATCGACATCGCAACAATTTAACATTGAAGTAAAGAAGCCCTTTGATCGACATCACAACAATTTGACATTGAAGTAGAGAAGCCCTTTGATCGACATCTCAATAGTTCAAGATCGAACAAGAGAAGCCCCTTTAATGACATTTCAACTATTAAATATCGAAGAAGAGAAGCCCCTTGATTGACATTTCAATAGTTCAACATTAAACTAGAGAAGCCCTTTAATCGACACCTCAACAATTCAAGATCGAAGCAGAGAAGCCCTTTGAACGACATTTCAACAGCTCAAGATCAAAGTAGATTCGCCTTTTGATCGACATCGCCACAGCCCAAGATTGAAGCATAGAAGCCTATTGATCAACATCGCCACAGCTCTAGATCGAACTCTTTAATCGACATCTTAACATTCCCTAATTCTAGTAGAGAAGCTCTTTGATCCACATCTCAACAATTTAAGATCGAAGCAAAGAACCCTTTGATCAACATCACAACAATTCAACATCGAAGTAGAGAAGCCCTTTGATCGACATCACAACAATTCAACATTGAGGTAGAGAAGCCCTTGGATCGACATGTCAACAGATTAAGATCGATGAAGAGAAGCCCTTTTAACAAGATTTCGACAATTCATCATCGTAGATGTGAAGCCCTTTGATTGACATCTCAACAATTCAAAATTAAAGTACAGAAGCCCTTTGAACGACATTTCAATAGCTCAAGATTAAAGTAGAGAAGCCCTTTTAATAACATTTCAACAACTTAAGATCGAAGTATAGTAGACCTTTGATCGACATCGCCATTGCTCAAGATCGAAGTAGAGAAGCTTGTAGATCGACATCTCAACAGTTCAAGATCGATGTGAAGAACCCTTTAATCGACATCTCAACTGTTCCAGATCAAAGAAGAGAAGCCCTTTTAATGACATTTCAACAATTCAATATCGAAGAAGAGATGCCATTTAATCGACATCTCAACAGTTTAGCGTCGAAGTAGAGTTTAGCATTAAAGTAGAGAAGCCCTTTTATCGACATCACAACAGTTCAACTTCAAAGTAGAGAAGCTCTTTGATCGACATATCAACAGTTCAACATCGAACTAAAGAAGGTCTTGTAACGATATTTCAACAGGTAAAGTTCGAAGTAAAGAAGCCCTTTGATTCACATTTCAACAGTTCAAGATCGAAGTAGAGAAGCCATTTGAATGACATTTCAACAGCTCAAGATCGAAGTAGAGTAGCCCTTTGATCGACATCGCCACAACTCAAGATCGAAGTATAGAAGCCTGTTGATCGACATCATTGTGGTTCTAGATCGAACCCTTTGATCGACATCATAACATTCCCTGATTCCAGTTGAAAAGCCCTTTGATCAACATCGCCACAGCCTACATCCGAAGTAGAGAAGCCCTTTCATCAACATCTCAACAGTTCATGATCGAAGTAAAGAACCCTTTGATCGACATATCAACTGTTTAAGATTGAAGAAGAGAAACCCTTTTAACAACATTTCAACAATTCAACATCCATAGAAGAGAAGCTATTTAATCGACAACTCAACAATTTAACATCGAAGTAGAGAAGCCCTTTGATCGACATCTCAATAGTTCAAGACCGAAGAAGAGAAGCCCTTTTAACGACATTTCTACAATTCATCATCGAAGAAGAGAAGCCCTTTAATGTATATCTCAACAATTCCACATCGAAGTGGAGAAGTCCTTTGATCGACATCTCAACTGTTCAAGATTGAAGTAAAGAAGCCCCTTGAATGACATTTCAATAGCTCAAGATAGAAGTAGATTAGCCCTTTGATCGACATCTCCACAGCTCAAGATTGAAGTAGAGAAGCCTATTGATCGACATCTCTTCAGCTCTAGATCGAGCCCTTTGATTGACATCTTAACATTCCCTGATTCAAGATGAGAAGCCATTTCATCAACATCGCCACAGCCCACAATCGAAGTAAAGAAGCCCTTTAAACAAGATTTTAACAGTTCAAGATCGAAGTAGGGAAGCCCTTTAACGACACTTCAACAGCTCTAGATCGAAGTAGAGAAGCCCATTGATCGACATCTCAAAAGTTAAATATCAAAGTAAAGAAGCCCATCAATCGACATCTCAGCAGTTCAAGATCGAAGTAAAGAAGCCCTTTGAACAACATTTCAATAGCTAAAGATCGAAGTACAGAAGCCTATTGATCGACATCTCAACAGTTCAAGATGAAAGTAAAGATGCCCTTCGATCGACATCCTTACAACTCAAGATAGATGTAGGGAAGCCCTTTGATCGATTTCTTAACTGCTCAAGATCAAAGTACAGAATAGATTTGGTCGTCATTTCAATTGCTCGAGATCGAAGCAGAGATGCCCATTAATCGACATATAAGCAATTCAACATCGAAGTAGAGAAGCCCTTTGATTGACTTCTCAACAGTTCAAGATCATGGAAGAGAAGCCCTTTTAATGGCATTTCAACAGTTCAACATCGTAGTAGAGAAGCCTTTTGATTGACATCTCAATAGTTCAAAATCGAAGTAGAAAAGCCTTTTAAACAACATTTCAACAGCTCAAGATCAAAGTAGAGAAGCCCCTTGAACGACATTTCAATAACTCAAGATCAAAGTACAGTAGACCTTTGATCGACATTGCCATAACTCAAGATCGAAGGAGAGAAGCCTGTTGGTCGACATCTCAACAATTCAACATCGAAGAAGAGATGCCCTTTAATCGACATCTCAACAGTTTAGCATCGAAGTAGAGGAGCCCTTTGATCAACACATCTACAGTTCAACGTCGACGTAGAGAAGCCCTTTTAACGTCATTTTAATAGGTGAAGTTCGAAGTAAAGAATGTTGGGGTTTATGCCCTAAAATCCAATTTATTGGCATGTCATAAATAATTAAATTGTTTAATTATATGAGACTATCTTTAAATGAATTAATGGGACATTATCTTAGTTCATGAGATGCATTATATGCGATTTATGCGATTTAGTCACAGAAGATGTAAATCACAAGTTCCTTGTAAACTCAAAATGTAGTTCGTAGTCGGTGATGAAATTGGGCATTTCATCTGCGAAGACTATAACATATCAATTAAGATGATTTGTCTTGATCATGGTAGTGGAGACTTCTAGTTGGTATGTTGATATGTTTTAAGAGTTAAGACATATTGAACTGAATCGCTGTGAGATTTATTTTTCTCCTAATGACTGTCAAATGAATAATAAATCTCACGACTTTTATTTACATAAACTCTAAATCCTGAGAGAATAATAGACCTGATCATGAGATGTAGGTTGCTTTGATATATCAGGAGTGAGATCTATTAGTTACGGTCAAAACCTTAGTATGTTGGACAGCCGCATTTGGTGTTGATGGAACATATATTCTCAAGATGGAATTCATAATCTCTTAACGGAGATATAAAATATTCCCTTGAAATAAGTTTAATGGGTTTAATTATTCAGAGAGTTGAGCTCAACCACTTTAGTAAAGAGTTACTAAAGTATATATTTATGAAATTGGATTTCATAAATATATGATGAATAACATAAAGAATTAAATCAGGTACTCAAGAATTAAGATGTAGTAATATTTAAAGTGGTAGTCTATATTCATGACTTTGTATTACTACGAATATTTTAATGAAGGGATTGCATGTATAATAAAGTCTTGGGATATAATTTATAGATAAGGCCTAGAATGCAACTATATTTATATAGTGGTATTAAATATAGTTAATGGTAACTTTGGACTTGTCAAGTGTTGACAGAAAAACCCATGGCCCATTGGAGCTAGTGTTTTATTGGAATGGCCCAAAAGGCTAGCCCAATTAGATAATCAGTTATATATAAGGAGAGAAACACACAGAACTTCAAGGAAGGTTTTTCAAAAGTCTTTTTCATAAGTGTTTTTCATTATGATCAGACTTAGAATGAAATGGTTTGTATTTGAGTGTTGGACACACTTCTATTCTATCATTGGAAACCAATTGAGAGACCACACTTCTTGGGCATTAAGTGGAATTGGAGTGAAGATTGAGAGTCTTCCCAAGTACTTCTATTCAGATTGTTCTGAATTTCACTGCTCCAAGATACGCTTTCTTGTTCTCTAATTCTAAAACTTACATAGTGCATGTTATCGATTGTGTATGAAGTAGATCCGTTAAATTTACGCTGCGTATGTTTTGTATGTAATACAAACACGTGATTTTCCAAAAAAAGAAGCCCTTTGATTGACATTTCAACAGTTCAAGATCGAAGTAAAGAAGCCATTTGAATGATATTTCAACAACTCAAGATCGAAGTAGAGTAGCCCTTTGATTGACATCGCCACAACTCAAGATCGAACTATAAAAGCCTGTTGATCAACATCATCGTAGCTCTAGATCGAACCCTTTGGTCGACATCTTAACATTCCCTGATTCCAGTTGAGAAGCACTTTGATCCACATCGCCTCAACCTACATTCGAAGTGGAGAGGCCCTTTAATCAACATCTCAACAGTTCAAGACCGAAGGAAAGACCCTTAGATCGAAGTAAAGAACCCTTTGATCGACATATCAATTTTTAAGATCGAACAAGAGAAGCCTTTTTAACGACATTTTGACCACTCAATATCAATAGAAGAGAAGTCATTTGCTCGACAACTAAACAGTTTAATATCGAAGTAGAGAAGCCCTTTGATTGACATCTCAACAGTTCAAGATCGAAGAATAGAAGCACTTTTAACGACATTTCTATAGTTCATCATCGACATTTCAACAGCTAAAGATCAAATTAGAGAAGCCCATTGATCGACATCTCAACTGTTCATGATGAAAGCAAAGCTGCCCTTCGATCGACATCCTAACATTTTAAGATAGAAGTAGGGAAGCCCTTTGATCGAGGTCGCAACAGTTCAAGATCAATGTAAAGAAGCCCTTCGATGGACATCCTTACAGCTCAAGATAGAATATGGGAATCCCTTTGATTGATTTCTCAACTGCTCAAGAACGAAGTACAAAGTAGATTGGATAGTAATTTCAATTGCTCAAGATCGAAGCAGAGATGCCTATTAATTGACTTATAAGCAATTCAACATCAAAGTAGAGAAGCTCTTTGATTGACATCTCAACAATTCAACATCGTAGAAGAGAAGCCCTTTTAATGGTATTTCAACATCTCAACATCATAGAAGAAAAGCCTTTTGATTGACATCTCAACAGCTCAAAATCGTAGAAGAAAAGCAAAATCGAAGTAGAGAAGCCCTTTGAATGACATTTCAATAGCTCAAGATCAAACTAGAAATGCCCCTTGAACGACATTTCAACAACTCAATATCCAAGTACAGTAGACCTTTGATCTACATCGCCACTGTTCAAGATCGAAGTAGAGAAGCCTTTTGATCGACATCTCAACAATTCAAGATCAATGTAAAGAACCCCTTGATCGACCTCTTAACTGTTCAAGATCGAAGAAGAGAAGCCATTTTAATGACATTTCAATAATTCAACATCGAATAAGAGATTCCCTTTGATCGAGATCTCAACAGTTTAGCATCGAAGTAGAGAAGCCCTTTGATCAACATCACACAGTTCAACATCGAAGTAGAGAATCCCTTTGATCGACACATCAAAAGTTCAACATTGAAGTAGAAAAGCCCTTTTAATGACATTTCAATAGGTGAAGTTCGAAGTAAAGAAGCCCTTTGATCGACAATTCCACAGTTCAAGATTAAAGTAGAGAAGCCCTTTGAACGACATTTCAATAGCTCCAGATCGAAGAAGAAAAGCCCTTTGATCGGCATTTCAATAGCTCAAGATTGAGGTGGAGAAGCCTAACAAACAACATCATCACAACTCAAGATCGAAGTACAGAAGCCCTTTGATCGACATTTCAATAGTTCATGATCGTAGTAGAGAAGCCTTTTTACCTACATTTCAACAACTCAAGATTTTAGTAAGGAATCCCTTTGATCAACATCTCAACAGTTAAATCTCAATGTAAGGAAGCCCTTTGATCGACATCTCAACTGTTCAAGATCGAAGTAAAGAAGCCCCTTGAACGTCATTTCAATAGCTCAAGATCGAAGTAAAGTAGCCCTTTGATCGACATCTCCAAAGCTCAATATCGAAGTAGAGAAGCCTGTTAATCGACATCGCCACCGCTCTAGATCGAACCCTTTGATTGACATCTTAACATTCCCTGATTCAAGACGAGAAGCCCTTTCATCAACATCACCACAGCCCACAAACGAAGTAGAGAAGCCCTTTGACCTAGATCTTAACAGTTCAAGATCGAAGTAGAGAAGCCTTTTAAACGACACTTCAACAGCTCAAGATCGAAGTAGAGAAGCTGATTGATCGACATCTCAAAAGTTAAATATCAAAGTAAAGAAGCCCATCGATCGACATCTTAGTAGTTCAAGATCGAAGTTGAGAAGACCTTTGAACGACATTTCAACAGCTAAAGATCAAAGTAGAGAAGCCCATTGATCGACATATCAACTGTTCAAGATAAATGCAAAGCTACCCTTTGATCGACATCCTTGCAGCTCAAAAAAAAAGTAGGGAAGCCCTTTGATGGAGGTCGCAACAGTTCAAGATCAATGTAGAGAAGCCCTTCGATGGACATCCTTACAGCTCAAGATAAAAGATGGGAATCCCTTTGATTGATTTGTCAACTGCTTAAGATCGAAGTACAAAGTAGATCGGATAGTAATTTCAATTGCTCAAGATCGAAGCATAGATGCCCATTAATCGACATATAAGCAATTCAACATCGAAGAAGAAAAGCACTTTGATGGACATCTCAATAGTTCAACATCGTAGAAGAGAAGCCCTTTTAATGGTATTTCAACAGCTCAACATCATAGAAGAAAAGCCCTTTGACTGACATCTCAATAGCTCAAAATCGTAGAAGAGAAGCAAAATCGAAGTAGAGAAGCCCTTTGAACGACATTTCAACAGCACAAGATCAAAGTAGAAATGCCCCTTGAACGACATTTCAACAACTCAAGATCCAAGTACAATAAACCTTTGATCGACATCGCCACTGCTCAAGATTGAAGTAGAAAGGCCTTATGATCGACATCTCCATAATTCAAGATCAATGTAAAGAACCCCTTGATCGACCTCTCAACTGTTCAAGATAGAAGAAGTGAAGCCCTTTTAATGACATTTCAATAATTCAACACCGAATAAGAGATGCCCTTTAATCGACATCTCAACAGTTTAGCATCGAAGTAGAGAAGCCCTTTGATCGACATCACAACAATTCAACATTGAAGTAAAGAAGCCCTTTGTTTGACACATCAACAGTTCAACATCGAAGTAGAGAAGCCCTTTTAACGACATTTCTGTAGGTGAAGTTTAAAGTAAAGAATCCCTTTGATCGACATTTCAATAGTTCAAGATCGAAGTAGAAAAGCCCTTTGAACAACATTTCAACAGCTCAAGATCGAAGTAGAGTAGCCCTTTTAACGACATTTCTATAGTTCATCATCAAAAAAGAGAAGCCCTTTAATTTACTACTCAACAGTTCAACATCCAAGTAGAGAAGCCCTTTGATCGACATTTCAACAGCTCAAGATCAAAGTAAAGAAGCCCCTTGAATGACATTTCAACAACTCAAGATCGAAGTAGAGAAGCCTGTTGATCGACATCTCAACAGTTTAAGATCGATGTAAAGAGCCCTTTGATCGACATCTCAACTGTTCAAGATCGAAGAAGAGAAGCCCTTTTAATGACATTTCAACAATTCAACATCGAAGAAGAGATGCCCTTTCATTGACCTCTCAATAATTTAGCATCGAAGTAGAGAAGCCCTTTGATCGACATCACAACAATTCAACATTGAAGTAGAGAAGCCCTTTGTTTGACACATCAACAGTTCAACATCGAAGTAGAGAAGCCCTTTTAACGACATTTCTGTAGGTGAAGTTTGAAGTAAAGAATCCCTTTGATCGACATTTCAACAACACAAGATCAAAGTAGAAATGCCCCTTGAACGACATTTCAACAACTCAAGATCCAAGTACAATAGACCTTTGATCGACATCGCCACTGCTCAAGATTGAAGTAGAAAGGCCTTATGATCGACATCTCCATAATTCAAGATCAATGTAAAGAACCCCTTGATCGACCTCTCAACTGTTCAAGATAGAAGAAGTGAAGCCCTTTTAATGACATTTCAATAATTCAACACCGAATAAGAGATGCCCTTTAATCGACATCTCAACAGTTTAGCATCGAAGTAGAGAAGCCCTTTGATCGACATCACAACAATTCAACATTGAAGTAGAGAAGCCCTTTGTTTGACACATCAACAGTTCAACATCGAAGTAGAGAAGCCCTTTTAACGACATTTCTGTAGGTGAAGTTTGAAGTAAAGAATCCCTTTGATCGACATTTCAATAGTTCAAGATCGAAGTAGAAAAGCCCTTTGAACAACATTTCAACAGCTCAAGATCG
The DNA here is from genome assembly GCA_032878915.1 of Castanopsis chinensis. NCBI lineage: Eukaryota > Viridiplantae > Streptophyta > Magnoliopsida > Fagales > Fagaceae > Castanopsis > Castanopsis chinensis. Next base: position 3,132,117 of record JAVQMG010000116.1, read on the forward strand.
AAGTAGAGTAGCCCTTTTAACGACATTTCTACAATTCATCATCAAAAAAGAGAAGCCCTTTAATTTACTACTCAACAGTTCAACATCAAAGTAGAGAAGCCCTTTGATCGACATTTCAACAGCTCAAGATCAAAGTAAAGAAGCCCCTTGAATGACATTTCAACAACTCAAGATCGAAGTAGAGAAGCCTGTTGATCGACATCTCAACAGTTTAAGATCGATGTAAAGAGCCCTTTGATCGACATCTCAACTGTTCAAGATCGAAGAAGAGAAGCCCTTTTAATGACATTTCAACAATTCAACATCAAAGAAGAGATGCCCTTTCATTGACCTCTCAATAATTTAGCATCGAAGTAGAGAAGCCCTTTGATCGACATCACAACAATTCAACATTGAAGTAGAGAATCCCTTTGTTTGACACATCAACAGTTCAACATCGAAGTAGAGAAGCCCTTTTAACGACATTTCTATAGGTGAAGTTTGAAGTAAAGAATCCCTTTGATCGACATTTCAATAGTTCAAGATCGAAGTAGAAAAGCCCTTTGAACAACATTTCAACAGCTCAAGATCGAAGTAGAGTAGCCCTTTTAACGACATTTCTATAGTTCATCATCAAAAAAGAGAAGCCCTTTAATTTACTACTCAACAGTTCAACATCAAAGTAGAGAAGCCCTTTGATCGACATTTCAACAGCTCAAGATCAAAGTAAAGAAGCCCCTTGAATGACATTTCAACAACTCAAGATCAAAGTAGAGAAGCCTGTTGATCGACATCTCAACAGTTTAAGATCGATGTAAAGAGCCCTTTGATCGACATCTCAACTGTTCAAGATCAAAGAAGAGAAGCCCTTTTAATGACATTTCAACAATTCAACATCGAAGAAGAGATGCCCTTTCATTGACCTCTCAATAATTTAGCATCGAAGTAGAGAAGCCCTTTGATTGACATCACAACAATTCAACATTGAAGTAGAGAAGCCCTTTGTTTGACACATCAACAGTTCAACATCGAAGTAGAGAAGCCCTTTTAACGACATTTCTGTAGGTGAAGTTTGAAGTAAAGAATCCCTTTGATCGACATTTGAATAGTTCAAGATCGAAGTAGAGAAGCCCTTTGAACAACATTTCAACAGCTCAAGATCGAAGTACAGTAGCCCTTTTCACGACATTTCTACAGTTCATCATCAAAGAAGAGAAGCCCTTTAATTTACTACTCAACAGTTCAACATCAAAGTAGAGAAGCCCTTTGATCGACATCTCAACTGTTCAAGATCGAAGTAGTGAAGCCCCCTTAAAGACATTTCAATAACTCAAGATCGAAGTAGGGTAGCCCTTTGATTGACATCTCTACAGCTCAAGATCGAAGTAGAGAAGCCTATTGATTGACATCGCCTAAGCTCTAGATTGAACCCTTTGATTGCCATCTTAACAATTCGAGATCGAAGTAAAGAACCCTTTGATCGACATAACAACTATTTAAGATCGAAGAAGAGAAACTCTTTTAACGACATTTCGACAATTCAACATCGATAGAAGAGAAGCCATTTGATCGACAACTCAACTGTTTAACAACGAAGTAGAAAAGCCCTTTTAACTACAATTCAACATCGAAGAAGAGATGCCCTTTGATCGACATCTCAATAGTTTAGCATCGAAGTAGAGAAGCCCTTGATCAACATCACAACAGTTTAACATCGAAGTTGGGAAGCCCTTTGATCGACACATCAACAGTTCAACAACGAAGTATAGAAGCCCTTTTAACGACATTTCAATAGGTGAAGTTCGAAGTAAAGAAGCCCTTTGATCGACATTTCAACAGTTCAAGAACGAAGTAGAGAAGCACTTTGAACGAAATTTCAACAGTTCCAGGTCAAAGAAGAGAAGCCCTTTATCAGCATTTCACTAGCTCAAGCTCGAAGTGGAAAAGCCTAACAATCGATATCACCATAGCACAAGATCGAAGTACAAAAGCCCTTTTATCATCATTTCAACTGTCCATGATCGCAGTAGAGAAGTGATTTTAACGACATTTCAATAACTCAAGATTTTAGTAGGAAAGCCCTTTGATCGACATCTCAACAGTTCAAGATCGAAGTAAAGAAGGCCTTTGATCTACATTTCAACAACTCAAGATCGAAATGGAGAAGCCTTACGATCGAAATTGCCATAGCTAAAGCTCAAAGTACAGAAGCCCTTTGATCGACATCTCAACAGTTCAAGATCGAAGTATAAAAGCCCATTGATCGACTTCTTAGTAGCTAAAGATCGAAGTACAGAACTGCTTAAGATTGAAGTAGAGATGCCCTTTAATCGACATCTAAACAATTCAACATCGAAGTAGAGAAGCCCGTTGATCAACATCTCAAAACTTCAACATCAAAGTAGAGAAACCCTTTTATCGACATCTCAACTATTCAACAACGAAGTAATGAACCCTTTTGATTGACATCTCAACTGTTCAACATTGAAGTAGAAAAGCCCTTTGATCGACATCTCAACAATTCAACATTGGAGTAGAGAAGTCCTTTGATCGACATCTCAACAGTTCAAGATCAATCAAGAGAAGCCCTTTTAATGACATTTCAACAGTTCAACGTCGAAGAAGAGAAGCCCTTTGATTGATATCCCAACAGTTCAACATCAAAGTAGAGAAGCCCTTCAATTGACACCTCAACAGTTCAAGATCGAAGTAGAGAAGCCCTTTGAACGACATTTCAACCGCTCAAGATCGAAGTAGAGTAGCCCTTTGATCGACATCTTAACATTCCCTAATCCCAGTTGAGGAGCACTTTAATCCACATTACCACAGCCCACAATCGAAGTAGAGAAGCCCTTTGATCAACATCTCAACATTTCAAGATCGAAGTAAAGAACCCCTTGATCGACATATCAACTATTTAAGATCAAAGAAAAAAAGCCCTTTGAACGACATTTCAACAATTCAACATCTATAGAATTGAAGCCCTTTGATCAACAACTCAACAGTTTAACAACGAAGTAGAAAAGCCTTTAGATCGACATCTCAACATTTCAAGATCAAAGAAAAGAAGCCCTTTTAACGACATTTCTTCAGTTCATCATCGAAGAAGAGAAGCCCTTTAATTTACATCTCAATAGTTCAACATCGAAGTAGAGAAGCCCTTTGATCAACATCTCAACCGTTCAAGATCGAAGTAAAGAACCCCTTGATCGACATATCAACTGTTTAAGATAAAGGGAGAGAAGCCCTTTTAACGACATTTCAACAATTCAACATCTATAGAATTGAAGCCCATTGATCAACAACTTAACAGTTCAACATCGAAGTAGAGAAGCCTTTTGATCAACATCTCAACATTCCAAGATCAAAGAAAAGAAGCCCATTTAACGACATTTCTACAGTTCATCATCGAAGAAGAGAAGCCCTTTAATTTATATCTCAACAGTTCAACATCGAAGTAGAGAAGCCCTTTGATCGACATCTCAACAATTCAAGACTGAAGTAGAGAAGCCCATGAACGACATTTCAACAACTCAAGATCGAAGAAGAGTAGCCCTTTGATCAACATCAGTACAGCTCAAGATCGAAGTAGAGAAGCCTGTTGATCGACATTGCCCACAGCTCTAGATCGAACCCTTTGATTATTGACATCTTAACATTCCCTAATTCAAGATGAGAAGCCCTTTCATCAACATCGCCACAGCCCATAATTAAAGTGGGGAAGCCCTTTGACCGAGATCTCAAGAGTTCAAGATCGAAGTAGAGCAGCCCTTCGAATGACATCTCAATAGCTCACGATCAAAGTAGAGATGCCCGTTGATCGACATCTTAACAGTTAAATATCAAAGTAAAGAAGCCCTTCGATTGACATCCTTACAGCTCAAGATTGAAGTAGGGAAGCCCTTTGATCGATTTCTCAATAGCTAAAAATTGAAGTACAGAAGAGCTTTGGTCATAATTTCAACTGCTCAAGATCAAAGCATAGATGCTCTTTAATCGACATCTAACCAATTCAACATCGAAGTAGAGATGCCCTTTGATCGACATCTCAACAGTTCTACATTGAAGTCAAGAAGCCCATTGATCGACATCTCAACTGTTAAAGATCAAAGAAGAGAAGCCCTTTTAATGACATTTTAGCAGTTCAACATCGAAGAAGTGAAGTACTTCGATTGACATCTCAACATTTGAACATCAGAGTAGGGAAGCCCTTTGATCTACATCTCAACTGTTCAAGAACGAAGAAGAGAAGCCCTTTTAATGACATTTCAAAAGTTCAACATCTATGAAGAAAAGCTCTTTGATCAACATCTCAATAGTTCAACATCGAAGTTGAGAAGCCATTTGATTGACATTTCAATAGTTCAAGATCAAGGAAGAGAAGCACTTTTAATGACATTTCAACAAGTGAAGTTCGAAGTAAAGAAGCCTTTGATCGACATCTCAGCAGTTCAAGATCGAAGTTGAGAAACCAACATTTCAACAACTCAAGATCAAAGTAGAGTAGCCCTTTGATCAACATACCACAGCTTAAGATCAATGTAGAGAAGCCTGTTGATCGACATTGCCACTACTCAAGATCGAACCCTTTGATCAACATCTTCACAATCAAGATCGAAGTAGAGAAGCCCTTTGATCGACATCCCAACAGTTCAAAATCGAAGTAAAAAAGCCCTTCAATTGACATCCTTAAAGCTCAAGAAAGAAGTAGGGAAGCCCTTTGATCGACATTTTAATTGCTCAAGATCAAAGTACAGAACTACTAAAGATCAAACTAGAGATGCTCTTTAAACGACATCTAAGCAATTCAACATCGAAGTAGAGAAGTCCTTTGATCGACATCTCAACAGTTAAAGATCAAAGAAGAGAAGCCCTTTTAACAACATTTTAATAGTTCAACATTGAAGAAGAGAAGCCCTTTGATTGACATCACAACAGTTCAACGCCGAAGCAGGAAAACAGTTTGATCGACATCTCAACAGTTGAACATCGATGTAGAGAAGCCCTTTGATGAACATCGATGTAGAGAAGCCCTTTGATCTACATCTCAACAATTCAAGCACGAAGAAAAGAAGCCCTTTTAATGACATTTCAACATTTCAACATCGAAGAAGAGAAGCCCCTTGATCTGCATCTCAACGGTTCAACATCAAAGTAGAGAAGCCCTTTGATCGACCTCTCAACAGTTCAACATTGAAGTAGAGAAGCCCTTTGATCGACATATCAACAGTTCAACATCGAAGTAAAGAAGCCCTTTTAACTACATTTCAACAGGTGAAGTTCGAAGTAAAGAAGTGATGCAAATCAAGGAGCTGGACATGCTGATCATACACATGGAAATGGAGTTCAATTTGTACATGACCCTTTATCACTTCCTAGTGGCCCAATTACAAGACTTAGAGCTAAACATTTTAAGGAAGCACTAAATGGGCTAGTCCAAGAGAGTTGGGCTGATTTTGAAAAGACCAAGATGAGCTCAAATAATAATCAAGGCTTAGTCCATGTCATCAAAGCAATACCTAGCATGGTCTGACCATTAAAGGGTGTTAAAATACATTAAATCTAGTCATTTAGCTATGTTTGACTGTCTTTATAAGTCCAAGAATCCAAAAAAACGTGGGAACCTGTTTAGGTTAATTTTTGTGCTATTTTTAAAGCTGTAATTATGACTTTGCCTATTCTTGGAGGGTTGTTCCAGGTATATAAATGGGTAGTACGAATTTTAAATCCAGTTTTTGGTTTTCAGAAAATTATTCTCCTTGTGAGGTCTTGTGTTCCCCTTGGTTCTTAAAAGAACTCTTAAACTTATCAAGTTAATCTTGTGGCGTTCAAACAACCAAACTTATCACCTTGATTCATGAGAGTTTCTTAGGATTTCTTGGTGTGGCGTTTCAATCCATTATAGTCTTGGTTTTTCATCGGGTTAGGTGATGGGTCAAGGCTCAACAAATCTTGTCTACACAATCTTGGGGTTCCAAACCATCATTGTTATCGGGTTTCATCACAATTGTTGGTGGAGTTCATATCAAGAAGCCCTTTCATTGACATTTCAACAGTTCAAGATCGAAATAGAGAAGCCCTTTGATCAACATTTCAATAGCTCAAGATCGAAGTAGAGAAGTCTAACGATCGACATCGCCACATCTTAAGATTTAATTACAAAAACCCTCAGCAGCTCTTGATCAAAGTAAAAAGGCCCTCCAATCGACATCCTTACAGCTCAAGATAGAAGGAGGGAAGCCCTTTGATCGACTTCTTAACAAGTCAAGATCGAAATACTAAACTGCTTAAGTTCGAAGTAGAGATGCCATTTGATCGAAATCTGAACAATTCAACATCGAAGTAGAGAAGCCCTTTGATTGACATCTCAACAGTTAAAGATCGAAGAAGAGAAGTCCTTTTAACAACATTTCAATAGTTCAACCTCGAAGAAGAGAAGCCCTTTGATTGACACCTCAACAATTTAGCATCGAAGTAGAGAAACCTTTTGATCGACATCTCAACAGTTGAACATTGAAGATGAGGAGCCCTTTGATCTACATCTCAACAATTCAAGAATGAAGAAGAGAAGCCCCTTTTAACGACATTTCAATAGTTCAACATCGAAGTAGAGAAGCCCTTTAACTGACATCTCAACAAATCAATATTGAAGTAGAGTAGCCCTTTGATCGACATCTCAACAATTCAAGATCAAAGTAAAGAATTCCTTGATCCATTTCTCAACAGTTCACGATCAAAGTAGAGAAGCCCTTTGAATGACATTTCAATAGCTCAAGATCGAAGTAGAGATGCCCTTTGATTAACATCTCAACAGTTCAAGATCGAAGAAAAGAAGCCCTGTGATTGACATCCTTACAGCTCAAGATAGAAGTAGGAGAGCCATTTGATCGACATTTCAACAGCTCAAGATCATAGGAGAGTTGCCCTTTGATCAACATCTCAACTATTTAAGATCAAAGTAAAGAAGCCCTTCGATCGACATATTTACAGCTCAAGATAGAAGTAAGGAAGCCTTTTGATCAATTTCTCAACTGCTCAGATCGAAGTATAAAGAAGCTTTGATCGTAATTTCAACTGCTCAAGATCAAAGTAGATATGCCTGTTAATCGACATCTAAACTGTTCAACATCGAAGTAGAGAAGCCCATTGATCCACATCTCAACAGCTCAACATTGAAGTAGAGAAGCCCTTTAATCAACATCTCAGCAGTTCAAGATCGAAGTAGAAAAGCCCTTTGAACGACATTTCAATAGCTAAAGATCGAAGTAAAGATGCCCTTTGATCGACATCTCAATAGTTCAAGATGAAAGTAAAGAGGCCCTTCGATCGACATACTTACAACTCAAGAATGAAGTTGGAAAGCCCTTTGATCGACATTTCAATAGCTCAAGATCGAAGTAGAGAAGCCCTTTGATCGACATCTCAAGAGTTCAATATCATAGTAAAGAAGCCCTTCGATCGACATATCAACAGTTCAACATCAAAGTAGAGAAGTCCTTTTAATGACATTTCAATAGGTGAAGTTCGAAGTAAAGAAGCCCTTTGATCGACATTTCAACAGTTTATGATCGAAGTAGAGAAGCCACTTGATCAATGTTTCAATAGCTCAAGATCGAAGTGGAGAAGCCAGACGATCGACATCGCTACAGCTCAAGATCGAAGTACAAAAGCCATTTGATTGACATCTCAACTGTTCAAGATCGAAGTAAAAAGGCCCTTCAATCGACATCCTTACAGCTCAAGACAGAATTAGGGAAGCCCTTTTATTGACTTCTTAACAGCTCAAGATCAAAGTAGAGATGCCCTTTGATCGACATGTAAACAATTCAACAACTAAGTAGAGAAGCCCTTTGATCGACATCTCAACAGTCAAAGATCGAAGAAGAGAAGCCCTTTTAACGAGATTTCAATAGTTCAACATCGAAGAAGAGAAGCCCTTTGATTGACATCTCAATAGTTCAACACCGAAGTAGAGAAGCCTTTTGATCGACAACACCACAACCCAAAATCGAAGTAGAGAAGACCTTTCATCGACATCTCAACATTTCAAGATCAAAGTAAAGAACCCTTTGATCGACATCTCAACTGTTCAAGATTAAAGAAGAGAAGCCCTTATATCAACATCTTAAATTCAAGATCAAAGTAAAGAACCCTTTAATTAGAATCTCAACTGTTCAAGATCAAAGAAGAGAAGCCCTTTGTTCGACATCTCAGCAGTTTAACGTCAAACTAGAGAAGCCCATTGATCGACATCACAACAGTTTCACATCAAAGTAGAGAAACCCTTTGATCGACATCTCAACAGTTCAACATCAAAGTAAAGAAGCCCTATTGACGATATTTCAACACGTGAAGTTCAAAGTAAAGAAACCCTTTATCGACATTTCAACTGTTCAAGATCGTAGTAGAGAAGCCCTTTGAATGACATTTCAACAGCTCAAGATAGAAGTCTAGACGCCCTTTGATCATCATTTCAGTAGCTCAAGATCTAAGTGGCAAAGCCTAATGATTGACATCGCCACAACTCAAAATCGAAGTACAGAGGCCATTTGACCGAAATCTCAACAGTTCAAGGTCGAAGTAAAAAAGCCCAGTAATTGACATCCTTACAACTCAAGATTGAAGTATGGAAGCCCTTTGATCGACTTCTTAACAGCTTAAGATCGAAGTACAGAACTGCTCGAGATTGAAGCAAGAATGCCCTTTGATCGACATCTAAACAATTCAACAATGAAGAAGATAACCCCTTTGATCGACATCTCAATAGTTTAACATCAATGTAGAGAAGCCCTTTGATCGATAACACAATAGTTCAATGTTGAAGTAGAGAAACCCTTTGATCGACATCTTAACAATTCAACATCGAAGTAGAAAAGCCCTTTTGTCGACATTTCAACAGGTGAAATTCTAAGAAAAGAAACCCTTTCACTGACATTTTAGCAGTTCAAGATCCAAGTAGAGAAGACCTTTGAATGACATTTCAGCAATTCAAGATAGAAGTAGAGAAGCCCTTCGATCGTCATTTCTGCAGCTCAAGATCGAAGTGGAGAAGCCTAACGATCGACATTGCCATAGCTCAAGATCGAAGTATAGAAGCCATTTGATCGACATCTCAACAGTTCAAGATCAAAGTAAAAAAGCCCAACAATCGACATCCTTACATACCAAGATAGAAGTGGGGAAGCCCTTTGATCAACTTCTTAACAGCTCAAGATCGAAGTATAGAATTGCTCAAGATCGAAGTAGAGATGCCATTCGATTGACATCAAAACAATTCAACATCGAAGAAAAGAAGCCCTTTGATCGACATCTCAACAGTTCAAGATTGAAGAAGAGAAGCCATTTCATTGACATCCCAACAGTTAAACATTAAAGAAGAGAAGCCCTTTGATCGACATCCCAACAGCTAAACATTGAAGAAAAGAAGCCCTTTGATCAACATCTCAACAGTTAAACATCGAAGCAGAAAACCCCTTTGAGCGAACTCTCAACAATTTAACATCGAAGTGGAGAAGCCCTTTGATCAACATCGCAATAGTTCATGATCGAAGTAGAGAATCACTTTTATCGACATTTCAACAGGTGAAGTTCGAAGTAAAGAAGCCCTTTCATCAACATCTCAAAAGTTCAAGATCGAAGTAGAGAAGCTCTTTGAACGACATTTCAACAGCTCAAGAACGAAGTAGAGTTTCCCCTTCATCGACATCGCCATAGCTCAAGATCGAAGTAGAGAAGCCTGTTGATCGACATCGCCACAGCTTAAGTTAAGAAGCCCTTTGATCGACATCTCAATAATTCAAGATCAAAGTAAAGAACCCTTTGATCAACATCTCAACAGTTCAATATCGAAGTAGAGAAGCCGTTTGAAAGACATTTCAATAGCTCAAGATCAAAGTAGAAAAGCCCTTCGATCGACATCTCAACAGTTCAAGATAAAGTAAAGAAGCCCTTCGATTGACGTTCTTATAGCTCAAGATAGAAGTAGGGAAGCCCTTTATCTACATTTCAACAGCTTAAGATTAAAGTAGAGAAGCTCTTTGATCGATATCTCAACAGTTCAACATTAAAGAAGAGAAGCCCAATGATTGACATCTCAACTGTTCAACATCGAAGTAGAGAAGCCCTTTGATCAACATCTCAACAGTTCAAGATCGAAGTAGAAAAGCCCTTTAAATGACATTTCAGCAACTGGAGATCGAAGTAGAGAACCCCTTTGAATGACATTTCAACAAATCAAGATCGAAGTATAGTAGCCTTTTGATTGACATCGCCACAGCTCATGATCGAACCTTTTAATAAACATCTTAACATTCCATGATTCAAATTGAGAAGCCTTTTGATCGACATTGCCACAGCCCGCAATCAAAGTAGAAAAGCCCTTTGATCGACATCTCAACAGTTGAAGATGAAGTAAAGAACCCTTTGATCAGCATCTCAACTGTTCCAGATCAAAGAAGAGAAACCCTTTTAACGACATTTCAACAATTCGACATCGAAAAAGAGAAGGCCTTTAATCGACATCTCAACAGATTAACATCGAAGTAACGAAGCCTTTTGACCAACGTCACAACAGTTCAACATCAAAGTTTAGAAACCCTTTGATCGACATCTAAACAGTTCGACATAGAAGTAGAGAAGTCCTTTTGACGACATTTTAACAGGTTAAGTTCCAAGTAAAGAAACCCTTTATTCAACATTTCAATAGTTCAAGATCGAAGTAGATAAGTCCTTTGAATGACATTTCAGCAGCTTAAGATCGATGTAGAGAAGCCCTTTGATTGACATGTCAATAGCTCAAGATCGAAGTGGAGAAGCCTAATGATCGACATCGCCACAGCTCAAGATCGAATTACAGCAGCCATTTGATTGACATCTCAATAATTGAAGGTCGAACTAAAAAAGCCCACCAATCGACATCCTTATAGCTCAAAACAGAGATTGGAAAGCCCTTTGATCGACTTCTTAACAGCTCAAGATCAAAGTAGAGATGTCCTTTGATCAACATCTAAACAATTCAACATCAAATTAGAGATGCCCTTTGATCAACATCTCAACTGTTCAACAATGAAGCGGAAAAGCCCATTGATCGACCTCTCAACAGTTCAACATTGAAAATGAGAAGCCCTTTTAGTGACATTTCAACAATTCAACATCGAAGAAGAGAAGCAATTATGGTGAGAAAGGACATTGGAAGAGGAATTGTCCAATGTTCAAAGCTGACAAGAATAAGAGTACGAAAGTTCCTTTCTTCTTGAAATATGTTTGGTACAGAATCCCACGGATTCCTGGTGTGTGGATTCAGGTTGTACTAATCATATATGCAATTCTTTGTTAGGGTTTCAGGAAACCCGAAAGCTTAATGAAGGGGAATTGTTTCTTACTTTGGCTTATGGGAGCAGGATTCCAATTGTAGCAATTGGTGTTGTTAATTTATGCTTTGAGTCTAGGGTTTTAATATTGGAAGACTGCCTGTTGTACCTAATGTTCGTAGGAATTTAATTTCTACAACTTATTTAGGTAAACATGGATATTGTGTTATCCTTAAAGACAATCTTGTAATAAATAAGGGTAAAGTGTTTATTTGTTCTGGCAATATTGTGGATGGTCTTTATATTTTAACTCCTGATAAGCGTGAATTATATAATTCTGAATTAGATAATAATTCACACGTGAAATCATTAAAGAGAGAGTTTCCTTCTATTAGTGATGCATATATTTGCACTTGCGTTTGGGTCATATTAATTCAAACAGAATTCATAGACTTATCAAAGATGGATTCTTAGGGCCCATAGACTTTGATTGTTTTCCAGTTTGCGAATCTTGTTTGGAGGGTAAAATGACTAAATGACCTTTTAATGCAAAAGGTAGAAGAGCCCAAGATTTGCTAGAAGTAATGCATTCAGATGTATGTGATCCTATGTCAATCCAAGCAAGAGGTGGCTATGAGTATTTCATTACTTTCACTAATGATTACTCTAGATTTGGTTATGTGTACCTAATGAAACGGAAGTCTGAAGCCTTTAAAAAGTTCAAAGAGTTTAGGGCTAAAGTTGAGAATCAATTAGGTAAACACATAAAGGTCATTCGATCTGATCGAGGTGGCAAATACGTTCTTGGTGATTTTAAGGATTACTTAACTGAAAATGGGATTATATCCCAATTGACTGCACCTAGAACTCCACAACAAAATGGTGTAGCAAAAAGAAGGAATTGGACTCTTTTATATATGGTTAGGTCCATGTTGAGTTATTCAACACTACTAATTTCCTTTTGGGGATATACCTTAAATACTGCAATGTATCTTCTGAATTTAGTACCTTCAAAGTTTGTTCCTAAAACACCTGTAGAGTTGTGAAATAGGCGTAAGCCTAGTATGAGACATCTCCATATTTGGAGTTGTCCAGCACATGTGTTAAAAGGAAAGTCTAACAAGATACAGTCTAAAACAGAAGTGGTAATTTTTATAAGGTATCCAAAATGAACTGTTGGTGGTTTATTCTATAGTCATAAAGATAATAAAGTGTTTATTAGCACAAATGCCAAATTTTTGGAAAATGACTATATGAATGTTCCTACTCCTAGAAGTAGAGTTGTCTTGGCTAAAATGAATGAACTTATAGTTGAACAACTATTGGATAAAACTAGGGATGATGTGGCTATATTGAATACACCACAAGATACTACTCATGGGATGTCTAGTACACAGATGCCTCGTCATAGTGGGAGAATTGTTCGGCTTCCTATAAAATTTATAGGTTTGGGAGAAACTTATGAAGCTATCTCAGAAGAGGCTATATCAGATCCTTACACTTATGAGGAAGCAATAAATGATATGATGCACATTATTGGCTCCAAGCTATGAAATCTGAATTGGATTCTATGTATTCCAATCAAGTTTGGGATCTTGTAGAGGCGCCTAACGGAATTAAACCTGTTGGTGGCAAATGGGTTTACAAGAGAAAGAGAGGGATGGATGGAAAGGTTGAAGTATTTAAAGCAAGGCTAGTGGCGAAAAGGTATACACAAAAAGAAGGTATTGATTGTGAAGAAACCTTTTCACCAGTAGCAATGCTTAAATCTATCAGAATTCTCTTATCCATTGCTGCTCATTATGATTATGAGATTTGGCAAATGGATATCAAGACTGCATTTCTTAACGGTAATCTTAAAGAAGAAATCTATATGATGCAACCCGGAGGTTTCATAGCAAAGAACCAAGAGCATATGGTATGCAAATTGAAAAGGCCCATTTATGGGCTTAAGCAAGCATCTAGGTCATTGAACATTAGATTTGATCAAGCAATCAAGTCATATGATTTTGAAAAAAATCTTGATGAACCATGTGTGTACAAAAGACATCGAAATAAAGTAATAATATTCCTCGTGCTTTATGTTGATGATGTTCTACTCATTGGGAATGATGTAGGGGTAATGTCATCCATAAAGGTTTGGTTGTCAAGCCAATTTGATATGAAGGACTTAGGTGAGGCTAAGTTTATTTTAGAGATCAAGCTTTAGCAAAATCGTAAAAATAAGATGTTAGGCTTATTACAAGCTGGATATATAAATAAGGTTCTAGAACGGTTTAACATGCAAAACTCCAAGAAAGGATTGCTTCCTTTTAGACATGGAGTTCCTCTGTTTGACGAACCAAAGACTCAAGAGGAAGAAAATATGATGAGACAAGTTCCTTATGCTTCTGCAGTGGGAAATCTCATGTATACCATGCTTTGTACTAGACTAGATATTTGTTGTTCAGTTGGCAACAACAATATTGGAATATTTACCAGTGTGAGGATTTGATTCCAAGACCAAAACATTGGCAAGCTGTAAAGCATATTTTCATGTATCTTAAGAGAACGAGAGATTATATGCTTGTTTACTGGTGTGAGGATTTGATTCCAATTATCTATACAGATTCAGATTTTCAATCGGACCTAGATTTCAGAAAATCTACTTCAGGATGTGTTTTCACCTTGTGATGTGAACCTCAATCAACACGCTTTGAGACCCAACAATAATATTGGAATATTTACCCAAGAAAGCTAAAATTCAGATTTTGATTGAACCCTAACCCAACGTTTATAAGTGAAACGCGAACCAAGAGTATAAGTAACAGACCTTAACCCAGTGATTATAATTGAATCACGAACCAAAGGTATAAAGTTTGAACGCCATAGGGAAGAATCCCTGATAAGTTCACGGTTCTTAAAGAACCAAAAGAAGATCAAAGCCTCGCCTTTTTTGATTTTTTATTCAATCATCATCTATTACAATGAGTGCATGTTATATATAAGACATGACTGAAAAATAGAAAATATAAAAAACGTACTAAATAATAAAACCCTAAATAAAAGTTGATTTGGTGAGAAATTAGCAAATCCAAAATAGGAAAATACCTAAAAAAACGTTCTAAATAATAAAAGCCCTAAATTCAGGTAGATTTGGTCTGAAATAGCAGTTCTAAAATAGGAAAAAATCTCCATTAACTGATATAAACTTGGAAAGTCAATCAGCCATTAATCTACGCCATAAATCACTCAAAATTAAGCCAAATTAGCCCCCAATAGCTTGGATTAAATTTATTATGCCTTCATCTTCCTTTGGGCCAAGTTTGGGATGTCCTGCGTTAGAATCAGCCCAAATCTCTTGAATCAGCCCATTAAGTGCTTCCTTGATCTTTTTGGATCTTGCTCTTGTAATAGGCCCAACTGGAACATGCAATGGATCCTTGAATGTTTGTTGATTCTCATCACCTTGGGAGGTGGAACCATAAGTTGGAGGAGTGTTAACCAATCTTGTATTGCGGACTCTATCATGGAAGCTGAGTACATTGCTGCTTATGAAGTAGTAAAGGAAGCAGTTTGGCTCAAGAAATTCCTTTCTGATCTTAGTGTTGTAAGAATGAAGCAAGTTCTTATCACACTGTTTGCAACAATTGTGGAGTGATTGCACAATCCAAAGATCCAAGGAATCATAAGAAAGGAAAGCACATTGAGAGAAAGTATCACATCATTTGAGACATTGTTGCTTGTAGAGATGTAGTGGTAGCAAAGATTGCAAGTGCAAATAATCTAGCAGATCTCTTTACTAAAGCCTTGCCTCAAAGGACTTTCCAGTCACATTTGGAGTGAATGGGAGTTAGATTAGTGCACAATAGTCTTTAGAGCAAGTGTGAGATTTTTAGGATTTATGCCCTTAATTCCTATTGTATAATACTATGTATGACATTATGTATGACATGATGTATGACTTAATATTGTGATTAATGAAATTGTTTTATTTTTATAAAAAATAATGGTAACATGAATATGGGACATTATCATATAGTCCAAAAGATGCATAGTCTGGATTTATGTGAAAAATCACAGAAGATATTGACAGGCCACAAACGCGTTGACCCCTTGTGATAACTTAGATTAATTAATTAGCCCAGTTATTAATTAATCAAATTAACATGCAATATCATGTGGCAGCACAAACAAATCACCAAAACTAAGTTATGCAGCGGAAATAAAATGACACGGTGATTTGTTTACGAATGGGGAAAACCTGACGGCAAAAACCCCACCGGGTGATTTAAGGTCACCACTCCCGAAACTCCACTATTATCACAACAAGCAGTTACAAGCAAGGAATCCCAAGTACCTTACCAACCTACAGTTGAACTCTTACCCCAATACCCAATTGGACTTGTTCTGTAGTGACAGTTTCTCCTTTCAATGCACGGCTCCCAAGCACGTGACTAACCAATTTGATGCGCGGATCTCAGTACGCGGCTTACTCCTTTGCACGAATCCCAGTACGTGACTCACTCACCAACTTGAGAAAGAAGAATGTTGGCTGCAAAGTTCTTCACTTCATCAACAATGAAGATTAAGAAGCACTTGGTTACAAAACCCTAAGGCGCAAAGACGCAGTAGCTTCTTTTTGAGAGAATAAGGCTTCGGTCACCTTTTGCATATGTTCTCCTTGTATTCTCTTATGTAACGGCCTCAAAAATATGCCTTATATATGCCTAGGGTTGTGAGAAAAGAAACCCTACACAAATACAAAAGCCTGGCCCAAAAATTAGATTTGGAAATCTGAATTCCCGTAACCTCGATAGATACCTCGATCGATCGGGCAGCTGTCGAGCCTCATTAAATCTCGATAGATACCTCGATAGATAGCTCGATCGATAACTATCTGTCCAGCAGCTATCCGCAGGTGTCCAGCAGCTATCCGCTAGGTGTCCAGCTTTAGTACACACTTTTTCTTCACTTGTTTCTTGGTCCAATCTTCATGACTTTAATACTAGACTTGAACAACATGTTCTTTGAAGTATTAAACACATCCTAAATCTATCCAAATACAAGTAAAGTGCGTTTTGTCAAAGGATTAGCCAACTACATAAAATAGCGACATATGTTAACAAACTTGAACTACATATGTCCTAACAGATATAAATCATAAATTCTTTGTAAACTCATAATTGTAGTTCGTAGTCAGTGATAAAATTGGGCATTTCATCTACGAAGACTATAACATATCAACTAAGATAATTTGTCTTGATCATGGAAGTGTAGACTTCTAGTTGATATGTTGATATGTTTTAAGAGTTAAAACACATTGAACTGGTATGCTGTGAGGTTTATTATTCTCCTAATGACAAATGAATAATAACTCACGACTTCTATTTACATGAACTCATAATCTTGAGAAGATAATGGACTTGATCATGAGGTGTAAATTGCTTTGATATATAAAGAGTGAGATCTAAAGTCATGATCAAAACCACAGTATGTTAGGCAGCCACATTTAGTGTTGATGGAATATATATTCTCGAGATGGAATTCATAGTCTTTTAACAGAGATATAAAACATTCTCTTAAGATAAGTTTAATGAGTTTGGTTATTCAGAGAGTTAGGCCTAACCACTTTAGAAAGTAGTTACTAAAGTATATATTTATGGAATTGGATTTCATAAATATATAATGAATAACATTAAAAGATTAAACCGGGTACTCAAGGAATTAAGTTGTAGTAATATACAAAGTGTCAGTCTATATTTATGACTTTGTATTACTACGAATATTTTATTAAGGGGTTGCATGTATAATAAAGTCTTGGGATATAATTTATAAATAAGGCCTAGAGTGCAATTATATTTATATAGTGGTATTAAATATAATTAATGGTAACTTTGGACTTGTCAAGAGTTGACAGAAAAGCCCAAGGCCCATTGGAGCTAGTGTCTTATTGATCTCTTTTGGTCCCACTCTAAGCCACACAATAAAGTCCAATTGGAAAGGTCCAATAGGCCAGCCCACAGATAATCAATTAGTTATAAAGGGAGAAACATACAGAATTTTGAAAGGAAGATGAATAAAATATAGTGTATGGTATTGAGAGACACTCTCTAATTCTCCCTTGAAAACTGATTGAGAGACCACACTTATTTGGCGAAAAGTGGAATTGGAATGAAGAATAAAAGTGTTCCAAAGTACTTCCAATTTTTTTTTTCAAATCTACCACACCAAGGTACGCTCTCTTGTTCTTCAATTCTGAATTTTACATAGTGCATGTTATCAATTGTGAATGAAGTAAATCCGTTAATTTTTTCCGCTGTGTATGTTTCATATGCGATACATACCATGATTATTCCAACATCAACATCGACGAAGAGAAGCCCTTTAATTGACATCTAAACTGTTCAAGATCAAAGTAGAGAAGCCCTTTGATCGACATCTCAATAGTTCAACAACGAAGTAAAGCAACCTTTTGATCAACATCTCAACAGTTCAACATCAGAGTAGAGAAGCCCTTTTGACGTCATTTCAACAAGTGAAGTTCGAAGTAAAGAAAACCTTTGATCAACATTTCAACAGTTCAAGATCAAAGTAGAGAAGCCTTTTGAACGACATTTCAACAGCTCAAGATCAAAGTTGTGAAGCCCTTTAATCGACATTTCAATAGTCCAAGATCGAAGTAAAAAGGCCTAACAATCGACATCCTTACAGCTCAAGATAGAAGTAGGGAAGCCCTTTGATTGACTTCTTAACAATTCAAGATCGAAGTACAGAACTGCTCAAGATCAAAGTTGAGATGCCCTTTAAACGACATCTAAACAATTAAACATCGAAGTAGAGAAGCCTATTGATCAACATCTAAACAGTTCAAGAACGAAGAAGAGAAGCCATTTTAATGACATTTCAACAGTTCAATATCAAAGAAGAGAAGCCCTTTGATCAACATCTCAACAGTTCAACATCGAAGTAGAGAAGCCCTTTGATCGATATCTCAACAGTTCAACATCGAAGTAGGGAACCCTTTAATCGACATCTCAACAATTCAGCATCGAAGTAAAGAAGCCCTTTAATCGATATCTCAATAGCTCAAGATCGAAGTAGAGAAGCCCTTTGAACGATATTTGAACAACTAAAGATCAAAGTAGAGAAGCCCTTTGATCGACATCTCAAAAATTCATGATCAAAGTAAAGGGGCCCTTCAATCGACATCCTTATAACTCAAGATAGAAGTAGGGAAGCCCTTTGATCGACATTTTATAGCTCAAGATCAAAGTAGAGAAGCCCTTTAATCGACATCTCAACAATTCAAGATCAAAGAAAAAAAGCCCTTCGATCGACATCCTTACAGCCAAAGATAGAAGTAGGGAAGCCCTTTGATCGATTTCCCAACTGCTCAAGATCGACTACAGAAGAGCTTTGATCGTAATTTCAGCTACTCAAGATTGATGCAGAGATGCCCCTTGATCAATATCTAAACTGTTCAACATCGAAGTAGAGAACTCTTTAATTGACATCTCAAAAGTTCAACATTGAAGTAGAGAAGCCCTTTGATCGACATCTCAACAGTTCAAGATCAAAGAAAAGAAGCCCTTTTAACGAAATTTCAACAGTTCAACATCGAAGAGGAGAAGCCCATTAATTGACATCTCAATAGTTCAACATCGAAGTAGAGAAGCCTTTTGATCAACATCAAAGTAGAGAAGCCCTTTGATCAACATCACAACAATTCAAGATCGAAGTAGTGAAGCCTTTCGAATGACATTTCAATAGCTCAAGATCAAAGTAGAGAAGCCCTTTGAATGACATTTCAACAGCTTAAGATCGAAGTAGAGTAGCCCTTTGATCGACAACACCACAGCCTAAGATCAAAGTAGAGAAGCCTGTTGATCGTCATCATCACAGCTCTAGATCGAACCCTTTAATCAACATCTTATCATTCCATGATTCAAGATGAGAAGCCCTTTCATCGATGTCACCATAACCCACAATTGAAGTAGAGAATCCCTTTAACCGACATCTCAACAGTTCAAGATCGAAGTAGAGAAGCCCTTTGACCAACATCTCAACAGCTCAAGATCAAAGTAGAGAAGCCCTTTGATCGACATTTCAACAGCTCAAGATCGAAGTAGAGAAGCCCCTTGATCGACATCTCAACACTTTAAGATCAAAGTAAAGAAGCCCTTCGATCGACATCTTACAGCTCATGATAGAAGTAGGGAAGCCCTTTGATCGATTTTATAACAACTCAAGATCAAAGTACAAAGGAGCTTTTGTCGTAATTTCAACTGCTCAAGACCGAAGCATACATGCCCTTTGATCGACATCTAAACTGTTCAACATCGAAGTAGAGATGCCCATTGATTGCCATCTCAATAGTTCAACGATGAAGTAGAGAAGCCCTTTGATAAACATCTCAATAGTTCAACATCGAAGAAGAGAAGCCCTTTAATCTACACCTCATTAGTTTAACATTGAAGTAGAGAAGCCCTTTGATCGACATCTCAACCGTTAAACATCGAACTAGAGAAGCCTTTGATCGACATCTCAATAGTTCAAGATCGAAGTGGATAAGCACTTTTAAGGACATTTTAATAGGTGAAGTTCGAAGTAAAGAAGCCCTTTGATCGACATCTCAACAGTTCAAGATCGAAGTAGAGATGTCTTTGAACGACATTTCTACAGCTTATGATTGAAGTTAAGATGCCCTTTGAACGACATTTCAACAGCTCAAGATCGAAATAGAGTAGTCCTTTGATCGACATCGTCACAACTCAAGATCGATGTAGAAAAGCCTGTTGATCGACATCGCAATAGCTTAAGATCGAACCCTTTGATCGACATCTTAACATTCCATGATTCAAGTTGAGAAGACCTTTGATCGACATCTCAACAATTCAAGATCAAAGTAAAGAAGCCCTTTGAACTACATTTCAACAGCTTAAGGTCGAAGTAGAAAAGCCCTTTGATCGACATCTCAAAAGTTCAAGATAAAAAATAAATAAATAAATAAATAAGCCCTTCGATTGACATGCTTACAACTCAAGACAGAAGTAAGGAAGCCCTTTGATCGATTTCTCAACTGCTCAAGATCGAAGTACAGATGAGCTTTGTTCCTAATTTCAACTACCCAAAATTGAAGCTGAGATTCCTGTTGATCAACATGTAGACAATTCAACACTGAAGTAGAGAAACTCTTTGATTGACGTCTCAACAGTTCAACATTGATGTGGAGAAGCCCTTTGATCGACATCTCAACTGTTCAAGATCGAAGAAGAGAAGCACTTTTCACGACATTTCAACAGCTTAACATCAAAGAAGAGAAGCCCTTTGATTGACATCTCAACAGTTCAACATCAAAGTAGAGAAGCCTTTTAATTGATATCTCAACAGTTCAACATCAAAGTAGAGAAGCCCTTTGATCTACATCTCAATAGTTCAAGAACAAATAAGAGAAGCCCTGTCAAAGACATGTAACAGTTTAACATCGAAGAAGAGTGGCCCTTTGATTGACATCTCAATAGTTCAACATCGAAGTAGAGAAGCCCTTTGATCAACATCTCAAATGTTCAAGATCGAAGTAGAAAAACACTTTGAAAGACATTTCAACGGCTCAAGATCGAAGTAGAGTAGCCCTTTGATCAACATCACCACAGCTCAAGATCGAAGTAGAAAAGCTTGTTCGTCGACATCGCCACAGCTCAAGATCGAACCCTTTGATCGACATCTTAACATTCCGTGATTCAAGTTGAGAAGACCTTTGATCGCCACAGCCCATAGTTAAGTAGAGAAGTCCTTTGATTGACATCTCAATAGTTCAAGTTCAAAGCAAAGAAGCCCTTTGATCGACATATCAACAATTCAAGATCGAAGTTGAGAAGCACTTTGAACGACATTTCAACAGGTCAAGTTTGAAGTGAAGAAGCTCATTGATCGACATCTTAACAGTTCAAGATCGAAGTAAAGAAGCCCTTTGAACGACATCACCACAGCTCAAGATCGAAGTAGAGAAGCCTGTTCGTCGACATCACCACAGCCCAAGATCAAACCCTTTAATCTACATCTTAACATTCCATGACTCAAGTTGAGAAGACCTTTGATTGACAACGCCACAACCCACAATTGAAGTAGAGAAGCCCTTTGATCCACATCTCAACAGTTCAACATCGAAGTAAAGAACCCCTTAATCGACTTCTCAACAGTTCAAGATCTAAGTAGAGAAGCACTTTGAATGATATTTCAACAGTTCAAGTTCAGAGTAAAGAAGTCCTTTGATCGACATCTCAATAATTCAAGATTAAAGTAGAGAAGCCCATTGAACGATATTTCAAAAGCTCAAGATCGAAATAGAGATCGAAGTAAAGAACCCCTTGATCGATGCAGAGAAGCCTGTTGATCGACATTGCCATAGCTCAAGATCGAACCCTTTGATCCACATCTTAACATCCCATGATTCGAGATGAGAAGCCCTTTAATCAACATCGCCGCAACCCACAATTGAAGTAGAGAAGCCCTTAGATCGACATCTCAATAGTGCAAGGTCGAAGGAAAGAAGCCATTTAAACGACATTTCAACAGCTAAATATCGAAGTAGAGAAGATCCCTTGATCGAAATTTCAATAGTTCAAGATCAAAGTAAAGAGGCACTTCGATCGACTTCCTTACAAATCAAGATAGAAGTAGGGATGCCCTTTGATCAACATTTCAACAGCTCAAGATCGAAGTAGAGAAGCCCATTGTTTGACATCTCAACAGTTCAAGATCAAAGTAAAGAAGCCCTTCGATCAAATTCCTTACAACTTAAGTGGGGAAGCCTTTTGATCAACATTTGAATAGCTTAATATTGAAGTGCCGAAGCGCTACGATCGAAGTAGAAAATGGAAGTAAAAATGCCCTTCAATCGCCATCCTTACAACTCAAGATTGAAGTAGATAAGCCTATTGATCTATTTCTCAATAGCCCAAGATCGAAGTACAACACTGCTTAAGATCAAAGTAGAGATGCCCCTTGATCGACATCTAGACAATTCAACATCGAAGTAGAGAAGCCCTTTGATCGACATCTCAACAAGTGAACATGGAAGTAGAGAATCCCTTTGATCGACATCCCAACAATTCAACATCGAAGTAGGGAAGTCCGTTGATCGCCATCTGTACAATTCAAGATTAAAGAAGACAAGCCTTTTTAACGACATTTCAAATTTCCAACATCGAAGAAGAGAAGCCCATTGATCGACATCTCAACAGTTCAACATCAAAGTAAAGAATCCTTTTGATCGACATCTCAACAATGCAACATTGAAGTAGAGAAGCTCTTTCATCGACTTCTCAACTGTACAAAATCGAACAAGAGAAGCCCTTTGATCGACATCCCAACAATTCAACATCGAAGTAGAGAAGCCCTTTGATCGAAATCTCCATAGTTCAACATTAAAGTAGAGATGCCCTTTCATCGACATCTCAACAGTTCAAGTTGCCATCTCTATAGTTCAAGATCGAAGAAAAGAAGCCCTTTGATCGACATCTTAATAGTTCAACATCGAAGTAGAGAAGCCTTTGATCGACACCTCAACTGTTCAACATCGAAGTAGAGAAGCCCTTTGATCAACATCGAAGTACTTCAACATTGAAGTAAAGAATCCCTTTGATCGACATCTCAATAGTGGAACATCGAAGTAGAGAAGCTCTTTCATCGACTTCTCAACAGTTCAACATCGAAGTAGGGAAGCCCTTTGATCAACATTTTAACAGCTCAAGATCGAAGTAGAAAATCCCTTTGATCGACATCTCAATAGTTCAACATAAAAAAAAAATTAAAAAAAAAAAAAGCCCTTCGATTGACATACTTACAACTCAAGATAGAAGTAGGGAAGCCCTTTGATCAATTTCTCAATTACTCAAGATCAAAGTACAGATGAGCTTTGTTCGTAATTTCAACTGCCCAAGATTGAAGCAGAGATGCCTGTTGATCGACATGTAGACAGTTCAACATCGAAGTAGAGAAAATCTTTGATCGACATCTCAACAGTTCAACATTGATGTGGAGAAGCCTTTTGATCGACATCCAACAATTCAAGATCAAAGAAGAAAAGCAATTTTAACAACATTTCAACAGCTCAACATCGAAGAAGAGAAGCCCTTTGATTGGCATCTCAACAATTCAACATCAAAGTAGATAAGCCTTTTGATCGATATCTCAACAATTCAACATCGAAGTAGAGAAGCCTTTTGATCTACATCTCAATAGTTCAAGAATAAAGAAGAGAAGCCCTGTCAAAGACATGTAACAGTTCAACATCAAAGAAGAGTGGCCCATTGATTGACATCTCAATAGTTCAAAATCGAAGTAGAGAAGCCCTCTGATCAACTTCTCAACAATTCAAGATCGAAGTAGAAAAGCATTTTGAAAGACATTTCAATGGCTCAAGGTCGAAGTAGAGTAGCCCTTTGATCGGCATCACCACAGCTCAAGATCGAAGTAGAAAAGCTTGTTCGTCGACATCACCACAGCTTAAGATCGAACCCTTTGATCGACATCTTAACATTCCATGATTCAAGTTGAGAAGACCTTTGATCGACATCGCCACAACCCACAGTTAAGTAGAGAAGCCCTTTAATTGACATCTCAACAGTTCAAGCTCGAAGTAAAAAAGCCCTTTGATCGACATTTCAACAGTTCAAGATCGAAGTTGAGAAGCACTTTGAACGACATTTCAACAGGTCAAGTTTGAAGTGAAGAAGCCCATTGATTAACATCTTAACAGTTCAAGATCGAAGTAAAGAAGCCCTTTAAACGACATCACCACAGCTCAAGATCGAAGTAGAGAAGCCTGTTCGTCGACATCGCCACAACCTAAGAACGAACCCTTTGATCGACATCTTAACATTCCATGATTCAAGTTGAAAAGACCTTTGATCAACATCGCCACGGCCCATAATCGAAGTAAAGAAGCCCTTTGATCCACATCTCAACAATTCAACATCGAAGTAAAGAACCCCTAGATCGACATCTCAACAGTTCAAGATCCAAGTAGAGAAGCACTTTGAATGACATTTCAACAGTTCAAGTTCGGAGTAAAGAAGCCCTTTGATCGACTTCTCAATAATTCAAGATCAAAGTAGAGAAGCCCTTTGAACAATATTTTAACAGCTCAAGATCGAAGTAGAGATCAAAGCAAAGAACCCTTTGATCGATGCAGAGAAACTTGTTGATCGACATCGCCACAGCTCAAGATCAAACCCTTTGATCCACATCTTAACATTCCATGATTCGAGATGAGAAGCCCTTTAATCAACATCGCCGCAACCCACAATCAAAGTAGAGATGCCCTTAGATCGACATCTTAACAGTGCAAGATCGAAGGAGAGAAGCCATTTGAACGACATTTCAATAGCTAAAGATCGAAGTAGAGAAGATCCCTTGATCGACATTTCAATAATTCAAGATCAAAGTAAAGAGGTGCTTCGATCGACATCCTTACAAATCAAAATAGAAGTAGGGATGCCTTTTGATCAACATTTCAACAGCTCAAGATCGAAGTAGAGAAGCCGATTGATTGACATCTCAACAGTTAAAGATCAAAGTAAAGCAGCCCTTTGATCGAATTCCTTACAACTTAAAATAGAAGTAGGGAAGCCTTTTGATCAACATTTCAATAGCTCAATATTGAAGTGCCAAAGCGTTACGATCGAAGTAGAGAATGGAAGTAAAAAAGCCTTCAATAACCATCCTTACAACTCAAGATTGATGTAGAGAAGCCCTTTGATCGATTTCTCAACAGCCCAAGATCGAAGTACAGCACTGCTCAGAATCAAAGTAGAGATGCCCCTTCATCGACATCTAAACAATTCAACATCAAAGTAGAGAAGCCCTATGATCGACATCTCAACAAATGAACATGGAAGTAGAGAATCCCTTTGATCGACATCCCAACAATTCAACATTGAAGTAGAGAAGTCTATTGATCGCCATCTGTACAATTCAAGATTAAAGAAGTGAAGCCCTTTGATCGACGTCTCAACAGTTCAACATCGAAGTAAAGAATCCCTTTGATCGACATCTCAATAGTGCAACATCGAAGTAGAGAAGCTCTTTCATCGACTTCTCAACAGTTCAAAATCGAACTAGAGAAGCCCTTTGATCGACATCACAACAATTCAACATCGAAGTAGAGAAGCCCTTTGATCGAAATCTCTACAGTTCAACATTGAAGTAGAGATGCCCTTTCATCGACATCTTAACAGTTTAAGTCGCCATCTCTACAGTTCAAGATCGAAGAAGAGAATCCCTTTGATTGACATCTTAATAGTTCAACATTGAAGTAGAGAAGCCTTTGATCGACACCTCAACTGATCAACATCGAAGTAAAGAAGCCCTTTGATCGACATCTCAGTAGTTCAACATCGAAGTAAAGAATCCTTTTAATTGACATCTCAACAGTGCAACATCGAAGTAGAGAAGCTCTTTCATCGACTTCTCAACAATTCAACATCGAAGTAGAGAACCCCTTTGATCAACATTTCAACAATTCAACATCCAAGCAAAGAAGCCCTTTGATCAAAATCTCTACAGTTCTACATCGAAGTAGAGATGCCCTTCATCAACATTTTAACAATTCAAGATCAAAGTAGAGAAGCCCATTTAATAACATTTGAAAGGGTGAAGCTCAAAGTAAAGAAGCCATTTGATCAACGTCTTAATAGTTCAAAATCTAAATAAAGAAGCACTTTGATCAACATCTTAATAGTTCATGATCAAAGTAGAGAAGCCCTCTGAACAACATTTAAATAGCTCAAGATCGAAGTAGAGAAGCCCTTTGATCTAGATCTCAATATTTCAAGATCGAAGTAAAGAAGTCATTTTATCAACATTTCGATGGTTCAAGTTCAAAGTAGAAAGGCCATTTTTCATCGACGTCTCAACAGTTCAAGGTTAAAGAAGAGAAGCCCCATAATCGACATGTCAATAGCTCAAGATCGTAGTAGAGAACTCGTTGATCACCATCACAACAGTTTAAGTTTGAAGTAGAGAAGCCCTTTGAACGACATCACCACATCTCAAGATCGAAGTAGAGAAGCCTTTGATCGACACCTCAACTGTTCAACGTCGAAGTAGAGAAGCCCTTTGATCGACATCTCAGTAGTTCAACATCGAAGTAAAGAATCCCTTTGATCAACATCTCAACAGTGCAACATTAAAGTAGAGAAGCTCTTTCATTGACTTCTCAACAGTTAAACATCGAAGTAGAGAAGCCCTTTGATTGACATCTCAACAGTTCAACATCCAAACAGAGAAGCCCTTTGATCGAAATCTCTACAGTTCAACATCGAAGTAGAGATGCCCTTTCATCGACATCTCAACAGCTCAAGATCAAAGTAGAGAAGCCCATTTAACGACAATTGAAAGGGTGAAGTTCAAAGTAAAGAAGTCGTTTGATCAACATCTTAACAGTTCAAAATCTAAATAAAGAAGCCCTTTGATCAACATCTCAACAGTTCGTGATCAAAGTAGAGAAGCCCTCTGAACAACATTTCAACAGCTCAAGATCGAAGTAGAGAAGCCATTTGATCCAGATCTCAACATTTCGAGACCGAAGTAAAGAAGTGCTTTTATCGACATTTTGATGGTTCATGTTCGAAGTAGAGAAGCCATTTTATCAACGTCTCAGCAATACAAGTTTGAAGAAGAGAAGCCCTATAATTGACATATAGAGAACCCGTTGATCGACATCACAACAGTTTAAGATCGAAGTAGAGAAGCCCTTTGAAGAACATCACTAGATCTCAACATTGAAGTAGAGAAGCCAGTTGATCGACATCGCCACAGCTCAAGATCGAACCCTTTGATTGACATCTTAACATTCCATGAATCAAGTTGAGAAGACCTTTAATCGACATCGCCACAGCCAACAATCGAAGTAGAGAAGCCCTTTGATTGACATCTCAACAGTTCAATATCAAAGTAAAGAACCCCTTGATTAACATCTCAACAGTTCAAGATAGAAGTAGAGAAGCACTTTGAACGACATTTCAACAAGTCAAGATCGAAGTAAAGTAGCCCTTTGATCAACATCACCATAACTCAAGATCAAAGTAGAGAAGCTTGTTCATCGACATCGCCACAACTCAAGATCAAACCCTTTGATCGACATCTTAACATTCCATGATTTAAGTTGAGAAGACCTTTGATCGAAATCGACACAGACCACAATCGAAGTAGAGAAGTCCTTTGATCGACATCTCAACAGTTCAAGATCAAAGTAAAGAACCCCTTGATCGACATCTCAACAGTTCAAGATCGAAGTAGAAAAGCCCCTTGAACGATATTTCAACAGCTCAAGATCGAAGTAAAGATCGAAGTAAAGAAGCCCCTTGATCAATGTAGAAAAGCCTGTTGATTGACATTACCACAGCTCAAGATCGAACCCTTTGATTAACATCTTAATAATGCAAGTTCGAAGTAGAGAAGCCCTTTGAACAACATTTCAACAACTAAAGATCGAAGTATAAAAACCCTTTGATCAACATCTCAACAGTGCAAGATCGATGTAAAGAAGCCCTTTGAGTGACATTTCAACAGCAAAAGATCGAAGTAGATAAGCCCTTTGATCGACATCTCAACAATTCAAGATCAAAGTAAAGAAACCCTTCCATCGACTTCCTTACAACTCAAGATAGAAGTAGGGAAGCCTTTTGATAAACATTTCAATAACTCAAGATCGAAGTGTCGAAGCCTTACGATCGACATCGTCACTGCTCACATTCGAAGTAGAGAATGGAAGTAAAAAAGCCCTTCAATTGACAGCCTTACAGCCCAAGATTGAAGTACAGAACTACTCAGGATCAAAGTAGAGATGCCCTTTGATCGGCATTGCCACAGCCCACAATCGAAGTAGAGAAGTCCTTTGATCAACACTCAACAGTTCAAGATCGAAGTAAAGAACCCCCTGATAGACATCTCAATAGTTCAAGATTGAAGTAGAGAAGCCCTTTGGACGATATTTCAACTGCTCAAGATCGAAGTAGGGATCGAAGTAAAAAGCCACTTGATCAATGTAGAGAACCCTGTTGATTGACATTGCCATAGCTCAAGATCGAACCCCTTGATCGACATTTTAATAATGCAAGTTCGAAGTAGAGAAGCCCTTTGAACGACATTTCAACAACTAAAAATCAAAGTATAGAAACCCTTTGATCGACATCTCAACAGTGCAAGATCGATGTAAAGAAGCCCTTTGAACGACATTTCAACAACTAAAGATTGAAGTAGAGAAGCCCTTTCACCGACATCTCAACAGTTCAAGATCAAAATAAAGAAACCCTTCGATCAACTTCCTCACAACTCAAGACAGAAGTAGGGAAGCCTTTGGGTCAACATTTCAGTAGCTCAAGATCGAAGTGCCGAAGCCTTACGATCGACATTGCCATAGCTCAAGATCGAAGTAGAGAATGGAAGTAAAAAAGCCCGTCAATCGACATCTTTACAGCCCAAGATTGAAGTACAGAACTACTCAGGATTGAAGTAGAGATGCCCTTTGACAGACATCTAGACAGTTCAACGTCGAAGTAAAGAATTCCTATGATCGATCTCAACAGCTGAACATGGAAGTAGAGAAGCCTTTAATTGACATCCCAATAATTCAACGTCGAAGTAGAGAATTTCGTTCATCGACATCTCTACAATTTAAGATCAAAGAAGAGAAGCCCTTTTAACGACGGTTCAACAGCTCAACATCGAAGAAGATAAGCCCTTTGATCGACATCTCAATAGTTTAACATCGAAGTAGAGAAGCCTTTGATCGACACCTCAACTGCTCAACATCAATGTAGAGAAGACCTTTGATCGACATCTTAACAATACAACATCGAAGTAAGGAATCCCTTTCATTGACATCTCAGCAGTGCAACATCGAAGTAGAGAAGCACTTTGATTGACTTCTCAACAATTCAACATTGAAGTAGAGAAGCCCTTTGATCTACACCTCTACAGTTCAACATTGAAGTAGAGATGCCCTTTCATCGACATCTCAACTGTTCAAGATCAAAGTAGAGAAGCCCATTTAATGACATTTGAACGGGTGAATTTTAAAGTAAAGAAGCCCTTTAATCGACATCTTAACAATTCAAAATCTAAATAAAGAAGCCCATTGATCAACATCTCAATAGTTTGAGATCAAAGTAGAGAAGCCCTCTAAACGACATTTCAACAGCTCAAGATCGAAGTAGAAAAGCCCTTTGATCCAGATCTCAACATTTCAAGATCGAAGTAAAGAAGTCCTTTATCGACATTTTGATGGTTCAAGTTCAAAGTAGAGATGCCTTTTGATCGACGTCTCAACAGTTTAAGACTGAAGAAGAAAAGCCCTATAATCGACACCTCAACAGCTCAAGATCGAAGTAGAGAACCCGTTGATCGACATTACAACAATTTAAGATCGAAGTAGAGAAGCCCCTTGAACGGCATCACCATAGCTCAAGATTGAAGTAGAGAAGCCTGTTGATCGACATCGCCACAGCTCAAGATGATCGACATCTTAACATTCCATGATTCAGGTTAAGAAGACCTTTGATCGACATCACCACAGCCAACAATCGAAGTAGAGAAGCCCTTTGATCGGCATCTCAACAGTTCAAGATCGAAGTAAAGAACCCCTTGATCGATATCTCAACAGTTCAAGATAGAAGTAGAGAAACACTTTGAACAACATTTCAACTGGTCAAGTTCGAAGTAAAGAAGCCTTTGATCAACATCTTAACTGTTCAAGATCAAAGTAGAGAAGCCCTTTGAACAACATTTCAACAGCTCAAGATAGAAGTAAAGTAGGCCTTTGATCGACATCACCACAACTCAAGATCGAAGTAGAGAAGCCTGTTCATCGACATCGCCATAGCTTAAGATTGAACCCTTTGATCGACATCTTAACATTCCATGATTCAAGTTGAGAAGACCTATGCTTGACATCGCCACAGCCCATAATCAAAGCAGAGAAGCCCTTTGATTGACATCTCAACAGTTCAAGATCGAAGTAGAGAAGCCCTTTGAACGATATTTCAACAGCTCAAGATCGAAGTAGAGATCGAAGTAAAGAAGCCCCTTGATCGATGTAGAAAAGCCTATTGATTAACATCGCCACAGCTCAAGATCGAACCCATTGATCGACATCTTAACAGTGCAAGACCGAAGTAAAGAAGCCCTTTGAACGACATTTCAACAGCTAAAGATCGAAGTATAGAAACCCTTTGATCGACATCTCAACAGTGCAAGATCGAAATAGAGAAGCCCTTTGAACAACATTTCAACAGCTAAAGATTGAAGTAGAGAAGCCCTTTGATCGACATCTTAACTGTTCAAGATCAAAGTAAAGAAACCCTTCCATCGACTTCCTTACAACTCAAGATAGAAGTAGGGAAGCCTTTTGATCAACATTTCAATAGCTCAAGATCGAAGTGTCGAAGCCTTACGATCGGCATCGCCACAGCTCAAGATCGAAGTAGAGAATGGACGTAAAAAAGCCCTTCAATCGACATCCTTACAGCCTAAGATTGAAGTAAAAAACTGCTTAGGATCGAAGTAGAGATGCCCTTTGATTAACATCGCCACATCCCATAATCGAAGTAGAGAAGCCCTTTGATTGACATCTCAACAGTTCAAGATCGAAGTAGAGAAGCCCTTTGAATGATATTTCTACAGCTTAAGATCGAAGTAAAAAAGCCCCTTGATCGATGAAGAGAAACCTATTGATTGACATCACCACAGCTCAAGATCAAACCCTTTGATCGACATCTTAACAGTGTAAGACCGAAGTAAAGAAACTTTTTCAACGACATTATAACAACTAAAGATTGAAGTATAGAAGCCCTTTGATTGACATCTCAATAGTGCAAGATCGAAGTAGAGAAACGCTTTGAATGACATTTCAACAGCTAAAGATTGAAGTAGAGAATCCCTTTGACCAACATCTCAACAATACAAGATCAAAGTAAAAAACCCTTTGATTGACTTCCTTACAACTCAAGATAGAAGTAGGGAAGCCTTTGTTGGTTTAAAATCTGGTTTTGTATCTCATACAAAACATACAGTGGAAGCAACAAACAAGGATCTATTTCATTCATGATTGACAACATGCACTGTGTAAATTTTAGAATTTAAGAATAAGATAGCGTACCTTGGTGTGGAGAAATTCAAAACAAAGATTAGAAGCACTTGGGAACACTTTTAATCTTCACTCCAATTCCACTTTACGCCCAAGAAGTGTGATCTCTCAATCAGTTTCCAAGGGAAAATGAAAGTGTGCCTCACACTCTCTCTTTTTCTTTTTCTCTACGCTTCTTACAAAAAATTCTGTATGTTTCTCCCTTTATAACTAACTGATTATCTAATTGGGCTGGCCTATTGGGCCTTCCCAAATGGGTTTTAGTGTGTGGTTTGGAGTGGGACCAAAAGGGACCAATAAGACACTAGCTCTAATAAGCCTCGGGTTTTTCCGTCAACTCTTGACAAGTCTAAAATTACCATTAATTATATTCAATACCACTATATAAATATAATTGCACTCTAGGCTTTATTAATAAATTATACCTCAAGACTTTATTATACACGCAACCCCTTCATAAAATATTCGTAGTAATACAAAGTCATGAATATAGACTGTCACTTTGAAAATTACTACATCTTATCCTTGAGTACCCGGTTTAATCCTTTAAAGTTATTCATTATATATTTATGAAATCTAATTTCATAAATATATATACTTTAGTAATTTCTTACCAAAATGGTTAGGCCTAACTCTCTGAATAACTGAACCCATTATACTTATCTCAATGAAATATTTTATATCTCCATCAAGAGACTATGAATTCCATCTTGAGAATATATGTTCCATCAATACTAAATGTGGTTGCCCAATATACTAAAGTTTTGACCGTTACTTTAGATCTCACTCCTAATATATTAAAGCAACCTACACGTCATGATTAGGTCCATTATTCTCTCAAGATTAAGAGTTCATGCAAATAAAATTTGTGAGATTTATTATTCATTTGACAATCGTTCGGAGAATAATAAATCTCACAGTGGTCCAATTTAATATGTCTTAACTCTTAAAACATATCAACTAGAAGTCTCCACTTCCATGATCAAGACAAATCATCTTAATTAATATGTTTTAGTCTTCGCAGATGAAATGCCAAATTTTATCACCAACTACGAACTATAAATTTTAAGTTTACAAAGAATTTGTGATTTATATCTTCTGTGACTAAATCACATAAATCACATACTATGCATCTTATGGACTATATGATAATGTCCAAACATACATGTTACAATTATTTTAGATAAAAACAAACAACTTTATTAAACAAAACATTAAGTCATACACAATGTCATACATAGCATCACACCATAAAATTTAAGGGCACACATCCTAACAGTCTTTTGATTAACATTTCAATAGCTCAAGATCGAAGTGCCGAAGCCTTACGATCGACATCGCCACAGCTCAAGATCGAAGTAGAGAATGGAAGTAAAAAAGCCCTTCAATCGACATCCTTACAGCTAGAGGCTAAAGTACAGAACTACTCAGGATCGAAGTAGAAATGCCCTTTGATCGACATCTAGACAGTTCAACATTGGAGTAGAGAAGTCCTATAATCGATCACAATAGTTGAACATGGAAGTAGAGAAGCCCTTTGATTGACATCCCAACAATTCAACATCAAAGTAGAGAATTCCATTGATCGACATCTCCACAGTTTAAGATCAAAGAAGAGAAGCCCTTTTAACGACATTTCAACAGCTCAACATCGAAGAAGAGAAGCCCTTTGATCGACATCTCAACAGTTTAACATCGGAGTAGAGAAGCCTTTAATCGACACCTCAACTGTTCAACATCGAAGTAGAGAAGCCCTTTGATCGACATCTTAACAGTACAACATCGAAGTAAGGAATCCTTTTGATTGACATCTCAATAGTGCAACATCGAAGTAGAGAAGCACTTTGATCGACTTCTCAACAGTTCAACGTCGAAGTAGAGAAGCCCTTTGATCTACATCTCTATAGTTCAACATCGAAGTAGAGATGCCCTTTCATCGACATCTCAATTGTTCAAGATCAAAGTAGAAAAGCCCATTTAACGACATTTAAACGGGTGAAGTTCAAAGTAAAGAAGCCCTTTGATCGACATCTTAACAGTTCAAAATCTAAATAAAGAAGCCTATTGATTAACATCTCAACAGTTCGAGATCAAAGTAAAGAAGCCCTTTGAACGACATTTCAACAGCTCAAGATCGAAGTAGAAAAGCCCAATGATCCAGATATCAAGATTTCAAGATCGAAGTAAAGAAGTCCTTTTATCGACATTTCAATGGTGCAAGTTCAAAGTAGAGATGCCCTTTGATCGACATCTCAACAGTTCAAGATTGAAGAAAAGAAGCCCTATAATCAACAGTTCAACAGCTCAAGATCGAAGTAGAGAACCCATTAAATGACATCACAATAGTTTACGATTGAAGTAGAGAAGCCCTTTGAATGACATTACCACAGCTCAAGATTGAAGTAGAGAAGCCTGTTGATCGACATCGCCACAGCTCAAGATTGAACCCTTTGATCGACATCTTAACATTCCATGATTCAAGTTAAGAAGACCTTTGGTCGACATCGCCACAACCAACAATCGAAGTAGAGAAGCACTTTGATCGACATCTCAATAGTTCAAGATCGAAGTAAAGAACCCCTTGATCGACATCTCAACAATTCAAGATCAAAGTAGAGAAGCACTTTGAACGACATTTCAACAAGTTAAGTTCGAAGTAAAGAAGCCCTTTGATCGACATCTCAACTACTCAAGATCAAAGTAGAGAAGCCCTTTGAACGACATTTCAACGGCTCAAGATTGAAATAAAGTAGCCCTTTGATCAACATCACCACAGCTCAAGATCGAAGTAGAGAAGCCTGTTCATCGACATCGCCACAGCTCAACATCAAACCCTTCGATCGACATCTTAACATTCCATGATTCAAGTTGAGAAGACCTTTGATCGACATCACCACAACCCACAGTTGAAGTTGAGAAGCCCTTTGATTGACATCTTAACAGTTCAAGATAGAAGTAAAGAACCCCTTGATCAACATCTCAACCGTTCAAGATCAATGTAAAGAAGCCCTTTGAACGATATTTCAACAGCTCCAGATTGAAGTAGAGATCGAAGTAAAGAAACCCCTTGATCGATGTAGAGAAGCCTGTTGATTGACATCGCCACAACTCAAGATCGAACTCTTTGATCGACATCTTAACATTACTTGATTCCATATTAAAAGCCCTTTGATTGACATCGCCACAACCCACAATCGAAGTAGAGTAGCCCTTTGATCGACACCGCAATTGTGCAAGATTTCAACAGCTAAAGTTCGAAGTAGAGAAGCCCTTTGATCGACATCTCAACTGTTCAAGATCAAAGTAAAAAGACCTTTTGATCGACATCCTTACAGCTCAAGATAAAAGTAAGGAAGCCCTTTGATCGACATTTCAACAGTTCAAGATCAAAGTAAAGAGGCCCTTTGATCGACATCCTTACTGCTCAAGATTGAAGTAAGGAAGTCCTTTGATCGACATTTCAACAGCTCAAGATCAAAGTAAAGTAGCCTTTTGATCGACATCTGAACAGTTCAAGATCAAACTAAGGAAGCCCTTCGATCGACATCCTTACAACTCAAGATAGAAGTAGGGAAGCCTTTTGATCAACATTTCAATAGCTCAAGATCAAAGTGTTGAAGCCTATGATCGACATCACCACAACTCAAGATCGAAGTAGAGAATGGAAGTAGAAAAGCCCTTCAATCGACATCCTTACACCCCAAGATTGAAGTATAGAACTGTTCAGGATCGGAGTAGAGATGCCCTTTGATTGACATCTAAACAATTCAACATTAAAGGAGCGAAGTCCTATAATCGATTTCAATAGGTGAACATGGAAGTAAAGAAACCCTTTGAGCAACATCCCAACAATTCAACATCAAAGTAGAGAAGTCCATTGATTGACATCTCTACAGTTCAAGATCGAAGAAGAGAAGCCCTTTTAATGACATTTCAACAGTTTAACATCAAAAGAGAGAAGCCTTTTGACTGACATCTCAACAGTTCAACATTGAAGTAGAGAAGCCTTTGGTCGACACCTCAACTGTTCAACATCGAAATAGAGAAGCCCTTCGATTGACATCTCAACGGTTCAACATCAAAATAAAGAATCCCTTTGATCGACATCTCAACAGTGCAAGATCAAAGTAGAGAAGCCCTTTAAATGACATTTCAATAGCTAAAGATCAAAGTAGAGAAGCCCTTTAATCGACATCTCAACAGTTCAAGATCAAAGTAAAGTGGCTCTTCGATCGACATCCTTACGGCTCAAGATAGAAGTAGAGAATCCCTTTGATCGACATTTCAACAGCTCAAGATCGAAGTAGAGAAGCCCTTTGATCGACATCTCAACAGTTCAAGATCAAAGTAAAGAAGCCATTTGATTGACATCCTTACAACTCAAGATAGAAGTAGGGATGCCTTTTGATCAACATTTCAATATCTCAAGATCGAAGTGCCGATGCCTTATGATCAACATCGCCACAACTCAAGATCGATGTAGAGAATGGAAGTAAAAAAGCCCTTCAATCGACATCCTTACAGCCCAAGATGGAAGTACAAAACTGCTTAGGATCGAAGTAGAGATGCCCTTTGATCGACATATAAACAGTTCAACATCGAAGTAGAGAAGTCCTATGATCAATCTCAATAAATGAACATTGAAGTAGAGAAGCCCTTTGATTGACATCCAATAATTTAACATCGAAGTAGAGAAGTCCGTTGATCGATATGTCTACATTTCAAGATCGAAGAAGAGAAGCCCTTTTAACGACATTTCAACAGTTCAACATCGAAGAAGAGAAGCCCTTTGATCGACATCTCAACAGTTCAACATCGAAGTAGAGAAGCTTTTAATCGACACCTCAACAGTTCAACATCGAAGTAGAGAAGCCCTTTGATCGACATCTCAACAGTTCAACATCAAAGTAAAGAATCCCTTTGATTGACATTCAACAGTGCAACATTAAAGTAGAGAAGCTCTTTAATCGACTTCTCAACAGTTCAACATCGAAGTAGAGAAGCCCTTTAATCGACATATCTACAGTTCAACATCGAAGTAGAGATGCCCTTTCATCGACATCTCAATAGTTTAAGATCAAAGTAGTGAAGCCCATTTGATGACATTTGAACGGGTGAAGTTCAAAGTAAAGAAGCCCTTTGATCGACATCTTAACAGTTCAAAATCTAAATAAAGAAGCCCTTTGATCAACATCTCAACAATTCAAGATTAAAGTAAAGAAGCCCTCTGAAGGACATTTCAACAGATCAACAGGCATCTCTACTTCGATCTTGAGTTGTGGCAATGTCGATCAATGGGCTACTTAACTTCGATCTTGAACTGTTGAGATGTCTATCAAAGGACTTCTCTACTTTGATGTTGAACTATTGAGATATCGATTAAAGGGATTCTATACTTTGATGTTGAACTATTGAGATGTCGATCAGAGGGATTCTCTTCTTCGATGTTGAACTGTTGACATGTAATTAAAAGGGCTTCTCTTCTTCGATCTTGAACTATTTAGATGTCGATCAAAGGGCTTCTCTACTTCGTTGTTGAACTGTTGAGATGTCGATCAAAAGGCTTCTCTACTTCAATGTTGAACTATTGAGATGTCAAACAAAAGGATTCTCTTCTTCGATGTTGAACTATTGACTTGTCGTTAAAAAGGCTTCTCTTCTTCGATCTTGAACTGTTGAGATGTCGATCAAAGGGCCTCTCTACATCGATGTTGAACTGTTGAGATGTCAATTAAAGGGCTTCTCTACTTTGATGTTGAATTGTTGGGATATCGATCAAAGGGATTCTCTTCTTTTATGTTGAACTGTTGAGATGTCGTTAAAAGGGCTTCTCTTCTTCGATCTTGAACTGTTTAGATGTCGATCAAAGGGATTCTCTTCTTCGTTGTTGAATTGTTGACATGTCGTTAAAAGGGCTTCACTTCTTCGATCTTGAACTGCTTAGATGTCGATCAAAGGGCTTCTCTTCTTCAATGTTGAACTGTTGAGATGTCGATCAAAAGGCATCTCTATTTCAATGTTAAACTGTTAAGATGTGGATCAAAGGGCTTCTCTACCTCGATGATTAACTATTGGGATGTCGATAAAAGGGCTTCTCTACTTCGATGTTGAACTATTGAGATGTCGATCAAAGGGCTTCTCTACTTCAATGTTGAACTGTTGAGATGTCGATCAAAGGGATTCTCTTCTTCGATGTTGAATTGTTGACATGTCGTTAAAAGGGCTTCTGTTCTTCGTTCTTGAACTGTTGAGATGTAGATCGAAGGGCTTTTCTACTTCGATTTTGAACTGTTGAGATGTCAATCAAAGGGCTTCTCTTCCTCAATGTTGAACTGTTGAAATGCCATCAAAAGGGCTTTTTTTCATCAATCTTAAACTGTTTAGATGTTAATCAAAGGACTTCCCTACTTCTATCTTGAGCTATAAGTATGCGATCGATGGGAATCTTTACTTTGATCTCGAACTGTTGAGATTTCAATCAAAGGTCTTCTCTACTTCGATCTTAAGCAGTTGAAATGTCGATTAAAGGGCTTCCCTACTTCTATCTTGAGCTACAAGGATGTCGATCGAAGGGATTCTTTACTTCGATCTTGAAATATTGAGATGTCAATCAAAGGGCTTTTCTACTTCGATCTTGAGTTGTTGAAATGTCATTCAAAGGGCTTCTTTACATCGATCTTGAACTGTTGAGATGTCGTTTAAAGGGTTCTTTACTTTGATCTTAAACTGTTGAGATATCGATAAAAAGGCTTCTCAACTTCGATTGTGGGCTATGGTGATGTCAATTAAAGGGCTTCTCAACTTGAATCATGGAATGTTAAGATGTTGATCAAAGGGTTTAATCTTGAGCTGTGGCGATGTCGATCAATAGGCTTCTGAACTTCGATCTTGTACTGTTAAGATGTCGATCAAAGGGCTTATTTACTTCGAACTTCACCTGTTGAAATGTCGTTAAAAGTGCTTCTCTATTTCGATGTTGAACTGTTGAGATATCGACCGAAGGGCATCTCTATTTAGATCTTGAACTGTTGAGATGTCAATCGAAGGTCTTGTCCACTTTGATCGTGAACTATTGAGATGTCAATCAAAGGGATTATCTACTTCGATCTTGAACTGTTGAGATGTCGATCATAGGGCTTCCCTACTTCGATCTTGAACTGTTTAGAGGTCGATCAAAGGGCTTCCCTACTTCGATCTTGAGTTGTTGAAATGTCGTTCCAATGGCTTATTTACTGTGATCATGAATTGTTGAGATATTGACCAAATGGAATCTCTATTTAGATCTTGAACTGTTGAGAAGGCAATTAAAGGACTTCTTTACTTCGAACTTCACCTGTTGAAATGTCGTCAAAAGGGCTTCTCTACTTCGATCTTGAACTGTTGAGATGTTGATCAAAGGGCTTCTCTGATTCGATGTTGAATGGTTGAGATGTCGATGAAAGGGCTTCTGTACTTCGATGTTGAAAAATTGTGATGTCGATCAAAAGGCTTCTCTACTTCGATGTGGAACTATTGAGATGTCGAACAAAGGGCTTTTCTTCTTCAATGTAGAACTATTGAAATGCTGTTAAAAGGGCTTCTCTTCTTCGATGTTGAAGTTTTGAGATGTCAATCAAAGGGCTTCTCTACTTCTATGTTAAACTGTTGAGATGTCGATCAAAGGGCTTCTTTACTTCCACGTTGAACTGTTGAGATGTCAATCAAAGGGCTTCTCTACTTCCATGTTGAATTGTTTAGATATCGATCAAAGAGCATCTGTACTTCGATCTTAAGCAATTCTGTACTTTGATCTTTAGCTGTTAAGAAGTCGATCAAAGGGCTTCCCAACTTCTATCTTTAGCTATAAGGATGTCGATTAAATGGCTTTTTTACTTTGATCTTGAACTATTAAGATGTCGATCAAAGGGCTTCTATACTTCGATCTTGAGTTGTGGCGATTTTAATCATGAGGCTTCTCCACTTCAATCTTGAGCTATTGAAATGTCGATCAAAGGGCTTCTTTACTTCGATCTTGAGATGTTGAAATGACGTTCAAAGGGCATTTCTACTTCGATCTTGAACTGTTGAGATGTCGATCAAAGGGCTTACTTACTTCGATCTCCAGTTGTTGAAATGTCGTTAAACGGGCTTCTCTACTGCAATCATGAACTGTTGAAATGTCGATCAAAGGGCTTCTTTACTTGAAACTTAACCTGTTGAAATGTCGTTAAGGGGGCTTCTCTACTTCGATCTTGAATAGTTGAGATGTCGATCAACGGGCTTCTCTACTTCGATGTTGAACTATTGAGATGTCAATCAAAGGGTTTCTCTTCTTCGATGTTGAACAGTTGAAATGTCGTTAAATGGGCTTCTCTTCTTCAATGTTGAATTTTTATGATGTCTATCAAAGGGCTTCTCTACTTCCATATTGAACTGTTGAGATGTCAATCAAAGGACTTCTCTACTTCGATGTTGAATAGTTTAGATGTCGATCAAAGGGCATCTCTACTTCGATCTTAAGTAATTCTGTACTTCAATCTTTAACTGTTAAGAACTCGATGAAAGGGCTTCCCAACTTCTATCTTAAGCTGTAAGGACGTCGATTGAAGGGCTTTTTTACTTCAATCTTGAACTATTGAGATGTCAATCTAAGGGCTTCTGTACTTCGATCTTGAGCTGTGGCAATATCGATTGTGACGCTTCTCCACTTTGATCTTGATCTATTGAAATGTCTATCAAAGGGCTTCTTTACTTTGATCTTGAGTTGTTGAAGTGTCATTTAAAGGACTTCTCTACTTCGATCTTGAACTATTGAGATGTCGATCAAAGGGCTTTTCTATTTAGATTTTGAACTGTTAAGATGTCGACCAAAGGGCTTCTTTACTTCAAACTTCACCTGTTGAAATGTTGTGAAAATGGCTTCTCTACCTCGATCTTAAACTGTTGAGACATCGATGAAAGGGCTTTTTACTTCGGTGTTGAACTGTAGAGATGTCGATCAAAGGTCTTCTCCACTTCGATGTTCAACTATTGAGAAGTCGATCAATAAGCTTTTCTACTTCGATGTTGAACTGTTGGCATGTCGATTAAAGGGCTTCTCTATGTCGATGTTGAACTATTAAGATGTCGATCAAGGGGTTATCTACTTCAATGTTGAACTGTTGAGATGTCAATCAGATGGCTTCTCTTTTTCAATGTTGAACTTTTGAAATTTCCTTGAAAGGGCTTTTCTTCTTCGATATTGAAATGTTGAGATGTCAATCAAAAGGCTTTTCTACATCGATGTTGAACTGTTTAGATGTCGATCAAAGGGCATCTCTACTAAGCAGTTTAAGTTACAATCAAAGCTCTTCTATACTTCGATCTTGAGCTTTTGAGACGTCAATCAAAGGGCTTCCCCACTTCTATCTGAAGCTGTAAAGATGTCAATCAAAGTGTTTCTTTACTTCGATCTTGAACCATTGAGATGTCTATCAAACGGTTCTTTATTTCCATCCTGAACTGTGGCAATGTCGATCAAAGGTCCTCTCATCTTGAATCATGGAATGTTAAGATGTCCATCAAAGAGTTCGATCTTGAAATATGGCGATATCAATCATAAGGCTTCTCTACTTTAATCTTGAACTGTTAAGATGTTGATCACAGGGCTTCTCTAATTTGATCTTGAGCTATTGAAATGTCGTTGAAAGGGCTTCTCTACTTCAATCTTGAACTGTTGAGATGTTGATCAAAAGGTTCTTTACTTCGATTTTGAACTGTTGAGATGTCGATCAAAGGGCTTCTCTACTTTGATTATGGGCTGTGGCAGTGTCGATCACAGGGCTTCTCATCTTGAATCATGGAATGTTAAGACGTTGATCAAAGGGTTCGATCTTGAGCAGTGCCGATGTCGATCAATAGGCTTCTCTACTTCGATCTTAAGTTGTGGAGATGTCGATCGTAGGGCTACTCTACTTCAATGTTGAACTATTGAGATGTCGATCAATGGACTTCCCTACTTCAATCTTGAGCTGTTATGATGTCGATCATAGGGCTTCTCTTCTTCAATCTTAAACTGTTGAGATGTCAATCAAGGGGCTTCTCTACTTCAATCTTGAACTGTCAAAATGTCGATAAAAGGACTTCTTTACTTCAATCTTGAAAAGTTATGATGAGGATCAAAGGGCTTCTCTACTTCAATCTTGAACTGTTGAGATGTTGATCAAAGGGCTTCTCTACTTCTATCTTCAACTGTTGAGATGTCGATCAAAGGGCATCTATATTTAGATCTTGAACTGTTGAGATGTCAATCAAAGGGCTCCTCTACTTCAAACTTGACCTGTTGAATTGTCGATAAAAGGGCTTCTCCACTTCGATCATGAACTATTCAAATGTCGATCAAAGGGCTTCTCTACACCGATCTTGAACCGTTGGGATGTCGATCATAGGGCTTCTCTACTTCGATTTTGGACTATTGAGAAGTCGATCAAAGGGCTTCCTTACTTCTATATATAGCTGTAAGGATGTTGTTCGAAGGGCTTTTTTATTTCGATCTTAAACTATTGAGAAGTCGATAGAAGGGCATCTCTACTTCGATCTTAAGCAGTTGAAATTTCGTTCAAAGGGCTCCTCTACTTCGATCTTGAACTATTGAGATGTCGATTAATACCTACAATGGCATAGTGCTCATGTTCCGTGTTGTCTTTGATCTCGATGGCATAACTTGCGAGGGTTTTCTCTACCTTTCCTGTCTTTTTCCTAACTCCCCAGTGAAGTCACCACATTTTTGGGTTGGGTTGCTTCCTGCTACACTATGGCCCAATAGTTTTGAGGTAAGAGAGTGGAGACTAGCACAATTGAAAATTACCTTAAGCTAGCTTATGTGCAAATTAGGACCCCTTTGCCAAGATCTTAGTCACATGTCCATGGCAAAAGATGTTGTTACAAAAATGTTATAGCAAGAGGCATATAATATAATAGGATAAGAAAGATATGTTTGCTGTCAACGAAAGATAATATTTAAACCACTTTCTCAATAAGAAAACACAATAATGTGAATATAGCATAAATAAGTTAGCAACAATAAAAAAAAGAATACTATTAATGCTTAATTGATCACAATAAAAGAGAGGAAGGGGAATTAGTCTGCTGTGATTGGTTCCTTAGCAAATTTAAGTCTAAGAAAGGAACCAATCTCCAATGTGAGCAATCTCATAGGGAAATCATACCATGGAAATTACCTACTTTGAAAGAATGGACCTAATGGCTTAATCTCAAGTCCTTTAACTTGCTAGAAAGTAGGTATTGGGAGTAGCTTATTGGTGCATGCCTTATCACACTCTTGTTTCCTCACTTTACTTTTTACCCTCTATGCCTTCTATTTTCTTTCTTATTCCTATATTTCCTCTATTCTTCCTTGTTTTTCCGTTGTTTTCTTTCTTATTATTTCTCTCACTTGTTCCTCCTTACTCCTAACTGCTATTTACTGTGCACAGTTAAGGCCTTTTTATATTGCCTGTAATGATAAGTTTTACTATTTTACCCCTCAGCTACTTTTGGTCTAGTGTGGGTGTCCTTCCCAAACCACCCACTAGTCTGCTAGTTGCTTAGTCATCACCATTACCCTATGCTAGTTGCACCATGTTCCATTCCAAAACAAAAGAATTTTATTTTATTTTCTTTCTCTCTGTTGCATTACCATCTAAATAAGAGTTGGACATTCTCTCTTACTGACTCCTATGGTATGTACTTAGTGATTCTAGCTCAACTTTCCCTCTTTTAGGTGGTATGTGATCCCAGCAGAACATTTTCCTTAAAAGAGCTTAAGCGTGAATTCCATAATAGACTTCCCCCTTCTCCCCACCGCTAGACCATACCCTCTCTTAGCTTTGACCCATGGCCCATTGCGCTTGTATTGGCTGGGTACAAGTGGTTGGTGCCTGACCTTGTGCGTGCTCCACTCCCATGTGAGTCCATGGCTTGTCTGTTGTTTATGTGTTTGCCATTGCCTACAGATTTGTTTGGTCTTGCTATGCGTTCTGCTACTCATTTTTTAACCTTTTGTGGTGGTATTAAGTCACTAGGCCTTCATTCTTTGCATCTCGTTTCTTCCCTAGGTTGGTTTTTGTTTAGGTATGGGCCCTTCCTTCTTCAATTCAGCCCCTATATTCTCTTACTTTTAGTTTATGGGTCGACTAATAATTCTGCCATGCCACTATATTGCTTCTGCCATGTATTGGTTACCTATGCTTACTGGGCCTTCTTTGGGCCTGCTGTGTACTGCCCAGTATTTCCACCAAGTTACTTCTCATTCCATCTTGGGCTTTCTTGGTCCATTTTGTATCTCTAAGCATCCTTGGCCTACTTCATTCCTTTGGGCATCCTCAGCCCATTCCATTCTTATATTTCCATCGACTTTTGCTAAATCTTTCGGGCTTTCTCGGCCCAATTACCATATCCTTTACCTTTTGGGGTTTGTTGGCCCTTTGCACCAACCCTCTTTTACTAATTCCTTTCTTTGGGCTATTCCGGCCCATTTTTGCTTACTTTCCACTTCTCATGATTCTATAGGCTTGCAACTTCCTTCTCTAGGCTTCCTTGGATCCATTTGCTTTCTTTATGGCCTTTTTTACTACTTTATAGGCCTGTAGACTATTATTCCTGTCATTCGGGTTTAATGGTTTGTGTTACTTTACTAGCTCTTCTTCTTTCACCCTTTTCATATTGTTGGGCTTCTTCTTGTTATTGGGCCCTTTTGCCAAAATGGGCATCAACAATTATGTATTGCTTTTTAAAGCTTTACTTTTTCTAGGTACAAGTGCAATCATACTTTAACTAACTTTCAACAAAAAACCAAATAAGTGGATGCTCAATGGACAATTCAATTAAGTCCACATTTTACTTTTTATGTTAAACATTTAATTTGAACATTTTTTTTTTTCACAAAAATGCACACGGACCATAAAATTAATCTTCACATAGTAATAGTATAAGACTAATTAAAGGCTTAATTATTTTTTAAGGTAAGAATCCCAATGAA
Organism: Castanopsis chinensis; assembly: GCA_032878915.1. Lineage (NCBI taxonomy): Eukaryota > Viridiplantae > Streptophyta > Magnoliopsida > Fagales > Fagaceae > Castanopsis > Castanopsis chinensis. The sequence continues at coordinate 3,176,533 of JAVQMG010000116.1, forward strand.
ATAAACCTCTAGTAACCAAATGGATAATAATAATAATAATAATAATAATAATAATATATAAATCCAAATAGTGTAACTATGTTAGATAAGAAAGTGAAAGAGAAAATTGAATTAAAGATAATGTAATGGGAGTTTAAGGTCCAATACATAAAATAAGGGGTCTGGAGCAGCAGATGCATGGAAAAGGGCATCAAGGACAATTGTAGAGACCTACAATACAATACACCCATTTCATTAGAGCATTTGCATTCGATTTCTTCAAAAAATTCAATTTTACCATCTCAAAAGCTACTTTATTTATTATACCATACCATTTTACAACACATTCAACATCCCAACTTTTATTTTCCTATACAACACATTAAAATAATATATATCTACACACTAAAATGTACAACACAAAACCATCTCTCTTCTTTCTATTAATAAAAAATTGGAAATACAATAAAAGAATATTATGTAAGAATACTATTTAAGAATACAATCTTGCTACATCAACCTCTTAGAGCATTAGTATCTGGTCTCTCAAATGCCATATGTTGGTATGTTTTAGCATTAAAGCCCCAAAACTCCCCGTTACCCGATCTCTCAATTCTAAAAGTTTTTACAATTGTTCTATAGTACCGTCATAAATTTACGATGATACTGTAGCAAGCTTGTAAAAATTATAATATATTTTAATCTAAAATATCAGCCTCTTTTCACTATCTTTAGTTTCCTGTCCCCTCTCTCTCTCTCTTCGTTACTCATCTCACCAAACCTCTCTCTTTCTCTCCCATGCCTCTATCGAACACTCTTTCTCACCCCATGGGTCAGCTGGGTTAATTTTCTCAACTTCATCATGGTGGTCCCTCCCTTTGAACCCAAACCCAACTCTCCCTTCTCTCTTTTTTATCACGCCCAACTCATTGAGCCAAAGCTCCATTGCCAGAGCTTCGAGATCCACAAAGTTTTTGGTCCTTGTTTTGGTCATGCAAAGGCCATGGGTAGTTGAATTTGCGGTGGCTAAATTTGTGGTGGATGGATTTTTTTATCTTTGAATTTTTATGGTTGCTACTTTTTGGGGAGGGGGGGGAAGGGGGGTTTATTGCTGAGATTTTATTGCTAGTTTTTTGTTTAAGGTTTGTTGATGATAATTTATTGCAATGGTGGTTGAATTTTTCTGGTGTGGTTCATGGGTCGTCGTGTGGGTGGTGGCTGGGTTGCTAACCGATGGGTATGGGTCTAGCATGTTGGCATAGGTTTGACATGAGTGGTGGCTGGGTTGCTGACCGATGGGTATGGCTGAATTTTTCTCTATCTTTCTTTCTTTCTACATATGGCTAAATGCATAGATCTATGGCATTAAAACCTCGTTGTTTTAAGGCTTGTTTGTGGGTATTAATTGGCATTTTGAGACCACAAGACATCAAGGCTTTTTTCAAAGTTGCAGTAAGGCGTGTATTGGTGGGTGGTTATTTTGGGTTTGGGTTGATAGTAGGTGGATGAGAAAGAGAGAAAAATGGAAAGACAAATTAGATAGAGAACAGGGATGAAGAGGGAAGAGAGATGGATTTTTTATATTATTTTATTATGTAATTTATATTATTTTAAAGGGAAATTTCACTTTACCCACCTGAGGTGGCCTCCGTTAGACCCCTATTACCCACCTCTGCCCTTTCCATTAGAAAAACCCCTTTACTATATAAGCCAAAATTAGAACCCAAATAGAACTCTAAAAGGAAGAACAAGTTCTCTCCCGTTTTCTGCCTTAGAATCCTTAAAAATCCCCAAACCCATAATCCCTTTCTCTCTTCACTTAGATTGACAAAGTGAAATCTGAACACTTGCAAGCAAAGAGGTGTATTGAAGCTTGGGTTTTCCTCTATATCAGGTTCCCTAAAAATCCCCAAACCCATTTCTCTCTTTACTCCAATTGCCAAAGTGAAATCTAAATATGTCTTTTTCAAGTTATTACTCGAGTTCTAGTCGCCATTCATGTTCAGCTGATCGTTGTCAGCTACGGACTTTGTACATTTTTAGAACCCTTAAAATACAAGTTGTTTTAACCTAGTTATTTAGCCAAGTGATTACTTAGATAAATTATTCAGATCTAGGTTAACAGAAACAAATCATATTATGTAAAGCAGGGCGGAAATATAAAGAACACACGATATGATAACCCAGGAAAACCAAATAGAAAAAAAAAAAAATCTGGGGAGGATTTAACCTAGCGATCCTCAAGGTAAAATAGATCCACTATGAAAGAATTGAAGTTTTACAAAAGGACTTAGACCACTAACATCATAATGCTACCTCGAGTAAAAAACTTCATACCACGACCACGTGACAGCTCCGAGTCCACAAACTACTTCTTTCTTAGATCCATAACAACCATAAGTACACTCACTTGTGTTTTTCTTTTAGCTCTTGAAATAGCAGCTGAAGAGATCACAAAGTTCTCCATCAATCTTGATCTTGATAACCCTAAGTATGTATGAAGTTAAACACCTCTAGATCTCAAAATAAATTCACACATACAGCATATCAACAACATCTAAAACATGGCTAGGGTTTTTCTTTTTATATTAGACATAAAACATAAAATCTTACACGTCAAACGGGCTTGGGCTGAGTTGGAAAATTTCTGCAGAAAAATAATTTGCACGAGCTTCGATTGATTGAATCAAATTTTCAATCGATCGAGCCTTGTAGAAATTGAATAGTAATTTCCTGCAATTACTCAATTCTAACTTTCACATAAACACACTTTGAGAGCCTATATAGACTCTAAGTTTTGATCATGGTTTGCCAACATTATACATTGAAGTTCTAATACATTTAGATCCTAAATTCTCAGAATTTAACAATCTCCCCCTTTGGTAATCCATGATAGAACACATACCAAAATTGAAATGTTCAAAGTTACAAAATAGCCTAATAAACAATAAACATACCCAATAAACAATTCAACCTAACTTTTATCCATTAGTTACCAGTGTTGACAGCAGCACAACCAAATAAACCTGTATATTCCTAAAACACTCAACAAACACATAAACACATATGTGGAAAATACAGGTAAAAACAAAATAAATTTTTAATTTCACAAAATAGAAAAATAAAAGACATATCATGAATAACCTCATAATATAAATTAATAGCCAATGTAGCACATGTGAAACAAAAAACAAAAATAGAAATAAACACATAAAACAAAGTATCTCCCTCTAACATATACATCCCATAAAAAAATATATATCATGAGCCAAAAAATAAATACATCAAGAAGCACCTAGATACAATCTAAAGAAGCTCCAAAGCTCAAAAACATCAAAATCTCCCCCTATCTCCATCAATATATACTCCACCTTTTTGTGATGAATTGCCAAAAGGCAATTAAGGCTCATCATCAAAAGGAGGTGGTGGAGTAGATCGCTGAACACTCACCAAATCCGCACGCAAAGCATAAAGCTCCGTGAGCACATCCACCAAAAGCTGACCATGCGCCACCTGAACGCTCATGATAGTATCCAACATACCCTGAATGGATGAATCATTTGAAGGAGAAGGTGGAGGATCAACAGCGGCAATGGGATCGACATAAACCTCAGCAGAAGAGTCACTAGTAGGGGTGTTCGCGGTGCGGTACAGTTTTAGGCCATTTTAGCACCGCACTTTGTGGTGCAGTTTAGCTAAAACCATAACTGCACCACACCTTATTTTTGTGGTCACATGTGCAGTGTGATATGACACGGTGCGATTTAAACTTTAACCAAAATCATAACCACACCACACCTCTTTTTTGCGATCATATATGCGGTGCGGTGTATAAGATGCGATTTGAATGAATTGAAGTTGGTATATTTTTCAAAATTTGGGCTTTTTCTACCCAGCCCAAAACTAATTTTTCCCTTTTATTTTGGTCCAAGTTTTAAACTATTAAGCCAGTTCTTCTTTATTTTAGGCTGGCTTTCCTAATCAACACTTGCTAGGGTTATCAAACTTTTATTTTTTTTTGAAAATTAGGATATTAAACTATTAATAATATATTTAATATTAAAAATAATTAAATATATTAATATATAAAGAGGGTGCAGTGCGGTTTGTGCATTTTTTTTATTGTAAAACTGCAAACCGCACTGCACCATGCGGTGCGGTGCGGTGCGATGCGGTGCGATGCACTATTACTTGCAATGCGGTGCAGTTATGTCATTTTGCGGACAGTTTTGGTGTGGTTTGTGCGGTTTGTACGGTTTGGTGAACAACCCTAGTCACCAGAAAAAGGAGGCTAAGCTACAGCACTTGTGGAAGACTCAACTCTAGGGAATTTAGAGCTAGCTTTCATCTAAGCTGCTCTTTGCCTAAGGAAGGGGGCACCTATGGAAGTTATAATGTGTACGGGCTCAGACGCGGGAAAATCCTCTAAACCTAAATGTAACAAAATCCTATGTATAAAAATAGGGAAGAAAAGACCATGTAATTTAGAACTATTCCTATGAACCTCAACCAAAGAACGAATGAAAAGGGATGAAAAACACATAGGAGTATCAATCATAAGGGCATACAAAAATGCACAACGCTCAAGAGGAATGGTGTGCAAGTGAGAGATAGGCTAAATAGAATGACACGAAATCCAGAAAAACAAATAATGAATCTTAGTAAGCTCTGTGAGGTGATACGAGGATCAGTACCCCGCTGAATGGAAGTACCAGTAAGATATGACATAATGTCATCAAGAGGAAGGGTCTCAGAATAAGGCTAGACTGGCTATCGTATCAAAGGTACCCTAGGAGCAAAGGCCACTACTAAAAGTAATGGTATACTCTTCACCACTTATCCAGCTACTCACATACTGAGTATTGGAAGTATCGGAGAGGACAGTGAGGTTCAAGTAGAACTCTCTTATCAAGGCAGCTAGAGAGGGTACTTTATATCCATAAGAGACAACCAACCCCTACACTCAAAGTTTCTCCTAATCTCCCCATCAAGCTCATCTAAAAGCACCTTTCTCTCAACCCAAACAAACCTAAAAATGTTAAGTTTTTCATAGGTCTCTTAATTTTTCTCAACCCTAAACCACTCACTATTGAAGGCTAGGGTAGAGGTGGAGGTGGATTTCCTATTTGCCCTAGTCTTCCTAACCATGATTCTAAGGTTTAAAAGGAAAGACACAACAAAAACCAAAACCAAAACCAAAAAAAAAAAAAAAAACAAAACAAAACCAAGTGCAGACTGCATTAGACAAGGTTAGAGAGAAACAAATAATAATCTATATGATACATGACATGAATGAACAAATGATGCATGCTCTAATGCACTAAAATTTGTTCATTTAAACATTATAAATCAACAATTGACTTGAACATAGAGGTTTAGAACAAAAACCCCAAATTTTGAAAAACCCAGTTTCAAAAACTAAACCAAATTGAGTAATTAATCATTACACTAGATAGAAATCATCATATAATGATATAATCAATCAATTACACAAATCAGTTTTACCAAATTAAGCCCAATTAAACAAAATCCCCAATTTCATGTAGTTTCAAGACCTAGAAATTTCAATTTTTCCCAAAAAACAATATTAATCAAATCAATGCATGGGAATCATGTTAATAACATCCAAGGACAAAAACTCATTAAACAAAATTGATTAATAAGTGCAAAGAATAACTTGTATAGTATGTGCAACTAGCAAAAGTATGAGATACATGTGAGGTGATAAGTAAATAGAAATCAATCACATTTTCTACAGAATTCATCACGTGAATTTCAAAGTGACTATCATCTAAACAGTTAAATCATATAACTCTCACATCTTCTAGAAAACAAGCTTGCAATCATGTAAATTTCTTGATTTGCCTCATAATGTACACACCAATTTTTATTTCAATTTGAATTTATTATAGCCCAATAATATACACACCAATTTTATTTTATTTGAATTCATTATATCTGAGACTACACCGTTTATTCCTTTTGTGCATGTACTACACTTTCTTGAGCACAAAATCATATGATATGCACTAAAGTGGTCATGATTGGCTAGTAAACAGTGGTAAGATGGTTATTTATATCTTTTTCTTAGGATTTTTTAATCCTTACAATTAGAAGCATGTGACTTCAAAATTAAGATCATGTGATCAAAAACTTTAAACAACTCCCACACAATATGCACAACATAGCCAAAACTAGTAAAGTGTAATAAAATAAACTCATCCAAACTAAACAAAGGACATAAACATGTTATGTAAAAATAATATGGCCAGCCTTGATTTCAAGTCCAAGAATACTGATGCAAAATACTTTTTTCTTTTCTTTTTTTAAATCAAAAACAAAAACAACCTAACGTGAAATGCATAAATGTTATGCAATGCAATTCTTAAAAAAAAAAAACAAAACAAAACAACAAAAAAGAATGGTCACAAAGAGTAGAGAGATAAAGCACAAGGATCATGAAAGAAAGTCTCAATTAGATTGAACATTTTGCATCCAAAACCTTTTAAATGCACCTCTAGCATTGGAGTTATTATTCTAATTAGAATGATGAGCAACTCCTGGATTGGAATAAAGGTTTAATGCCTTTACCAACTCACTAATAAGTACCATAGGATCTTGTACTTGAAGTACAACTACTTTTGGCTTATTTGCTTGCTTTGGAGCTTGTAACTTGAAACCGTTTGAATGAATATGTCTAGACTTTCCACAAAAATGACAAACCCATAAAAGTCTATCATGCATCTTATCCTTAGAAAGGGTAGGATTCTTAGGTTTAGATTCTTTAAGATCAACCCTAATCTTCTTAGGAGATGTAACTTCTACTGGTTTGACAATCTCACTCACGAGAGGCTCAGAAGAAGGAACAAAATTTGTGGAATGAGCTTTAGACAAAGAGATGCTTTCTACAAAATTTAGACCAGTTTTGTCTAAAGGAGACTTTTGAACACTCAACATATGATCAAGTTTAGAACTAGCAGACCTAGTAGTTTGTTCTCTAGTAACAGATAATTCTAGTTCAAATTTCTTAATCTTTACAGTCAACATCGTGTTCTCAATCTTCACTTTATCTTTTAAAGCGCTAACATCAAGCAATTTCAACAATAAATCTTTCTTATCATGTTTAAGAGAATTTAAACCTTTTTCAACATTCATTGCATCTTTTGCAGTAATTTTGCATAGCTTATTGTAAACTTCTTGCAAATCAGCACATTTAGATAATTCCCCATCGGAAGAACTCTCTTCAACAACAACACTTTCATTAACTACAGCAGCAGCTGTGAAAGTAATGAAATTTCCATCCTCATCACTACTAGACTCATGATCAGAAACTTCATCATCACTAAGGATTATAGCTATAGCCTTACCCTTTGATGAAAAGATTGTAGGACATTCTGATTTCACATGACCATACTCTTGACAACCAAAAAATTGTTGACCTAAAGAATTATTAAATGTTTGACCTACATTCTCTTTAGATTTATCAGTATTGATCCCTTTAGTGGGTTCATTCCTCTTAAAATTCCTAGGTTCAACATTGTTTTTACCTCTTGCCCTTCTATTATTATTCCTAAGAAAGTTTCTAAAGTTCTTGGCAAGATATGTAATCTTTGTAGAAGAGAGTTCATCATTAAATCCATTCCAATCAATATCATCAACTAACTTAAGAGCCATTGATTTGGATTTGTTAATCTTGGGTAGGTCTAGCTCATAGGATTGGAGAGATCCTACAAGCTCATAAATAGAGATGGAGTCTACATCCTTACTCTCAGTAATGGAAATTACTTTAGGTCTAAAATTCTCAATCAAGGATCTAAGAATCTTCTTAACAATTTTAGGTTAATCATAAATTTCACCCAAATTATAAGCAGAATTAACAATATCATTAAGCTTAGCATAAAGTTCACAAAACTTTCATCATCAGACATCCTAATGTTTTCAAATCTAGTTGTTAACTGCTATAACTTATTGATCTTAACTGCCTTTGTGCCTTCATGCACAGCTTAGAGAATATTCCATGCAGTATGAGCAACCTCAACATTTGAGATCCTCTTGAATTCCTCTATAAAAATAGCATTAAAAATAACATTCATGGCTTTGCTATTGAAAGCAGCTACTTCTTTCTGAGAAGTTTACCACTCTCTTAAAGAAGTAGTCGACTTCTCCCATCCGTATTCAATGGAATTCCAAACCCTCTCATCAATCGATTTCAAAAATGCTTTCATCCTTACTTTCTAGTAGACATAAATGTTTCCATCAAAATGAGATAGGATCACAAGAGAGTGACCGTGTTCCATGACAACAAGGGTCAGGGATCAACTCTTAGATTAAAGGATCTAAACACTAGAACTAACCCGCTTTCATACCACTTGTACGTTTTTAGACCCCTTAAAATACAAGTTGATTAATCTAGTTATTTAGCCAAGTGATTACTTAGATAAATTATTTAGATCTAGGTTAACAGAAACAAATCATATCATGTAAAGCAGTGCGAAAATATAAAAAACACAAGATATAATAACCAAGGAAAACCAAACCGAAAAAAACCTGGGGAGGACTTAACCTAACTATCCTCAAGGTAAAACAGATCCACTATGAAAGAATTGAAGTTTTACAAAAGGACTTAGACCACTAACATCCTAATGCTACCTTAAGTAGAAAACTTACTACTACGATTACGTGACAGCTTCGAGTCCATGGACTACTTCTTTCTTAGATCCACAACAGCCACAAGTACACCCACTTATGTTTTTCTTTAAGCTCCTAAAATAGCATCTGAAGAGATCACCAAGTTCTCCATCAATCTTAATCTTGATAACCATAAGTATGTATGAAGGTAAACACCTCTAGATCTCACAAGAGATTCACACATGCAACATATCAACAACATCTAAAATGTGGCTAGAGTTTTTCTTTTTATATAAGACATAATACATAAAACTCTACACGTCAAACGGGCTTAGACTGAATTGAAAAAATTCTGCACAAAAATAATCTACGTGAGTTTCGATCGATCGAGTCTAATTTTCGATCAACGAGCCTTGCAGAAATTGAATAGTAATTTCTTGCAATTACTTGATTCCAACTTTACACATAAACACACTTTGAGCAGCCTATATCTAGACTCTAAGTTTTGATCATGATTTGTCAACAATACACCTTGAAGTTCTAATACATTTAGATCCTTAATTCTTAGAACCTAACAGACTGCTTTAACCTTAAACAATTTTGGGAGAATGTTTTATGGATACTGCTACTATGATGTGGTGAGTAACAGTTGGTTTTTAGATTTTTTAATTTTTTTTTTTTTATTTTCAGGTTTTGTTGGCTTTACAAATAACCCTAATTTAATTTTTTTTTTAGGATGATGAACCTATAGCTACTTGTAAATACTTTAGGTGGTTGGATGGCAAAACATGTAAGCATTGGTCTGAAGTTGCACCCATTGTCCTTGCTAGATTCAGTACGTATAAGAATCAAGCAAGAGTTGCACATGAAAAGGAGGCTAGTGATAGGGAAAAAACAGCTATTGAGAGGGAAAAAGTAGCCAAGTGAAGGGAAGAAAAAGCTAGGGTGAGAGAAAGGATAGCTAAAGAGAAGTTACAGAAGTACAAATTTGCACTTGTTGTGTCATGGAGATTTTTGCTATTTTCTGTGTTTTCTGGTAGGATGGGAGAATTTGGAACAAAGCCATTGAGTCTGCCTTGAAGGAAAGCTGTTGTAGTTATTGTATAATTTTGGGTACTACCACTTTTAACAAGTGTATTCCATGTACTTGGCACTATGTAATGTTGTTGTTTATTTGAATAGAGTATGCAATGTGTTCTTCTAATTTGAATTGAGTATGCTGCCTTATTTATGTAATGTGTAATGCTGCCTTGTAATGTGTTCTTTATGTAATGTATGTAATGTGTAATGTTGCCTTGAATAGAGCATGCTACCTTGTTTTTGAATAGGGTATGCAATCTGCTCTTCTTTATATAAAGGAAATTACACATGCACCCTACAAGATTTTGTTTACATTAAATGAAAAAGCATAAGAAGTATGTTTTAAAGCAAGTGGACTCCACCTAATATTAATGGCTAAACAATGCCAAAGTACTTCAATAATAGGTGGTTCTGTCCCCACTAAGATAAAAACAAAATAATTTTACAGTAGAAAGTTATGCATAATAACAAAAAAGTGGTGACATGCCACTATGAGACATGCAAAATATTAAAAAAGTAAAGTGTCTACAAACACATTCTCCAATCTTCATTTCCCAAAGACCTTGCCCTTGCCCTTGCCCTTGCCCTTGCCCTTGCCCCTGCCGTTGCCCTTATCCTTTTCCTTGCCTTGCATACTATCCCCTGTTTAGAACATTACACCAAATGTCTCAATTCTTTAGCCACCTCTTCCATATGAGAATAGATGACTGCCCTAACTACCCTTGGTGGTACCAACCCCCTTGGAGGCTGTAAAATACATAGCAACTCCATATCAAGATCTAATCCAAGGTTTTATGTAAATATAAAGGGTGATGTTTGTTTATATACCTGAAATAGAGGTTTTCTTGTGTCCCATGTTTCCTTAGAAGTATGAGAGATAAGCTGGCTACATGAGAACCATTAAGCTGTGGGTGCTTTACTTGGTGGTGGTCTACTTGAATCTACTACAAATTGTAGTGGTCTGCTTGAAGCTGAAGCAGATGTTTCAGTTGGCTGTGTATAGGGTTTGCCTGTTGGCTACCTCAGTGGCTGCTTTTATGGCTGGTTAACTAGTTGACTTGGTTGTTAGGTGGTTGGCTCTCTTGTTGAATGGCTAGCTACCTCACTTGTTGCTTGACTAGTTGTCTACTTGGCTGCATTGTTTACTAGTCCAAGTGGGTGCCTTGATTGCTAGTTGGTTGCCTTATTTACTAGTCCAGGTGGGTGCTTTGGTTGTTGGTTGGCTGCATTATTTGCAAATCTAGGTGGCTTCCTTGCTTGCTAGTTGGTTACCTGGTTGGCCTTCTTGTTTGCTAATCTTGTTGACTGCCTTACTTGCTAATTGGTTGCTTGATTGGCTGCCTTTTATGCAAATCTAGGTGACTGCCTTGCTTGCGGATTGGTTATTTGGTTGGTTGCTTGGTTGGCAAACTAGGGTGGCTGCCTTGTAAACTTCCTTGGTGGTTACCTAGGTGGCTGACATGCTGGTTGTTTGGTTGGTTGCCTAGTTGGCTACCTAGTTGGCAAACCAAGGTGGCTGCCTTAGAAACCTCCTTAGTGGTTGCCTAGGAGGCTAACTTACTAGCTGGCTGGCTGGCTAAGGTATTGAAGTTACACCATGACTTGGTTGGTCAGTGCTTGTTCCTTGTCCTTCTTGTCCTTAAAAAAAGAATCTCCTTGCATCAAAAATAGATTTGTAATATAATTGTCATAGTGAACACATTCTTGCTTTACTTAAAAAATTTTTTTTGCCCCTCAAGTCTGTCTCCTTTGCCATGGTGTCTCACCAGTTATTCCAGCCTTACACCTCCTTGAATTATACTCCTCCTTATGGCAAAACCCACATTTTATAGGTCTATTTGACCTAGAAACTTTGTATGGGTTGTTTGGCTCATTTGCATTTTTCTTCCTTTTCATTGGTGGCCTGCCTGGAGGCTTGTACACAATTGGAGCAACAGGGGCAGGTTGGTTGGTTTCAATCCATTCATCTTGGCCAGACAGTGGGGTAATCATCTCCTTGTATGCAGCCACATAAGCATCCTTTCTATAGCATGCATACACATAAGATTCTTGTCAAATCCCAAACTCTACAACTACAACACTTTCTTATAAGGTTAACCACATGCCTTTTATACTCATTATCAACCTCATAAATAAAGCAACCTAATGGACTAGCAAAAAATGACTTAGAATCAACTTTCAACTACTCAAGCTTTTGTACTATGTTTGGACATGTGTCACTAGTGAACTTTTCAATTCTAGTCCTCTTACTAGACATTCTAGTCATCAACCTAACCCTAAATCCATTCTAACATGGCAATGATAGGCTTATCCCTAGCATTTAGTATCATAGAATTAAATGACTCACTAAGATTGTTCACATAACAATCAGAGATGTCCCTTGGGGTGAAATGTGACTTGGTCCATTGGGTTGCTCAGATGTCTGCTAGATACTCCCATGCTTCTTTGTCCAAGTCCATCATATCTTTCATTTTCTTATTAAACTTCCCAATTGATTTGTTGCAGCACACCTCCATAATGCAGCCTTCAATTCTAAACCCTTGAAGTTTAACTTAAAGTTGCTGTAAATATGCTTCACACAAAATCTATGTTCAACTGTTAGGAACAACGTCTCCATGGCAGGTATCAATCCTTGGTTATCAAAAATAAAATCAAAAAACATCTAAAGAACAAAAATGAACACCATCTGCCTAAAAACAAAAACATAATTTTCAAAAAGTAGAAATGTAATGACTAAGAATAAACAGAAATCTTAAAAAGCAAGTGAATTGTATTAGCTCTTGCCTATCTAAAATGAACACCAAATTCAACCCACCTGGCCTCCCAATATTATTTGCAAATGTTTGTAAAAACCATACCCAAGAATCGTTGTTTTCTTGCTCAACTACACCTAATACAAGAGGGAAAATATTGGCATTATCCCTTGCAGTTGCTGATAATATATGCCCACCAAACTTGCCCTTCAAATGGCAACCATCCAATCCTACAAGTGGTCTGCACCCCTTCGAGAATCCAACTTTTTGTGCATTGTATCTCACATATATCCTTTTGTACTTGGGTTTTGTGTTAGGTTCAGTAATCTCAATTTGCAAAATCACCTTACTCCCCACATCAGTTACTTTTATCATCTTAGTATAGTCCCTAAGCTTCCCATACTGCAACCTCTCATAACCTAGTATGAACTTTCTAGCTTTCCTCTTAGCTCTATACACTTGATTTATGCTTAAGTCCACAGACACATCCTGCATAATTTAATGCTTCACACAAGAAATTGCCCAATCAGGGTTTTTGTTGAAATCATCCAAGTACTTCCTAGCAACATATGTAGAAGTGACCTGACTATGCTTGAATGTCCTCCCACATGTACAAGTTGGAATCATAGTCTTTATCTGGAAGGTTAACTCCCCTTAAATTTATGATGCATATATCCTCCAACCACATTCATACTTGCAATGGACGGAAATTTTGGTTTTTTCATTAAGCTTGAACTTAATGTCCACAAGTATTTGAACTGTATATTCCCTCAAGGCAGCCTTAAACACCTTCCCATTTGGAAACTTCATACCCTTGCATAGCTGAGGGTTACTCATGCCACTTTTCTCATTGAACTTTGGACATCTCACCCTTTCATCCTCATCCTCAGAACTGTTAATGCTCTTAGTGTTATCATCATCAAGGGCTTTTTCAGTCCAATCATCATCATCAAGAGCTTGATGACTGGTAGTAGCTTCTGGTTTCTTCCTATTATCTGTAATTGGCTTCTTCAAATGCTCTCCCTCATTTACCTTTTCAGTATCTCTTTGATGCTCTCTCATATTGGGCACCTCATTGTTCTGAGCACCAAATATATCATCAAGATAATCCGATCCTTCTTACCCTTCATCTAGCCAATCAAGTTCACCCATATGAACATCTTCACTATCAACAGTTTGTCCATGGGTAACATTGTCATCCACATGCACTTCTCCACAACCAACAAGTTGCCCACCTCCAACATTGTCATCCACAGCTCCACCAACACTACCATCCTTTAAACCCTCAATAGGTTCTTCACTAACATCATTGTGGTCAACCACATATGATCTAATAAAGACAATATTGGTCACCTCCTCACAATCAGTATCATCATCTTCATCATTCATTTCCCATGACTAGTCTACTGTAGGTTCTTCAATAGCAATTGGTTCAACTTCAGTTTCTACATAAAGTGTGATTTTATTTGTTGGCCATTCAGTATGCAGTTCACACATGTAGGTCACATCATCATCTGAAGTAATTAACCTTAACCATTGCTTTAAGTCACCACCAAGTATTAAATAATAAATCCTACTGTTAACACCCCCAAGCATCAGCACAAATGTCTTGTACCTCAAAATGACTTAGTAGATTTGGATCAACATTACCCATTACAGATACCTCACCACCTACATACTCTAAACCAGGGTTCCACTCAAAATTCCCACTATGGTGAATAATAAAATCAAAACAAATTTTAGCAGCCATCTGCAGGAGTTAAAATACATGCACAGACAACAGTAATTAAATACATAACCAACACATGCACAAAGGACACCAATCATTGACAAAATCAAAATAATTTTATACAACATAAAATACCATTTAACATGGGGTCAGGGGAGACAAGAAACACAACTAACTAAACAATTTGTCTCTATGGGACCATAGATAACCTAAAGTGCATCTACCCAAAACATTCCTAGGGACCACAGTCATCAATGTCAACTATAAAAGCAAGAAATTATTTAACAGAAAACCACTAATTTTATGATAGAAACCCTTTAATCTGAATCACCTTCATCAATCGTTACACATTGAAAAAGAACAAACACAACAATAGAAAACCCTAGAAAGTCATTTCATACCTAATATAGAGGAAAACCCAAGCTTCAATACACCTCCTTGCTTGCAAGTGTTCAGATTCCACTTTGGCAATCTAAGTGAAGAAAGAAAGGGATTATGAGTTTGGGGATTTTTAGGGATTCTAAGGTAGAGAGAGGGAGAGAGCTCGTTCTTCTTTTCAGGGTTCTATTTGGGTTCTAAGTTTGGCTTATATAGTAAAGGGGATTTTCTAACAGAAAGGGCAAAGGCAGGTAATGGAGGTCTAACGGAGGCCATCTTAGGTTGGTTAAGTGATAACTTTTAAACCACAAGTGAGCACTGTTAAAACGGGCTAAACCACAGGTGGGTAAAGTACAATTTCCCCTTATTTTAATGTGTTGTATGTAAAAATAAAATATGGGATGTTGGGTATATTGTAAAATGGTATGGTATAATAGATAAAGTAATTTTTGAGATAGTAAAATGTGATATTTTTTATGTGAATGCTCTATTGTAAGAGGCTACTATAGCACAATGGTATATTTTTTTTACAATTACAACTTAGGGTAATGCTTGCGTTTAGTGTTTGTAGATGGTAAAATACAATTTTGGTAATGCTCTATCCCAAATACCAAAAGAAAATGAGAGAGAGAGTACCTGAGGAGAGTCCAAGAAGACAAGGGGCTTGATGATGCCGAAAATTGTCAGTAAGTCACACAGTTCTCACGTACTTGAGACAAGACCTACGCAACACAAAAAAAGAAGACGACCTTACAGAGAATACCAGTGTGGTACCGGCCAAATACCTTCCGAAAGTTAAATTAGAGAACTTTTCACAACTCTAGAGTGCTAGAGCTAAGGTAAAATTATGCAAACCTTGGTTTGTGAGGGTTTGAGGGTTTTTATAGTAGTGTAGAGCTGACATTTGTTTCTTAACGGAGAGGGTCTTTCCTTGTAGGGAAGATCCTCATTAATAGGCCTATCTTTGTGGGATCCCTTCCTTGTAGGGATCCTCTAGATTAGAATTAACCATGAGGCATAAGATGTTTCCACGTATACTCACTCGTGGATGCCGTTGTCTTATACAGATGTGGTTGGATGTGGAGTTGTTAGGCGTAGAGTCGTCGACCTATGATATCGTCGTTTTTATCTCTATGAATGCACAAGTGGAGTTGACGAGTTGATTGGGACCGTCAGCTTCCTTCTATGTGAACGAGTTTATCCGGCCAAATTTTTTAAATAATTATAAAATCTAAACTATATTATTAATTAGCCAAGGTTTGAAACTATTTTGGTTTCTAACAAATCGAGTTCAACGAGCTCGATTTTACTATAGCAAATCGAGTTCTAAATACTCGATTTCCATGGGGTGCGTAGCTGACGTGGAGGAAAAAAATCTACGTGAAAATCGAGTCTTAGAGACTTGTTTCCCTCGGAAAAAATCCAGGCAGAAAACCTATCTTCTTCTTCTTCTTCCTCCGTTCTTTTTCTCCCTTTTTTTTTTTTTTTTTCCTTTCTCCATCTTTTGTCCCAAGACAGTTCTTCTTTCTTCTTCTTCTCCTTCCTCAAACATCCAAACCCTTTTCTCAAAATCCCAAACCCAAAGATGCTGGGTACGTGTTCTTCTCTTCCACTAGAGCGGCGGCGAGATCGACGCTTGGGTCGAAATCGACGTGTTCTTCTCTGGATTTCTTCTTCGCCATTTTCATCTCTGGGTTTTGATCTCTGGACTCTTCGGCATCCTGGGTCGGAATCGATGAGTTCTTCTCTGGATTTCTTCTTCGCCATTTTGATCTCTGGGTTTTGCCTGGGTTTTGATCTCTGGACTCTTCGGCATCCTAGGTCGAAATTGACGTGTTCTTCTCTGGATTTCTTCTTCGCCATTTTGATCTCTGGGTTTTGCCTAGGTTTTGATCTTTGGACTCTTCGGCATTTTGATTTTTGGATTTTGGTTGCTGACTTCTATTGGATAGAACTGGAGTCCACAGAACTCAAGTTTTATGCCGACGTGGGCCAAGTGTCCATATCAACTACGAAAAATGTTGAAATCGAGTTTATTGCACTCGATTTAGCATTCTAAAATCGAGTCTTTTGAACTCAATTTGTTATAAATCAAATTTGTTTCAATCCTTTGTTAACTAATAATATAGGTTAGATTTTATAGTTATTTAAAAAATTTGGTCAGTTTATCCACTTCTAAAACTACCCTTATTAGGGCTTTTTCTTTGAACAGGAGTTGAGAGAAGAAGTATTGAAACGGCAAAAACGACGAAGCATCTCCTCGCTCGCTCTCTCTTTCTTTTTCAACGGCAACTTAGGCAATGGGGTTATCTCATATCTGTTACTATTTCTATGGATTTGTTTTTAAATAACACCAATTTTCAAACCATTTTAGTTAGTTAACATCTCTACAAGCTATTTAGAAAACTATCATCTTGAGTCTTTAGACTCTAATTCACTGTAGCAACTCGATTATATTTTGTTGGTTCAACAAAAATCCCAAGCAAAGAAAGCAACAGAGGCAATCTCAGAGAGAGAAATATGGAGATGAGTTTGAGTTTGTCGTGTGCAGCCTCACCTTCAAA
Organism: Castanopsis chinensis; assembly: GCA_032878915.1. NCBI lineage: Eukaryota > Viridiplantae > Streptophyta > Magnoliopsida > Fagales > Fagaceae > Castanopsis > Castanopsis chinensis. Next base: position 3,193,644 of record JAVQMG010000116.1, read on the forward strand.
TTCTATGTGCTTCAACCATGGCGTTCTACACTCACAGTTCCCAATTGTGACCATAATAAGGAAGAACACTACTGGTCTTATCAGTAATATTAGAAAAAGAAGAAGTATAAAACCCATTTCCACAATCAAGGCTTTGAAAAGCTCATCTTCAAAGAAGACCTTATCGACCAACTGGGATGTTTTCCAAGATTACTCTGCAACTTCTGCTTCATGGCTGCCCAGATTCGAGGAGCTTGACACTACCAACATGCTTCTCCGCCAGAGAATTTTATTCTTGGGCTCTCAGGTATCTCTCTCTCTCTCTCTCTAGAATTGTAAAAGTTGGTATTTGTTTTGTTACTTCGCATTAGTTGTAGGATTTCTGAGATGGGTTTGCTGATTTTTGGTTATTGGTACTATGTTGCTTTTGTTGAGGATATAGGGAAGTGAGATTCTAGATAGGCGGTGGGTTTATCTGTATAGGGTAGCTGGTTGTTATTGGCTTAAAATATTGGGTCTGGATAAGGGTTTTTGTCAGTTTTGATGATTTGCAACATTTGCTAGTAGTTGAGGTTGAGTTATGTGAATGAAAGGTTGTGTTTTTGAGATGGGTTTTGTTGGTTATTAGCTATTCAGTTCATAGAATAGCTCATCCCTATGAACTTTTGGGAGTGTATGGTTTTGATTTTGGGAATCATGGAACCTGTTAGTTAAAATTGAGGTAGCTGTTAATGTTAAATGATTCTAATTGCATGTGTTGGAGTTCAGACATTTGTAAACTCAAATTTTCTTCCCATTCCTAACCCCTTCTTTTCCCATATCCCCAAAACTAGGGGAAAAAAAAAGAAAAAAAAAAATTACCCTAAAATATTCAGATTTTCCCCCTGAATGATGTGCAGGTGGATGACATGACAGCAGATTTGATCATAAGCCAGCTTTTATTTCTGGATGCTGAAGACTCAAAGAAAGATATTAAATTGTTTATTAATTCACCTGGTGGCTCTATTACTGCTGGTATGTTTGATCTTTGTGCTTTTTCCTTATGCTTATCATTGTTGTGTCTCTTCATATTTTATGAGTATGGGAGCTAATACTGACTGGTGATAAAAGAAATGAGATGCTTGTCAATAGGGTGGACTTTGCTATCTATGTTGGTCATCTTGTATGAGACAAGTGAAACTTGAATTTAGGTTGATTGCTAATAAGAGTTCTAGCTTGAATAGCAGTATTCTTTAGTCAATTATGCTTGTCAACATAATGGCTGAAAAAATCTAATTTAATGAACACACTTCAAAGGATTTACTGCAGGTAAAAAAAGGAAAAATAATAAGCACCTCAAAGGAATAAATTGACAAATAAGTTGAGTGAAAGTTTAGTTACGAACTTAAGAACCAAATGGCTTTTAGAAGAAAGGAGAGGCAAAAGCTTTTTTTTTTTTTTTTCCCGGCTGGGTATTATTTCTTCTTCATCCCTCCCACCTTGCATCCAAATAAGGGGAAGAATACATACTCTACTTTCCCTTCTTATTATTTATTAAAATACCATTCAGTCTGCATCACCTATATCTGCCCTTACTAGAATGCTTTTTGATTGCGCTACTTGTTGAAAACAACAGTACGGTTAAATAGGTTTTGTACATATCAGATAGACCATGATTTCCTTTATGTAAATTCCGGCTTCCACATATGATATTCAGTAACAAGTAGATACTTCTGCAGTAAAATCAGTTTTCTGTATGAATACATAATGAGATGTTTTCCATTTTTTCAGCATTCAGTTCAATCTTATTTCTGTGCCTTTTGGTTGACCTGAACAACACATACAGCTTAATCAATAAATATTGGATTTGCAAACTTATAATACATAGGTCGCTTGAAATATGTATATCCCCAAAATTTGTTATGAAAGTTATGAGGTGGTTCTTGGTTTGTTTGAGGACTTTGAATTTGTAGGTTTTTATAGAAATGGGCCAACCTGTAAAAGATGTTGGTTCATTAGATGTGTACAAGTTTGTGATGGATAAGTTGAAGGATGTCATTTGATGTTGCAGACTGCTTATTTGTGCAATCTACTGAATATTTAATACTGGCTAGATCTCATTAAAAACCTATTGTCCTACCTTTTATATTAATGAAGACAAGCTAAAAGCTTTATTGAAAAGGAATTTTCTAGAGAAGATACATAATTTGGGTATGTTTTTAGAGAAGATACCCCTAATATTCAAAATGATTTGGACGAATGAGCATTGTCCAAGGCATGCAGGATTTAAAAAAAAAAAAAAAAAAGAAACTCATATCAAACCCTAGATGCTGAGCAGTAAATAAAGATTTGACGCAAAGGCTCAGTTTAAATTCTCCTAACAGGCATGTTCGTCTTCGTCTTTTGACTTGGAGAAGTGTTTTTCATTATGTTGATAACAGTGTGTATCTATAAAACATATGATAAAGTTTGAGGGTATGTTGATTTTGCAAGAAAGTTTATGATTCCTTGAGGATTGATGTTGGACCCAAGCATGCAGTTTTTCATTTTTCATATATTTTTGGGGGAAGGGAGTTTGAACCCTTGATGGTTCTCCTGGAAACACTAGGAAATGCCATTTGACCCGGGGTCATTGTGGACCCAAGTATGGAGTTGAGTTCCTTTTTTAATTTAGATCCTGTTGGCAGTTTGAATATGCATCGTGAAGTACCCATGATAATTCTGAAGGGAGTTTGGAATGAAGTTGATAAAATTAAAGAAGTTTGATCAGAAATAGTGCAAAATTGTTGTACTGGTTGGTTTCTGTTAAAGGCCAAAGAGGTCAATTATTTTTTTGTATAAAGAAATGGATTGATTGAATGCTTTCTAATATGGAATGGATCTGTTCTACTAACAGGGGATTAACTGCATCATTTTGCAGATATTAATAAGATTGTCATGTCTTTGACAGAGAACTCAACTATGAAAAGTAGTCTCATCTGGTCAATATGTGTGTATGAATTTGTCAGTCATATGTCAGAGATGGTGACTTATAGGGATAGGGAGTAGTGTGGATAATGTTGATGTCTTCTGTGTTGAAGTTATTCATTGGATTGTGACAATGTCTGAAAATTAGTTTAAACTTGCCTGATCTATTCTTTGTTTATAACTTATGTTTTATTTGTTCATACTTCCTGCCATATCTTCAAGCTTTAAGTTCTTCTATGGAACTTCTGAGGCACAGGTCAAGAATTTTAAGACTGCTTATGCTTGGAGGCTGAAATTTTATCTAACCAGTTAACAAGTCCCAAGCCCTCTGTAGACATCTCAATTCACACCCTCTGGAAGGAGGGTTTGTTAGGATGACAATCAATTCAGTCATTAAAATTGTGAAACCCCAATGGGCCTCCTTAAATGGACATATATGGGGCTAACACAAAAAATGGATTTTTTTTGGGTAGCCATTGCAAATAATTGGGTAAAGCTTCAATGAGTTCAGTAAACGTACAAACACCTTGGCCTACATTTGATGATGTTATGACTCTATTTATTTGATGCATGTAGGGATGGGAATATATGATGCGATGAAGTTGTGTAAGGCAGATGTTTCAACTGTTTGCCTGGGCCTTGCTGCATCTATGGGCGCATTTCTCCTTGCTGCTGGTTCAAAAGGGAAGAGGTTCTGCATGCCAAATGCGAGAGTGATGATCCATCAACCACTTGGAACTTCCGGAGGAAAGGTAAGTGCTCAACTGAATTTTGGGGCTATTAAATTACAATTTATAATAAATTTATATCCTGACATAATTGGATGGGGAGTTTTGGAAGCATAGAGATGAGAAAGGAAGGGATGTAAAAAATTCTCTGATTCTGATATTAAAGAAGGGAAGGGGAGAATATGGAGGGAAAAGACATCCAAATTTAGCCCCTTTTTAATACTACCAAATCACCCAAAGGTGAGCAGATTCAGAGGGAGAGCAACATCTTTCATGTGTAATTCCAAAAGTACTTGCAACTAAAAATAATGTTAAATCATCAAAGAAAGGGTACAATAGTATCAGTTGGCATTCCTGGAGTTATTAGCATCAGTTCATTCAGTTGTCATAAAGAATCCTCAATAGATGATTTTTTACATCTCTCTAATGGGGTGTCCCATTGGGATGTTCGATTGTCTGGACTGGTCCAAGATTGGGAGCTGGAGCCTCGAGTTGCTTTTATGGAACTTATTTATTCCAAACCTATTAGGGGTGAGGGGATGGATAGACCCTATTGGAGACCTACCAAGAGCAGGGGTTTTAAGGTTTGAAGTTATTATCACTCCCTATCCACATCTAATAGCATGTCATTCCCTTGGAAATTGGTGTGCGATCGAAGGTCCCACCAAGGGTGACCTTTTCTTGGGCTGTTTCTCTAGGGAAGATTTTATCCACTGAGAATCTCTGGAAGAGAGGTATTATTGTATTGGATTGGTGTTGCATGTGCAAAAGGTGTGGGGAGTCTGTGGACCACCTTCTTCTTCATTGTCCAATAGCTTACGAGCTGTGGAAAATGATGTTTTGTTTCTTTGGACTCCAATGGATTATGCCAGAGAGGTTTATCAATTTGTTCACAGTTTGACAGGGATCTTTTGGAAGGCATAAAAATACAGCCTTTTGGAAGGCTGTGCCATATTGCATCTTATGGTGTCTTTGGCGAGAATGGAATGCTAGAAGTTTTGAGGGATATGAGTGCTCTATCCTTGGTGTTAAAACCTTCTTCTTTTGTGCCTTGTTAGATTGGGGTTTTGCTTTTCAGTCTTCTCCTTGTTTTACTCTAAAAGATATGATCAAGCATTGTAGTTTGACAGTTTGATTGTACTTCACCTCGAGTACACCCTGTGTACTTGGTTTCTGTTTTTTTAATAAATTTTTTTGTTACTTCTCAAAAAAAAAAAAAAAAAAAAAAGAAAGGGTACAATAGTAAATTAAAAAAGTTTTCCTTTTCTCCTCTACACACCAAAACAAGAGAAAAGAAAATCTCCATCCTATCCTTATCCTCCCATTTCCCTATAAACTACCAATCATAATTTTTAGGGTATACACTTGTGAGTGTAAGTCCTATAGTGAATATTAATGGGAATAATGAGTGGTTAATATAACAGAGTTGGGCTCAAACAAATTGGTTTAAGTTTTTGGGCCAATTGGTGTCCCTATATATTATATTAACCATGCACTTTTATTATTATTATTCAATGTGGGGGACTTCACTCACAAGTACATATCCAACAATAATGTTAATTATGGGCTTTCTTGTGCTTTTCCATCATGACCATTACTTTGGTTTAACTATTTCACTTTGAAGTGCTAACAAAATGCTACCAATATTGGCATTATACCTGTGAGACCAGTCATAGCAGACCTTACATATATGTTAGCTATCCAAGAGAATTTGGATGAGCGTGAGATTAAAAGAGAAATTAAACATTTCATAACTTTTTGCAATAGTAGCAAATGCATAATAATTTGTAGACCTGTTAGACTACACCTCTGCTTGAAATGTCAAATCAATCTATATGGTATCAAATTCCTGTCCAAAGCAATAACTACCAGCATATATGGGATGAATTAATTCATTGGAGGTGACATTATAGGATGAGACTGACACTGATCTTGTACAAATTAAAATGATTTTCCAAATAATTCTTTTTTTTAAATTATGTTATTTATCCAGTTTGGCTTCCTAATTCCCTTTCTCTCTTTTACAACCCCCCCGCTCCCAACCCTAACACCAAAAAAAAAAAAAAACTACGTGGGGTTACCTTCATGGTTTGCACGCATTTTCTTCATGTTAATGAGAGTCAGAGGCCATTCCAAGAAATTAGTTGGTCCAAGATCAATGCTGTGGGTTTGCACCACTGGATATACGATGCTGTACCAAAATGTGTAATGTCCAGACCCTCTTATTATATCAGATTTCAAAAGTAGATTGATTTAAGGCGAGGATCATACAAAAAAGTGAAGAAAATCATTTAGGACACGATGTTTAGTTTAACTGCTATTGCTCTAAATGAAAGGAACAACCACTAATTATCTCCTGATATGTTTTTCTTCGTTGTCATTTCCCTTCAGCTTGCTTGATTTTTTTTGTTCAGGGTCCAAAAGTTTGTTGTCAAGCTAGAATTTAAGGCATGGCTGTATGGGTTCCTGAAGGCAGTTGTAACGTCCACCTCACGCAATTCTTTTCAATTTTGAATATGCATTTTTTCCTCTTATTTTCTAAATCTCTTGATGTTCGTATGATTTCTCCTTAGCTTGTTTGGTATAAATTAAATAGAGTTCATTTTTCATGTAAAGCGTGCTGAGATTTAGACTTGAGGGAAGAAAATTCTAACTGTTTGCTGAATTTTAGATTCTCTTAAATTGTAATTTTTCCTTTTCTTCCTTGAGTGTACATTGGGTCTGCACTTTTGTTTTCTTTGCTGTTCCTTTGTAAAAATATAGAAAGAAGCAAATAGCTTTATTTGTTTAGTGAAAAACTCGAATACCTTTTTTGGAATAAGGGTTAACCTTGTTGGATCTTCAAGTGTTAGCCTTAAATGGCTGATTAAATTCCAATTTAGAGTGTATTTACCATTTGTACATTTGAAGTAGATAGTTTGCTTAGAATGAGGGCTGGTGACTGGTTGTTTTCAAATATTTGTATGAAGATGATCTACGGTGTATTTAAAAAGAAGTTTTTTTTTTTAATTTTTTTTAAATTACAATTCCTGCTATTATGGTTAACTATTAAAAACGAATTTTAGCTTCTGGATAAGTTTCATAGCAGAACAATGGAGCCTTGGCAGATTATATTCTTGCTTGACACAGCAAGGCTACAAGATTCTGGTCAAATTTTGGTTTTTCTCTATAAGTGCAAGTGAACATGTGTATTGCATTTATAATGTTTGGAAGTTACATTGGTTCTATTTGGTTAAATATTGGTACAGAAAGGACACTTGATATGTTTAGAGGAGGCTGATCCCTCCATTAGTGGTCTTAAGGGAAAACTCTTTGTTGTGTCTCACGTAATGGTCACATGTAATTCCAGGTGACGGACATGAGTATACGAATAAGAGAAATGATGTATCACAAAATTAAGCTGAACAAAATCCTGTCAAGAATCACAGAGAAGCCTATAGAGCAGGTTGTGTCTCAGATCATATTCCCTTATTCGCTACATTTCTATTAATGTCCAACTACCTCTCCATTTTTCTTCACTCTTTCTATTTTTTCCTATTTTGGGTGGTTATTTGCAGATTGAAGTGGACACAGACCGTGATAATTTCATGAATCCTTGGGAAGCTAAGGAATATGGGCTCATTGATGAGGTTATTGATGATGGCAAGCCAGGATTAGTTGCACCTATCGGAGATGCATCACCTCCACCAAAAACTCGGGTGTGGGATCTGTGGAAAGTTGAAGGGGGTAGGAAAGCCAAGAAGAATTTACCCACCGAGCATACACTTTTACAGAATGGATATAAAGGGGGTCAAGAAGGTGATGGGGAGAGAGGCACTGAACAAGAAAAGCAAGCACCTGCTCCTGTATGAGACTTAGACTCTTCCCTGCATCTCTACTTAGTCTACCTGTAATGTTCATCTACCAAAACAGTGGTTATTGCTAATTTGTGCTTGTTTAATGATTCCTTATACTCATTCAGTGCTCAAAGTGTATTTCCTATATGTTTTGAGCTTTGTTTAATAATTCTTGTTAAGTGCTCAGGTTGCCTTTTGGGATAACGGAATGGTCAATCGGAAGGGTTTTGGGGCATTTATCGTAATCTTACTTTAATCCTGAGACAATCCTGCATATTATAGTCCTCATTGAACTTTCTAATTACATTACAGTCAAGCTAAGTAAAAGTTGCCAGTTTCAAGCATTAAAGTGGGACGAAAAAGAATGTTATTCTTGCAAAATTTTGTTTGCGAATCTTTCACATGCATGTATCTTCATCCTCTATGTTAAGTCACAGAATCGTTTGTAATCATATTCATTATTTTGAATGAATTCATTTTATTTGAGTTTTATGAAATGAAGGGGTTTCTTTGAAGAAATTAAATTATTTAACCACGTTGAAATAACTGTACTTTGTTAAAGTGTTATGTGAACTAAGTGATAGGTTTCAAGAAGATGAACTTGGAGCATCTCTAACAACATATGTAAAAGCAAAATAATCTCTTAGAGAATGAAACCAAAAAAAAAAAAAAAAATGGTCTCCAATGGTTTCTCTAAATGACAAAATATTTTTTTGCTCATAAACAATTGCTTGTCAAGTTTGATAGACTACTGTACATTAGCAATTGGATTTCTTTGATTAAAAAGTTACAGCAACTACCATTATATCAATCTTTCTCTTTTTTCTTGATTCCTTTTTTCTAATACTATTATATCAACTAATTTTTAAATTAGATAGAGAAAGAATAGAGAATCTCTTAAAAAGTGTATTTGAAATAATATGTAGGTAGAAAGTAAATGTTACTGTTCACTTGTCAAACAGTACAAGATTTTAAAGAATATGCTGGAGATCTCTTAGCCTCATTCCTTTGGTCTCCCTCACTTAAATGATTTAAAAATAAATAAATAAATAAAAGAAAAGAAAAAGGTGAGATCTATTCCCCTCTCTTCTTTATTCATTATTTTTAGCTATTTATCAAATGCCTTATCCTTTGGGTATTGTTTATATTTTCTATGTAATATTGTATAATTAGACATGATTGTTACTTACCAAAACTTCCGCTATATGTGTGTGTGTTTCAAAAAAAAAAAAAAAAAAACTTCAATCAATAAAGGTTCCTTACCGAAACTAATTCATAATTCTCTTACTCATTACTACAAAAATGGTCGGATAATGAGAGCACATATGATTTAGGGAGCCCCATTTGGGAGCAATTACTGGATAGTTGTTACTATGACAAATTTGAGAGCAATTAATTGATTTAGCTACGTGGGCTTTTTTTTGTTACAAGTTTGGTTCCTTTAAACTTTTGGGTTGCTTCCAATCTTTCTCTTGTTTTGATAAATGCATTTTTATTCAGCAAATAAACAAAATACTACTCAGACGAATTGTTACCTACTCAAACTCGAGAATCTCATTTAGTGAAAAGTTGCACTAAGAGAGAGAGAGAGAGAGAGAGAGAGAGAGAGGGTCACAGTGTGTTTTTGTAACTCGAGAATCTCATTTAGTGAAAAGTTGCACTAAGAGAGAGAGAGAGAGAGAGAGAGGGTCACAGTGTGTTTTTGTAAAGTGTTATACCAAGTTTTAAGGCAAAAGTTTTAAGGCAAAAACTTTTTATAAAGAATTTTACGGTTAACGGAAAACAATTTTAAATTTTACAACGAAACAAGTAAATATGGTAAAATACTGAAAATGTTTTTTGTAAAACATTTTACAGCGACCCAAATAGAGTGTAAAGCAATCAACGAAAAAAAAGAGAAAAAAAAAGGTAATCAAATTTCTGCTATAGTATAAGTTATAGACCAATAGTTATCATATTGGAGCAAAGAAGAGGGTGGATAACATTTACCTCCCCTCATAAATAACCAAAGAAAACCCCTCTTATTTTGCCTTAGAAGTAGCCAGCAATGCAGCATACGATTCAGCCCACAAAGGATTCCCAAAATCCGTAGCCTTGGTTCAGACAAAAATCAGCTATATACCTTGTGATCTCATCTCGACACCAGGGAAGACAATTCCGTACCGTATCGGCCACTACGGCCGGAACTTACCGTTCCGGCAGGTCAAACGGTACAGAAATACTATTGTTTTGTACCGTCCAAAATACCGGAGCATTTCGGCTCATTTCGGCAGTTCCAGCGAATTCCGGTGTGTTTCACCGGTAAACTTGTTCCGGGCCAGTACAAAATGAATGAGTTTTTTTTTTTTTTTTTTCCTGAGTATTTTTGGTACTTACATATCTTCATCTTCAGACTATTGGATGACCATGGTAGTCCAAGTTTCAGCTTGCTAGATCATCTCTTACTTCTTTTTCCTCCTTTCAGGTGAACTATCCTTTCTCTTCTTGTTTTCATTTCAGTGAGCAAACTTCCTATTTTCTCTACATCCATGTAAGACAAGAGTCCCATTTTATTTTAAAATGAGACAAGTTTTTATTTTTCAGTCCAAAGGCTGAACGTGTTGGGACATGCACCTCAACTTTGAGCATACTTTTTGTTTTCTTCAAGGCACCAGATGGGTCATGTGCATTTACTGTGCACCATCAAGTTTTGACACTTGATGTGGTACTTGTGAAGTTGTGTTAATATTATTATTTATATATATTTTTTCTTTGAATGCACTAAGCAATTTTCTGATTTTTATATTGTGTTTTTTTAGTTGTTGTTAAAGTTTAAAAATATGAATAATTTGTTCTAAATTAAGGTAATATTTTATGGTAAGTAGAGATTTTTTTTTTTTAAGTGTGTGTCTATATATATATATATTAAATATATAAAATAACGGTAAATCTGAAACGGTACATCGGATTGACCAGTACCGAAATATATCGTTCCGCTGATCAAACCGGTACAGCCTCCCTTGCTCGACACACAGAAGCTAAATTTGATGTGTCAAATTTGATTTTAACTAAACCTGGAGGACTCCACAACTCCCTAATATTCCCTCTACACTTGACAGCTTCCCATGCCATCTCATGAGAATTGTAGACTTTGTGAATTTTCTAGCTACCACAATAGGATCAACTGAGTGTGGTTCAAACACTATCTTTTTGTGGAAACTCCCATAGAGCTCCCAAAGAAATCAGATAGAATATCATTAATTAGAATAGAGAATTTGACAATTGAGATAAAAAATATAATCCATTTTTCCATTTTTCTAAAAAACTACACCACTGTAGCATGTACATGAGAAAAGCCCAATTCACATAATCGTAGGCATTCTCTACATCCAACTTGCACAAAACCTCTGCCACCCCGGCCTTCAACTTACAGTCAATACATTCAGAAACAATTAAAATTAGTTTTTTGCTCGTGCTTTGCATGAGTTTCCTATATTTATTGTAATACCTGGAAAAAAAAAAAAAAAAAAGGATTGAAAGGAAGGGTATTTAAGTAAATTTTTTGTGTGGTTAATTTTATAATTTATAATTATAAGGGAGTTTTTAGAAAAATAGGGCTAAAACCCTAGCTATATAAGCTTATTAAGTCAACGTACATGGGGGATATTTTGAGGCAACTTCAAGATTTCAACTCTAGTGTTGAAGAGAGAAATCGTGAATTGAGAAGCAAGGATGAGGGTATCAGACAGATGGAGAGAATCATTGAAGAGAAATCAAATAGCATTGCATTTTTGCTCCAGCAAAAAGGATCACTACATGTTAAGGAGCCCATGCGGAGTAGCACACATGCTCCAAGTTCAACAGTTCTTGGTAGGTTGGCAAACTTATAAAGGAAATTGAAACACAAAATTTGATAAAAAGATGTGTTGGAAGCCAGGGCAAACGTAGCTGAGAAAAAGATTCATGAATTGAATTTAAGACTAGAAAATCTTCAAAAAAATTGGTGATGAACAGAAGACTAGAGTTCGTAAAGTTAAACATCTTCTGAAAGTGGCAAAGGAAGAGATGTTGATGGCAAAATTGGAGGCTGCTTCAATATCTAAAGAGTTAGTGAAGGTCCATAGATGGTGGGTTCCATGTTGGCTTGCAGTTCATTTACGCTATTTCCAGTCCTATATAGTGACTTACTGGAATGATCATGGAAGGCCAGCCTTGGGTTTGTTAATCCAAAAGGCATAGGAAAATAAAGGTCAAGTTGAAACGTGGGCTGAGCCGTACATTGAAACAATAATGATTAAATGGCTACCAAGTATGATGGAACAATGGTTGACATTTGTAACCTCTCTTGAACCACATATTCATTCACTTATTGCTAAAACGTTTGAGTCCTACCATGCATCTAAGAGTTCTGTAGTACCACATGTCATAAAGGTACAAAAGATGGCAGATCCTTACATTCAGGGAGCTAGGAAGTTCATATAGCGATTCAATCTGATGATATCTAAGGATTTTAAAAAAAGTGTTAGGGAGAAGTTCCTTTTGGTATGGCTTTTGGAGGTAAGCAACCTTATTCTAATTGGTTTTATTTTGCTTATATTGAGGTATTTTTATCTACTAAAAATTGTTTATAATTGTGAGAATTTTTATTTCTACTATATTACTGATTTCAAGTAAAGGATTATCACAAATATATATATATATATATGAGCATTGAATATAAGATTTATTTTATTTAATTGTTTTTTTTAGCTATATTGATTGAAATTAAAGAATATAGAATTATCACAAATATATTTGAATACTGAATATATGATTACATATATGTATTTGAATGAGATATATTTTTTTGGTTTGAATTATGATTTGATATATATGATTTAGGATAATCTGACTATGTTTGACTCTAATACCCAGCTAATGGGGGTTATTTATTGGTACTCAGTTACCCAAACTAATGGGGGTTATTCATTGGTACTCTGATACTCAGTCAATGAGGGTTATTCATTGGTACTCTAATACCCAAACCAATGGAGGTTATTCATTGGTACTCTGATGCCCAATCACAGGGATATAGTGTGACCATGGTCATAAGATTGTTAAGACTATGAATTATGTTTGAATATTTGAACTATTTTGAGTCCTTAAAACTACATATTTGATTTTGGACATGTTTGAGTTATTAAAACTGCTTATATATTTTTGGAACCTATTGTAGTTATAGCTTTTGATATATAGAAAATTGACTACTTTCTAAATCATCTATGATATATTTGTATCATTAAAGTATGTGATCTATTTGCATTATTATTTTTAAGACTATGAAACTTCTTTAGTTATTTTTTGAAAACCCATAGTATATCATAACTTTTGAAGACACATATTATATCTTATTACTTTACAGCTCTATTGTTTGATAGAACCTATTAGGATTTTGGTTACTTATTGAGTTGTTAGCTCACCCCTTTTTCCCCTCCAGTTTTAGATTGTGAAGAATAACAAGTTTTGAGAGTGTTGATGTTGTGTTGTGAGCAAGAAAAGAAGCTTAGTGATTTTGGGATTGAATAGTTTTCTAATAGTTTTATATTTATTTGCCAATTGGCATTATGTACATGAGGTTTGGATTTTGCTCCTATTAAATTATTGGAAATCTATTCATAAAGGAATTGTTAAGGTATTTTGAATTTATTTGATTTAATTTTTGAGAATAAATTTTAGTTGCTAAGAAAGCCTTGCACACTTGTAAGGTGCTTACTTTATAAGCGTGCGGCAGTTGTCACGCGCCTATCTTTATACTTGGGTTCGGGGTGTGACAATTTTAATGGTATCAGAGCTTAGGTTATGATCTTGTAGACTTTATGCTAGGTTTTGATTTAGAATGAAATCTGCACCCTAGGCATTACAATTCTAGTTATTGTTTATGAAGGTTATTAGGTCATAGATAGTGTTCTTTTGATGACTTGATGAGAAGTGTAAGTGAGGTTCCATCATATGATGATTTGTTAGGTAATATTTGAAGGATTTGGTATTTATATCTCTTGGGTTATGCCTACATGACTTATAAAACAAAAAGGAGGATTTTAATTGATATACTTCTATGTTCTTATACTAGTATTAAGTGGGTGTATTTTTCTCTTGAAAATTTTGTAATTGATCAAATTGGTTATTAGAACTGATTCTTCTTATTGAAAAGGAAAAGAGAGGGAGAAAAGAACAAGCAAAGGAAATCTTCCTATTGTTTTGTGACTGATCTTCTGTAAACTCATTTGATAGTTTTGCCTAATATAGTTGACCTACCTGAGGTTAGTTTGATCTGTAGGGCATTCTCATAGGTCTAATTATTGAATGATAATTTACTATATGTCCTATTTAGAATTTGGAGTGCTTTAGGGAATTGGAAATTGCAAAACTTTATTTAGGGGTTAAGGTTTGATGTTAGAGCTACGATTCCTTGATTTTAGTTTATATGGAGTTAGGAAATTAATAGGAGGTTTGTAGTGTGAAGGAAAATCAATTTGAGGTTATTGTAGTTCACATTATATTATATATTATTATATAATTCGAATGGTATTTAAAGAATTCAGTAATATATCAATGGACTTCCTTGGATTCTAATGTTAAGGACCGACTTCCTTTGGATCATTGTTCTTGTTAGGGTTGACCTACATGGATTACCACAGCCTAATTTATGTGTGAGGTGGTCCCTAAATGTTTTTGAGGCATGTTTTGTTACTTAGAAGTTTGAGGTCTGCAATTTCTTTTCTATGAAATTGGAAGATTGTTTGATATTTTGGGGAATAAGTTTTGATGCTAGAAATGTAATTCTTTGGTTCTAGCTAATAAGAGATAATTGATTGACTAAATAGAACATGAAGTGTGTAGAAAGAAATGTTTGTGGTATTATAAAGTTGGATTAGTGAGCCATATTTTGATTGGACATTGATGGATTTGGGTGGCAAGAGAGTTTGTTTTGAGAGACTATTACAATTTGAATTATAGCCAATTCTGGTACCTATTGTTTTGTATTGGCAGATGGTTAATGATTATAAATTGCATTGTACTCTAAGTTCTAGGCTGCTAGGACAATATTATTGGCAAGGTAAAAAAAAAAAAGGAAAAAAAAGTGGTTTGAGATACGACATGGACTATTCCCTCCTAGACAATGTAAACTTAGAGATTATGATTTCATAATAGGAAGTATATTTATGAGGAACCCAACTCTTCAATAAGTTCTAGCCAAGTATCATCTAGAGGTTAAAGGTGAATAATTGTTGCTTATTTGTGAAGATAAGTTATGATTAAAATAGATGTTCAATGACAGACCCTTATATCAATGCTCAATAGATTATTTATGGAGACTTTGGAATTTCTATTTTACAAAACTCGAGGAAGAAAAGATATACACATATTGTAAATGAGTTTTGAACTTATGAAAGAATGGAACTTTGGATGCACTACTTAATTTTGAGGTATAGAATTCAATGGATGCTAGCATTCAATGGTCTATGGTGAATCTCAAAATTGTGGATTTCTCTTGTTGTAATTTTTGGAGACTACTTAGGCCTTGGAATTTTGTTGAAATTAATGATTGATGGAAAATCAGTTATTGTGGTTAATCTAAACGAATGGACCGTGGAACTTTTATTCATATTGAAAGGAACTTAGAGAGCTATTTAGACTAGAGATATGTATATCTTTAAAGAATCATACATTCTTCGTAATATGGTTGTTCTTAAACTATGGGTAATTGAGTAAGAGATTTTATAGTGGTATTGTATTATGCAGCGGAAGTATCATGGCTCCATTTGTTTTGGAAATTTTTATTTTACAAATTTTAGGAAGGAAAGGTCTATGCATATGTTGTGAAATAGTGTTGAACTTATATTTAAGTGGAAGTAATATACAACTCAATGGGATGTTAGAGCATAATGATTTACGGTAGACTTTGATTGTGGTTTTCTTTTATCACAACCTTGGAGGCTCCTTCACCATTTAGAATTATTGGAGATTACTTATTAAGGAAACTATTGTTTTTACTAGGTTTACTTGAACATGTGGGTTTTGAAATTTATATTCACTATGGAGGTGAATTATATTGTAATTTAGGTCGAGTTATAGGCATCAAAAAGGAATTCTTCATAGTTTAATTGCTCTTATTGTGGTGATGGGGGCTAAATTTGTATAGATCGATACAATTGTGGCTTTAAAGTAGCACAGTGGAAGCGTGATAATTTGTTCAGCATGTGAAGTATTCAGAGGACTGAATTCTTATAAGTGGGGGAGATTGTAATACCCAAAAAAAAAAAAAAAAAAAGATTAAAAGGAAGGGTATTTAAGTAAATATTTTGTGGGGTTAATTTTATAATTTATAATTATAAGAGAGTTTTTAGAAAAATAGGGCTGAAACCTTAGCTATATGAGCTTATTAAGTCAACGTGTATGGGGGATATTTTGAGGCAACTTCAAGATTTTAACTCTAGCGTTGAAGAGAGAAACTGTGAATTGAGAAGCAAGGATGAGGGTATCAGATAGATGGAGAGAATCATTAAAGAGAAATCAAATAGCATTGCATTTTTGTTCCAGCAAAATGATCGCTACATGTTAAGGAGCCCATGCAGGGTAGCACACATGCTCCAAGTTCAATAGTTCTTGGCAGGTTGGCAGGCTTATAAAGGAAATTGAAACACAAAATTTGATAAAAAGGTTTGTTGGAAGCCAGGGCAAACGTAGTAGAAGATTCATGAACTAAATTTAAAACTAGAAAATCTTCAAAAAATTGGTGATTAACAGAAGACTAGAGTCCGTAAAGCTAAACATCTTCTGAAAGTGGCGGTAGAAGAGATGTTGATGGCAAAATTGGAGGCTACTTCAATGTCTAAAGAGTTAGTGAAG